>CM075807.1:18269187-18869187 GCA_037975025.1 Excoecaria agallocha
AACTTTTTATATTCAATTCAATTAAACAGTACTTATTTATTCATTTCAATGTGCCCCTAGTGCAATATAACAGGTTTCTCACAAAGGATACTCGGGACTGGACCCGAGGGTCCCACTAAACAGATAGAAAAATGATCTCGAAAGATCAAGTCTCACAGAGCAGAAACAGATACACTTTCACATTCACTGAAGCTATGGAGATCAAAGATCTCACCCATGACTTGCACCACGGTACAGAGGTGTCCCTATGGCTAGCCAATTATATCCAAAACAAGAATTATAATATCCGTCTATCGCTAAGGGTAAATATAATCAGTCACATTTGTAAACCTTTTTGAACATTTAAAATCTTTAATTTCTTTCTTTTATTCCTTTGTACATTATATTCTGAGCAAATACACTCTTTTAGTACTTTTGACTTTTCAATAACTTTCATCTTTTCTTTCACTTTATCTTTTCAAGTCACTATTGTGAATTATTCTTTAATAATTCACTCACACACTTGGGCTTTTCAATATTTTATACAAATTATGAATTCTCTTTTATTCTTCTTGTATAATTCTTTACGAATCATTTTCAATACTTTTAGGCTTGACGTTTTTGCAATTTTTCCTTTTTCAGTCCAATTTTTCAATTATTCGATATGCCGGCTTTTATTTCGTCGGCGAATTATTTTTATAATCATTTACTCTTTTAATACTTTTTATTGACTAATTTGTTTTGATAAATTAGTCACATCTTTATTTTTCTACTTTATATTCAATTAGGAACTCTATTAATATCATTGATTATCTTCTGCATCAAAAATGTATAATTTGCCTTCTTCTATTGGATTATTTATTTCAAATACGTAATTACAATTTTGCCATTATAATCATTTATTTTCATTTTATTATATAATTTCTTCCATTATTTATCTTTTATTCTTTATTTTACCATTTTCGGGTAAAATTACATTTTAGTCCCCATACCATGGAAACTTTATCTTTTAACACAGTTAGATCTCTAAAATTACTATTTTGCCCTTGTTAACAATTTCTTACTTAATATTATTCATTAATTATTCACTTTGGAAAAATTACTATTTTGCCCCCAAAACTTTTATTTTCTTTCATCTAAGTCCTTTTTCCAATTAAAATCTCATTTTATCTTTCTTTTTATTTACTTATCAATTTATTTTCATCATTTCCATTTATTTCATGAATTATTTACCAATAATTCATTGTTCTTATTATTTTCACGACCTAATAATTATTTCGAAACATTCATCGGTTGACTTTTTATTCCTTGTCATTGACATTAATTTAATTTCATATTAATTCATCACTTTGGTCATTTTTATACAATTATGCATGGATAATCCAAGTATTTTCATTGTACATATTCACATAAAAATTTCAATAAAATCCCAATCAATTCAATAAATTCCAATAAAATTTATTTATATATTATTTATTATTTAGTATTATTTTCCACTAAAATAATCAATTATTCCTCATTATTTTATAATTTTCACTATAGACATAACCAATACATAGGCTTTAAAATTTCAAAATCAATTCCAATAATTCATTAAAAATCCAAAGGCACTAATTATCATCACTATATTCAATTTAGGCCAACATATATTATTTTCATGCAAAATTTCACATATTTCTCTTAATGCATAATTCGGCCATCACTACTTTTTAACCCTAAAAATTTTCTTTCTCTCATTTTCACTTTCCATTTATCTCTTCTCTAGTCCAATTACAATTACCCTATCACAATTTCATCAATTAACAATTTTACATATATTTACCTTAATTACATAATTAAGAAAAATTCATATTAATAGGGAAACTAAAGGATTTTGTAGTCACTTACCTTTTTTTCCATGCTTTAACTTCCTTAGGCTTCCTTTTCCATGCCTTAACTCAAAGAAATTCCTCCATCATCATACAAAATCCATGGAAGCCGAATTCCTCCTTCACCAAAACACCAAGATTTCATTCTTTTTAGCTCAAAATAACACCAAATCCAATATCTATGCATCCAAAAATATGAGAAAACACTAAAGAAATAATTTAAATCCATAAATTCTTTAACTTCCAACTTACCCCTGTTTCTTTCTCAACTTGATTTCTTGTCTTCCTTTGCTCAAATCACTTGATTGAGATCACTAGGGTGATCTAGAGAGCTGAAACTTTCCTTTTTATGTTGGGGTTTAAAAGAGATTTGGGGTGGTAAAAGAAGAAATCATAGAGAGAAGGAGGAAGGGACAATTCAGCCACCATAAAAGGGAGAAGTGGATGGAGAGTTCTGGAGCAAAATCTCCAGATTTTTGTTCCCTTTATATCCTCTTGATGGGCCAAATTATAGCTTAAACAAGTGGGCTTTGCCCACTTAAACATTAAGGCCCATTTAGGCCTTTTTAAAGCCCAATCCCATTTCTCTCTCTTCCAAACTTCAAATCACTTCAATTTTGATTTCATCATTCTTAAAACATCGAAAATAGGTAGGACATAAATTTTTAGCTCAATCGGAGTCCGTTATCGGTCCAATTGAAACTTATCGATCCGATTCGACAACTGTCGATGTCATCGAAAAATTCAATTCTCATCACCAAAATATTCCACATAAAAATTCATGTAGGTACGCAAAATCTGGCAATATTCGGAGTTCGTTTACTATTTTTAATTATTTATGCAAAATCAAGTCCCCTTCTCTACCAGGGAAATTGACTCGCTACCTTTTTCGTATTTTTAACTTTTGGAGGCCCATTTGACCCCAAATTCACTTCAAATTTCAACCATAGGCTCACCATGACTATTCCTTTCAAATGGTCCAATAAAATATTTTTGACTTTCGGGTGTCCTTTTGGGCCCGAAAAATATTATTTACTATCAAAAAATACTATTCACGGCTGACCCGGTATTGAGGCCATTACAGATCACAAGATTGAATAAACAACTTTACATCATTGAATAAAGTGGGCCAATAAAATCCAGAAGAAAGAAATTTTGATACTGTTCTATTAGGTCCATGATGCTCACCGGCTTCTCCACTATGAAAGGCTTTGATAATCTCCCCTTGCTCTTTATTCGAGATGCACCTTCTCAGCACTTGGGCAGCACAAAGGTGAAAAAGATACGGATCATCCCACATGTAGTGCTTTGCATCGGCCTTCAGCTTTTTTCTTTGTTGCCATGTGAAGTCCCTTGGCATATCACCTCCTGCAAGAAAATTAGCAACATTAGCAAACCAAGGCTCCGAAACTTCACAAACAAACAATGGACAAATATGCTCATCCAAAAATAAATCTAAAATCTCCCCTTTTTCAACATGATCATGCTCCAATCTAGACAAATGATCTGCCACATAGTTCTCTGCTTCCTTCTTGTCTTTGATCTCCAAATCAAATTCTTACAATAGGTGTACCCATCTTATCAATCTTGGCTTATACTCTTTCTTGGCAAAGAGGTGTCTTAACGCCACATGGTCAGACCACACCATAATTTTTACACCCAAAAAATACAATATGAACTTCTCAAAAGAAAATACAATGGCAAAAGGTTCCTTTTTAGTTGTCGTATAGTTGACTTGGGCTCTTGTCAACATGTGGCTCGTATAATAAATTGCATAAAACATCATCTCTCGCCTTTGTCCAAGTACTACTCTCACTGCAAAATCACTTGCATCACACATTAACTCAAAGGGCAAATTCCAATCCTGAGATATTATCACCGAAGCTGAAATAAGCCTTTGCTTTAATAATTCAAAAGCTAATAAACATTCATCAGTGAATTCAATGAGAGCATCTTTCATGAGCAAATTGGATAAAGGGTTTGCAATTTTTGAAAAATCTTTTATGAACCTACGGTAGAAACTTGCGTGCCCTAAAAAACTCTGAACTCCTTTTACATTGGTTGGTGGTGGGATTTTCTCTATAACTTCTACCTTGGCCTTGTCTACCTAAATCCCCTTCTCAGAAATTTTGTGCCCTAACACAATGCCCTCTTTCACCATAAAGTGTCACTTCTCCCAATTTAGTACTAAGTTGGTTTTTTTCACACCTACCTAACACCAAATTGAGATGCTTTAAATAGCTCTCAAAATCTAGCCCATAAATGGTGAAATTGTCCATAAATACCTCAATAAATTTTTTTATAAAGTCATAAAAAATTGCCATCATGCACCGTTGAAACGTTACCGGTGCATTACATAGTCCAAAGGACATTCTCCTATAGGCAAATATAATGTGCCATAAGGACAGGTAAAGGTCATTTTTTCTTGATCTTCAGGGGCTATAGGGATTTGCAAATATCCCAAATACTCGTCTAAAAAACAATAAAACCTATTTTTTGCTAGCCTCTCTAACATCTAGTCTATAAATGGTAATGGGAAATGATCTTTTCTAGTGGCATGGTTTAGTCTCCTATAATCTATGCATACTTGCCAACCCATAACTATACGAGTCATAATGAGTTCATTAAGTTCATTCCTAGCCACTATTATCCCCCTTTCTTAGGGACACATTGTACGGGACTAACCCACTTACTATCAAAGATTGGGTAAATTATACCTGAATCGAGCAATTTGAGTACCTCTTTCTTTACAACTTCCTGCATAGCCGGATTGAGCCTTCTTTTGGGTTGAGCTCTAATTTGCATTCTTCCTCCATAGGAATTTAGTGAGTGCAGTAACTGGGGTTGATACCCTTCAAGTTTGTCATCTCCTATCCTATTGCTTTTTTGTGCTTTTTCAGCACCTCAAGCAGCATCTCCTCTTCAAAACCTGACAACAAAGAAGAGATAATTACTAGTTTTGCTTCATATTCTAAAAAGACATACTTTAAATGAGGAGGAGGGGTTTAAGTTCATATTTTGAATCTCCCTTTTTCAGAGTGGTCCCCTCTTGCTTTGATTCCTCCTCTTGGCTTTCTCATTGATCTATCCGCAAGTTGAAGTCTCATTCCCGTCTCCTTGAGATTTCCTAGATTGAGTTTCCTATACATTGAATATGGCATCAAGTTATTGCTGGCCCCTAAGTCACACAAAGCATTCCCAACAAAAGTTTCACCAATTTCACAGGGTAAAATGAAGCTACCTAGATCTTCCAGTTTTTTCAAAATCTTGTTCATGATAATTGCATTACAATTTTCTGTTAATTGCACTATTCCATACCCTTCTAACTTCTTATTATTAGAACAAAGTTCTTTCATAAATTAAGCATAGTTGGGCATGTGAGCTAAGGCTTCAGCAAAAGTTAAATTGATATGCAATTTCTTAAACATTTCTAGAAACCTAGCTAATTGCTCATTCTTCTTTTCTTTCCTAGCTATAGTAGGAAATGACAACCTATTTATGTCAAGATCATATATGGTTGGGTTCACTATACTCTTTCCTTTGTCAATCTTTGGAGCATCTATATCTACCTCTACTTTAGAATTTGAATCACTTACCTTTCATATCAGCTCCTCCATGTGAGATGATAAAGTTGGTGATTTACCTTTTTCTTCTCCTTGTACCACCTCCTTACCACTTCTCAATGTAATGGCCTTGGCCTCCTCCTTGGGATTACGGTCCACATTTGAGGGAAAAGTTCCAACTGGCCTTGTAGATAAAGAATTTACCAACTACCCAATTTGTGTCTCCAAGTTCCTTATGGAAGCGTCTTGATTTCGGTTCCATTACTCTTGAGATTTCCATCTTGTTTCTTGGCCCATCATGAATTGTTGTTGGCTATTTATGAAACTAGCAAACATGTCTTCTAAATTAGGCTTCTTTTCTTAAACAGGTGGCCTTGGTTGGAATCCCGATGGATGATATGGTTGAGGTTGGGGTTGATTAGAGCTTTGTCTTTAATGGTGATTTGGTGGATAAGGGTTTTGGTTGTGAGTGTGGGATTGAGGTTAAATTGGCTTTGATTATGGGGTAAATTTTGGCTGAATGGGGCTCTTACTTATGGTCAAGAAGACGAAGCATGTTGATTTCCATCCCTCCATGAGAAATTTGGGTGATTCCTCCATCCCCGGATTGTATGTATTGTTATAAGGATCATTCCTTCTATAATATCCTAATGCATTTACATCTCCCATAACTCTACCTTCTTGAACACTTTGCCCATTTTCCATTGGTCCACTGCTTTGAGCAACCGCAACTACATTTTGGACTTTCAAACCGCTTAACTTTTTCTTTACCAACTCTAATTGTGCCTTTAACAATGCCACTTCATCTACATTGTGTACCCCTTGCCTTTTTGGAACTGATCTAGGGGCAGTCCATTGAGAGTCATTAGCCACCATCTCATCTAACATACGAAAAGGTTCCTCAGGCAACTTGTTTAAGAAAGACCCTGCAGATGTTGCATCTAACAATGAGCTTGTTTGAAGTGTAACTCCAGCATAAAATATGGTCATCAATTGGTAGACAGCTATCTCATGGTGTGGACAGCTTCTCAATAATCTCCTAAACCTTTCCCAAGCCTCATGAAAAGGCTCTTCATTCATTTGATGGAAGCCCATTATGCTGTTATGAATACTTGTAGTCTTGGTTGGAGAGAAAAATCTCATCAAAAACTTATCTTGTAACTAATCCCATGACCATATTAACTGGCTTGGAAGCATTTGTAGCCACTCCCTCGCTTTTCCAATCAAAGTGAAAGGGAACAACTTCAATCTCACTGCATCTGTAGGAACACCCAAAATTTGAACCATGTCACTGACCTTCAAAAATATGTCAATATGTTGAGCGGGATCTTCTACTTCCGAACCAAAGAACTGATTCCCTTGTACCATAGTGATGGTGGCCGATTTGAGCTCAAATTGTATCCTTCTTGGTAATACAATTGTTTGATGATCTTCATTCCACCTTGGCACAACGTAGTCCCTTATAGTCCTTTGCCTAAGCACCTTTTCTCTTTGTACCCCTAGCATTTCTTCATGTGCCCCTTGCACTTGTTCATTCACGGGAGGAAACTCATCAAGAGGAGGATCATTCTCCATATTGTTGTCTCTATTGGCTCTCCTTTTTTGATGTAAGGTCCCCTCAATTTCAGGATCAAAAGGTGCTAATTGTTCTTGTCTCACTCCGTTCATGCACCACTATCACCTGAAAAGAATTAAGAAAATAAAATAAGAAAAATAAAAGACATACAAGCAACAATTACAACTCACTGCACCACTATCACCTGAAAAGAATTAAGAAAATAAAATAAGAAAAATAAAAGACATACAAGCAACAATTACAACTCACAAATAATGCCAATCTCCGACAACGGCACCAAAAACTTGTTGCAACCCTAGCAAGTATACTGAATCAACAAGCACTAAAAGGAGTATTTTTAAGACTCTCGAATATCGCACCCAAAGGATTATATGTGCAAGTTAAGACAAATGATCGTATGCTAAAGAATTCCCAAAAGTTTGATTATTGTGCTATGGCTATCTAAAATGAAGACTTTAAAATGCTAAAATGTTCAATGGGAATAAATTAAATTTAAACTAATAGTAAATTAGTAAGAGATAAATTATGAAAAATTAACAAGTGTAAAAATTCAATATAAGGAAAACGTTGCTTGGGTTCACTCATCCACCCCATACCCAATGTGAATTAATTTTACCTAAAAGTATACATGAATGAATCCAAGATAACCCTCTTAACCCAAGCATCCCATTCCGGAGACAGCTATTCTAATTGCTAAATGACCTATTTCGGAGCCAACCCAACAACTAGCCTAAGCACAGGTCTAAAGTCCTAAATGCGGTTTGCTTTCCCATTTCGAAGCCAAACAACCTAAAACCTATCTATTTCACTCCACACTCTAGTCTTGAAATCACAAATACTGCATATATAGAGTCCCATTCCGGAGCCATCCAAAATAGACAACAATCATGATAGAAAAACTAAGCAAAATCATTCATTATATCCAATCCACAAAGCTTAATACCCATCAAAGACTTATGATAAAAACCATTCATCCATGCATGGAAGATAACTTGATAGATTGATTGAAAAACCATGAGATACACATCAGTAACAGTGAAATAGACCATCCATTCATGTGTAAATCTAAATATGTTCAATATTCACATTGTGGGTAGGGGATTCAAATATCCCCAAGCAACTAAAAGACTACTCACCATCCATAATGTAAAAGACAAATAAAGTAAAAGTAAAAACTATAAAACCCATTTGAAGTTGAAGATTGAAGTTGGTGATCCTCCTTCTCTCCTTCTCCAAACTGTTCTGTGATTGTAAGCTATAACTTGAAGTAAGTAAACTAAACTAGGGCTATTTTTTTGCGTTTTTGAAGTAAAACTAATCTAAAAGAATGATTTTTACAAGTAAAGCTATAAAACTATGTATGAAAAACTCTTTAGATGTAAAACTGTGTGTTTTCTCTCTACAAAAATAACCTCTACACAAAACCCTAAAATGATCTCTTTTAAAATAGACAACTGTACAGCTTTTATAGAGGTATCCAGGAAGACACAGCTAGGACACTTTTGTCTCAATCGAGACATAAGAAGATAGAGTGGTACTTTGCTTTGGACTCGGCTAGGACACTTTTATCTCGATCAAGGTAAACTTCTAGTCAAAACATCTTCGCAGGCATCATTGGCCACGGTTAGTACCAGTTGGTCTCAGCCATAACTATTGGTGAAAAGGTGAGTTTTGAGCTTCTGCAGGGGACATGGCTAGGACAAATTGTCTCAGCCGTGCTCCAGCCTATTTTTCTGTACAAAATTCAAATTAATACCATTAATCACCCAAAAACTCTAAATTTATCAAAATAACTAAAATAAACATAGGAAAAACATTTTAATGCTAAAAACACTAAAAACATGCAAGATGAGACACTAAAACACACAAAATTATCCAAAAAACAAACATTAAAATCAAGCTATCACCATGGAATGGCCTACTGAGGCAGAGGGGGTGCTGAAGATGAAGATACACCAAGGTGACCATAAGCTCTAGGAGGCAGATCATGGTGGAAGGTAGGGAAGTCCTATGGAGGTAGAGGCACAGCTAGCTCTTAATGGGGTCTCCTCTGTAAAATAGTCCATAAATGGGATCTCTTCTTCCTCCCTAAGCCCTAGTCCCAATATGTCCTCCATCTACTAATCATCGTCTGGCACCTACTGAGGTTGTGGTGGCTGCAAGCCGTGACCATGCCTCATCCTATCAGGGTGAAGAGTAGTATCCATCTCTTCAAGTGTCATCAACCTAATTTTTTTTGGAGCAGCATCATCCTCCCTGGCCATGTGCATATCATACACAGTCTCTCTATCCAAATATATACCTTCTCCGGTAGATGGCTCCATGAATGCCTCTGGCATGCCCTCTACTAGAAGTAACCTGGTGACCAAACACCAGATAGATGTGGCCTTACCTGGATGGCACTGGGTAGTACGAATATGCTCCAAAATAGCATGGCTCAAATCTATCGGCCTACGTACCACCATGTACCACCATACCCCACAGTCCATATATCTCTGCAACCACAAGAGAACCAGGGCTGTCTAGCCTACCTAAATATAAGCAAAAAAGAATATTGTGCAAGTAGCGTAGCACCTGTTATCTCAGCAGTGTATATTTTGCCATTTGTCTCACATACAGGACCTTGGGCCATGCAATCTCTGCCCACATCTCTATGGAGGTGAATCTCTAGGGTTGCAAACTCTCTCGCCCATAGGCAATCCCAAAATCTAAGCAAAGTGCCTACATGTCATGGATATTGGCTGATCCTGAATGTAGTAGGTAATAACCCCATCCTCATCATCTTATCTCTGATGTCCCAAATATCAAAATATGGCCAAAAAATGTCGAGTCATCTCTAGATATGTGCGATATGCCTTTGCATAAAAATGTCTCCATCCGACCTGGGCTATCAGAACATTTACCTCAGCTATCAACCCCAACTATGTCAACAAATGCCTCGACATAAATCGACTAGGAAATATGGGGGTCCCTCATAATGTACGATATAAGTTGCCCTGCTCCAGTGTCATCCATATCGGGTACTAGGGATCCATTCCTACATAATTCAAAATCCCATAGTTAGTTCAAATTGCACTCATCCAAGATGCTTCTTAAGCATTATAGCTATTTCTGCCTGAATTTTGGTAGCATAACGGCTTAGAAAAACTAGGGCCAATCCTGCACAAAACTCAATCAAAAATATACATTGGCTAAGCAACTCTTTATTTCTCTTAACTTGCTACCGGGTATCTAGCAATCATGCAAAAGTACTCTTAAATGGCATATATGTATATTGATCAAGGCTAGCTATTCAAAAAATGGTCATCACTCGTATATATTTATATTCATAAGTGCACCATACGTACAATATTGCCGTGTTTCTTTTTAACACACACATGCTTGACGGATCACATTTTTCTTTTTTCTTTTTTTACATTTGACACGTAAATTTACAATCTAAACTAGCCACAACAAAGGTAATAACTTAATGCTTGCTAATTAGTATCGTTCCCATTGTACTGTTATCATTCATACTGTTGTTGTTTTCTCTTTTTGTTTTTTTTTGCCACTTTATCATATTTACATGTCATTATCATCTATCTACACTTCTTACACAATTAACCAACATATACTCTAAGCTATACAAGATAGAAGAATAATGATAAATAAATAAACGACAATGGCATACATTAATTTGCACCGCCTATTATTCTCATGGTAATGTATATGTACATGCCTTATAATTATTCTTCTCTTCTTTTTTTATTTGCACAACACACACATACTATCTACAACTTCTTACCAAGCAGGAACAGCACTATACGAAGTTGAATAATAGTTCTAAAATTAGAAGGTTTACTAAGTTGCACTAATACACTCCTATGCACTTTCTTAATTTTCTCAAAATAAAACCAAAAGAAAAGATTGACAGCACATCACATACACTTATAACAACTTATATCAACAAAATCACGCAACCTCATGTTCATTAGGATCACAAAAATAGAATGGAATAAAGAATCGCATACCTTTTAGGACAACAAGGAAATCTTGATAGAAATTGAAAAAATTATACTCTAAACGTGCGCAAGAAGAAGACCCACTAGTGAACCAGATCAAAATTGTAAAATAAAGCCTTTATGATGAAAGAATGGCAAAAAATTAGGGCCTCTTTCTTTGAAATCGTCAGAGAGAAGAAGAATGATGAAAGAAGAAAGAAAAGAGAAGAAGGAAAGAAAAAACCGTCGATTTATTGCTTTTAAGGAGTGTATAGGTGTGCATATGGTGTGTACAATCGTACCATCCAATGCAAAGATGTACACATGGTGCAAGGGCATACACTCTAAAAAAAATCCAAATTTGAAATGCTTTTGAATATAAAACGTTCCCATGCATGAAAAATGCTACGTGAATAGCATTTTTGCATGGGTTTTAACCCAAACTCATGCAAAATAACCCCAATTTTTTCTTTTTCTTTATTTCTTATTTTTGTGGTGATTTTAAAAACACAAATTATAATTTACCGACCCAATTAAATAAAAATGCATATATATATCTATATATTTATATATATATACTTATTATTTTTACAACTAATTTAAAATAAATATCTTCGCTAGTGCCTGATTTATTTTTGTATATTTAGATCATAATTAGCATTGGCTATGTACACATAGTTTTTTTTCTTTTTTACCTCACTGCCCTTTCTCTTTTTCTTTGCTTTTCCTTTGCATGTGTGTTAATCACATCTTCCGCTTCATATGATCAATTTGATAAGAATTATTTTCTTTGAACTATGAGCCTGTCTTGGTTTTGTGAATTGTGGATGAATATCTGCAAAAAATTGTGATGAAAACATGCATGTTAGAGATTAAATTTACGCAGGATGAGGTATGTGCCATGCAAAATGGTTTTCACTGTTCATTTTCACCAGGTGGTAACTGGGCCTTATATGCGGGCATGCATTCTGATTGTACAGTCATACAATTCAACTTATAAGTAACCTCTCCGAATTTTTAGCTGTCCTTGTTTCCCACTTTGAGTGATTCTGATTCGTACTTTTTCCTTTGTACCAGTGTACTTTGCCTTCATTTTTTGTTACTTTGTATCTTTTACTTTTGCAAAATGACCCTCTTCACTGAATGCCTTACTTTGCTGCTTGATGACTATTCAACTTGGGATAACCCCATTTTGTCACCTTATTCTAATTTGAAGTTCCTTCATAGGGTGGAGTTAGATGAACATCTGTTAGTGGCCTCAACCCACTACTAGGATCCTTTGTTTCATGTTTTCCGCTTTAGCAATGTGGAAATATGTCCATTACATGAAGAATTTACAGCCACCCATGTGTGCCAAATTGCATGCCTTATTAGCCCCGCAAGGTTGTTCGGGCTTTAGACATCTATGTTAGAGAGTATGCCCTAGAGCCCATGTAATAGGGATGTTTTTCATATGTATAAATTTATATTCTTAATAAAAGGCATCATTCATTTATTAATGCTGTGTTTGAATACATGAGTTTGTAAATCTTAAATTAATAAATGAAGTCCTAGATATTATAAACACAGTGCAAAGGCAATCATGAAAGTGTTCATGATGTGAGATGTCTATCGCATGCAAATGTGTTAATATCTAAATATCCCTAGTCATAGAATTAACAAGATAGGACATTGTTAATTCGGACAGACTAGCACATGTTATGCTTCTTGAATGGTTCAAGCAATGGTTCTCATAATTGTGATTATGGATGATAATCAATGCTAACATGTGGATGCTTGTTAGAGGAACAAGTTCATTGGAGACCTGCAAAGAGAATCCTCATATGGATATTAAATATATGTCAGTGAGGAATCTCTTCATAGCGGTTGTGCAAGTATCCTTAGACTTGAGATCACCAAAGTTATCTTAAGTAGCAAGTGGTATACTTTGACTCCATAACTGATTACTTCCAACTGGGAGTGAACATAGTTAGGAGATTGGGTATATCATGACCTACTTGAAGATAGTTGAGTGATTGACAAAGGATTCACCATCCCAGATTTAACAAGGGAAGTTATCTCACATGATTTTATAATTACCTTGTTCAGTGAATCTCTGGCCAGAGTAATATGCCGAGATGGATGGAGATCCATGAAGGGCATTTTAGGAACAATGGTTAAATTAATAGAACATACATAATTAGATTTATATGAGTTGACAGAAATCCATACTCATAATCTAAATGAGATAAGAGTGGTGAAAGGAGTAATTGCACGGTAACTGTTTCTATGGAAGGGTACAGTCAAACCACATGCCGTTCCTGACATTTGGGTAGTCATGATGCCTAGCTAGAGGCCAATCATGACTTGTATAATGATGTATCAAAATATCAATAGATATTGATAAAATGATTTAAAGGAGTTTAAATCATGTGATTTTTGAATAGAACTCACAATTACTTATTATACTACCAACATGGACAGGAACCCAATAGGTCACACACATATAGAGAAAAGGGTAAAATGGTAAAATGAAAAGGATAATAATATTTGATATTATTATAAAGGTAGAGAGTAGAATATGATAATAATTAATTAAAGAGTTTAATTAATTATGATCAAATAAAATTGTCCGCGAAACTTTTGAGAAATGTTCTGTAAATTAGACCTAAATGAAATAATATATTTCATGATTAATTATTATTATCTTATAAGTGTTATAAGACTACTATAAGTGTTATAGGACCGATATAATAATTAATAGGACCATTGGAGAAATTATAGAGGGCCAAAGGAATGAAGAAGTTGGAGGAAGCCCTCCAGAAGAGGGCTACACGCCAACTCCATACAGAAGGGCTTAGAGGGCTTTTTCTTGGACCAAATTAATTTATATATGTTACATAAGTGTTATGGAACTCACATATTTAATTTGGTTGGATTTGGAATCCATTTGGGTATTTA
Organism: Excoecaria agallocha; assembly: GCA_037975025.1. NCBI lineage: Eukaryota > Viridiplantae > Streptophyta > Magnoliopsida > Malpighiales > Euphorbiaceae > Excoecaria > Excoecaria agallocha. The sequence continues at coordinate 18,283,094 of CM075807.1, forward strand.
AATCCAATTAGATGCACAAAGGGCCTAGTTTGTGGATTTTGTGCTTGGTCTTTTATGAAAAGATTTAATTTGGATTTAATTAAGCCCAAATGATTATAATTAATTCCAGAAGCCCAATTAATAATTCTCCAGCAATTTTAAAGAGCCCAATCTCATTAAGGAGTTGGAATTTTAACCTAACTATAAAAGGCCAACTAATGAGAATTAGGGTTAAGTGATTAAAACAAAAGGAAAGTCCTTTCTCTAAAAACTCTCTCCCCTTTTGCGCCACTTCCCAAGCTAGCTCTTGGGAATTTCGGCCAGCCCTATTTGAACACCAATTTGTTGGTTCAATTTACCCCTCTCTAGTGTGGATTACTCATTGGAGGCGTTCGATTTTGGACACTGTGGTTTGCGACAACCCGGTGCGAAGTAAAATCAACTGTTCAACAAAAATCAAAGGTGATTTTTCTTATTCTCATATAGTTATATTGTGTATTCATGGCAAGATCAGATCATATGGTTAAAAATTTTAAAATTATGCTCATGTATATGATGCATGTAACCATAAAAATCCAACATGGTATCAGAGCCACGGTTTTGCCATGGATATACAATTCTATATTTTTCTGCGAAATAAGTTTTGTTTTGTTTTGAGTTATTTATTTCATGAACTTTAAAATATTAGATTTGATTGTTCATGAATGAGAAATATTGATTTCTGGTTGTATGTGTGATCAAATAAATTTGGTGGAAACAAAAACGAATTTTTTGAAGCATTATGATTTGAGTTTGGCGTGAAACCCTAGGTAATTAGGGGCTGTTCTAATTCAATTTCTTATGGATCCATTTAAAAATCATTTAGATGATATTTTATGTGTTTAATATGTGATATTAAGCCGTAGGATCGAACGGAATTAAAATCGAACAAGTTTTGCATGAAAACTAGTTTTATCGAAAAGTTCGATAAATTGGTGTTCTTCGTGTGTTCTTGATGTGTTCTTGGTTAGAACGACTTTTGATCTTCTAAATATGATATATATGATATATTAAAGTGTTTTTAATTAATTGGATTAATTAAAATGGGCCTTAAATTAATTTGATTAATTTTAATTCATTAAAACCACTTAATGGGCTTAATTATGTTTACGGACTTGGTTTAAATTAGTAAATGACTTGGTAGGCCCAAGGAGCTGATTTAAATTAACTATTATAAACATTAATTAAGTTTATTAATGGGTTTTAAGGGCTGGAGTGGGCTTGGCTCATTCCAAAAAGCCCAAATGGTCCAAATGACACAAAACTGGTTTGTGTGTGAACACACTTAGGGTTTTTCTTCTGTGGGTTTCGGCCTACACTTATTTAAGCCTAAAATTGATTCTTTTAATTATTTAATATGATTAATTAATTAAATAATCAATTTATAATTAATTAATAATCAATTTGATTGATTATTAAGGCAAGAACAAATTCATGCAAAAAGGTTTCCTAAAATGAAAGTTTCCAAAATGGAAAAAGTTTCCTAATTTGATCACATCATTAAAATAACTCAAAATATAGTTTCAAAGGTTGAAACAAAGTTAGTAATCCATTTCTTTATGCATTAGAAAGGCATATAAGGGTGAATGATTGGCATGATGGTTAGTTATGGACAAAGCCCAATGTGATTGAGCATAATGCATGTTTTGGCCCAATGAGGACTTTCATGTCCCGGCCACTTGTTTTTGGTTTGTATTTCATTTCAAATTGTAATATGTAATTAGATTACTTAGATTAGAATTAGAAATAGAGATGGAGACCAATATCAAGGAGCAAGATGGGCCGGATGGAGATCCAACAAGCTTGAAGATAATGTAATTATTTTCTTGTTTGAATCATGCATACTACCTAGGTGTGACCTTTTGATTTCCCTCTTGGCTCGGGGAAATCAATGTAGTGAAGTCCATAACTATACCATATTTGTATGCTTATATTTATGTGATAGATATAGGATGCATACCAATGTATGCCAACCATGTATGATGAGACTTAATTAACTAAAACCCTCAAACAAATACTAAGGTATATAAGCCTTCCATTAATTTGAGGAGAACCAGAGTTCTTTATAGTGTGGGTTGTTGACCACAGTCAAGCTCACATTATATCGAATATGTTCAAATCTAATTAAATGGGTCATCTTAGCTAGCCCATTAGTTTGTTGACCACAGTCAAGGCTAATGGTTCTAGAGGCAAGATTAGGGAATGCATATATGATATGCATGCATCAAGAGTTGATAACCTAATGATCCAATAGTTGTGTAGAGACACAATTGGTATAAAGATACCTACCTTTCAAGGGTATGGAATTTGGCTTGTTGACCACAGTCAAGGTCAAATTACATATCAAAGATTGGATATTGGCCCACTAAGAAAACCATCGGGTTTTCTCGGATTATATAGTGAGGGCTATTAATTCGCAATAAAATAGTGGGAGTAAATGGATTAATTAAAGACCTTATTAATGCATACATATATATGAACATACTCTCATATCTTTTCTTTTTCACATCTATGTCATCATCATGAGCACATCAAATATACAATCAATCTTGGATAACAAACTGGTTGGCAGCAACTATTCTAATTGGATCAAGCAAGTGAGAATTGTTCTCAGAGCTGAAAAGATCCATTATGTCTTGGAAAAGATCTTCCACCACTTCCATCAGATGATGTCATTGATGAGATCAAAGGCACTTATCGAAAATGCATAGAGGATAGTGAAGCAGCAGCATGTCTGATGTTGGGTGCTATGTCCTCAAAGCTTCAGAAGCAATATGAGATAAAGGATGGTGGGGTTTCCAAGAAGAAGGTTGCCAAGAAAGAGAATCCCAAAGGAACTTTCTTCCATTGTGGAAAGGATGGTCATTGAAAGCGTAACTGCAAGGCCTATCTATATTCTCTCAAGGAGAAAAAGCATGCTGATGCTTTTACCTCAGGTATTCATATGATTGAAATTAATACTTATTCTATTGCTTCAAAACAATCTTGGGTATTAGATACCGGATGTGGATCACATTTGTGTAAAGATCTACATGGGCTTAGAAGCTTTAGAAGAGTTGGAAAGGCAGAGATATGTTTGCAGTCAGCTATTGGACAAAACATCTCTACAACAGTTGTGGGGGCTTATCATTTGCCTCTTCCAAGTGGATTAATACTGGAATTAAATAATTGTTATTATGTTCCAGCTTTGTCCAAAAGTATTATTTCTTTCAGTTGTTTGATGAACGATTATGATATTTCTTTAAAGGACAAATGTTGTTACATTTTTAAGAACAATATATTTTATGCAAAAGCTATCATTTAGAATGGTATATTTGTTCTTGATTTAATTAAAGAAGTACATAATGTGGATACCAAGAGAATGAAACATGATAATCTAAATACCTCATACTTATGGCATTGTCGTTTAGGCCACATAAATGAAAAACGCATGACCAAATTGCACAAGTCAGGTGATTTGGGATCATTTGACACATGCGAATCTTGTTTATTGGGAAAAATGACAAAAGCTCCCTTTGTTGGTAAAGGAGAACGAGCTAAAATGGTTTTGGACTTAGTATATTCAGATGTATGTGGTCCAATGACTACACATGCTAGAGGAGGTTACTCCTACTTCATTACTTTCATAGATGATTATTCCAGGTTTGGATACATCTATCTAATGAAATATAAGTCTGAAGCATTTGAAAGGTTCAAAGAATTCAGAAATGAAGTAGAGAAACAACTTGGCAAAAGTATTAAAACACTTAGATCAGATCGAGGTGGATAATACTTAAGTCAAGAGTTTCAGGATTATCTTAGAGATAATGGGATTTTATCTCAATGGACTCCTCCATATACACCACAACACAATGGTGTATCCGAAAGGAGGAATCGAACACAATTAGATATGGTTCGATCAATGATGAGCCGAGCGGACTTGCCTAAGTCCTTTTGGGGGTATGCACTAGAAACTGCTGTTTATGTGTTAAATAGAGTTCCTAGTAAATCGGTTGATGTTACTCCATATAAGATGTGGAATAACAAGAAACCCACGCTTTCTCATATGAAAGTATGGGGTTGTCCTGCTTATGTGAAGAGGACAATGTCAGACAAACTGGATGTTAAGTCTGACAAATGTTTATTTGTGGGATATCCAAAAGAAACGTTTGGATATTATTTCTATCATCCCTTAGAACAAAAGGTGTTTGTTTCAAGGCATGCTGTCTTCTTAGAAAGAGAATTTCTCCTACGAGAGGACAGTGGGAGTAAAATTGAGCTTGGTGAAGTTCAAGACCCACAAATAGAAGATGATCAATCGATTGAACCTGAAACTGAATTTCATAATGATGAAATCACAGTTTAACCTGATTATACACAAAATCCTAGAAGATCTACTAGGATGCGTTCTATCCCTGTGAGATATGGATTTCACATTGATTCGGATAGAGGCATAACTGTAGTAGAGGACAATGAGCCTACAAGCTATCAAGAAGTTTTGAACAGTTCAGAACGTGATTTATGGCTTAAGGCTATGCAGTCCGAAATGGACTCCATGTATGATAATAAAGTATGGACTTTAACTCAACCACCTGAAGGGATAAAACCCATAGGGTGCAAATGGGTCTTCAAAAAGAAGACTGACATGGAAGGTAATATAGTTACCTATAAAGCTCGCTTAGTAGCAAAAGGTTTTCGTCAAAAAAAAGGTATTGACTATGACGAAACTTTTTCTCCTGTAGCGATGCTTAAGTCTATAAGAATACTTTTAGCCATTGTAGCTCATTATGATTATGAGATTTGGCAGATGGATATGAAGACAGCTTTCCTTAATGGAAATCTTACCGAGGATGTGTATATGACACAACCAGAAGGATTCACATCAGGAAATGGCAAAAAGGTATGCAAGCTTCAAAGATCCATTTATGGATTGAAGCAAGCCTCTAGGAGTTGGAACATACAATTCAATGAGACAATCAAAGAGTTTGGTTTCTCACAGAATGAAGATGAACCTTGTGTGTATAAAAGGGTCAGTGGGAGTGCAATTGTCTTCCTAGTTCTATATGTAGATGACATATTGATCATGGGAAATGACATTTCTCTTCTCCAATCTGTTAAAATATGGTTATCCAAGCAATTCTCCATGAAAGACCTTGGAGAAGCATCCTATATTCTGGGAATAAGGATCTATAGAGATAGATCCAATAGGTTGCTAGGTCTTTCTCAAAGTACATATATAGATAAAGTATTGAAGAGGTTCAATATGGATCTCTCTAAGAAAGGGTTTATACCCATGGTGCATGGGAAACACCTTTCTAAGTCTATGTGTCCACAGACACTGGAGGATAGAGAGAGCATGAATAGAATACCATATGCATCTGCAATTGGTTCTATCATGTATGCTATGTTATGTACACGTCCAGATGTAGCATTTGCTTTGAGTGTCACAAGCAGATTCCAATCTAATTTTGGAGATGAACATTGGGCAGCTGTCAAGAATATTCTTAAGTACTTGAGAAGGACTAAGGATGTACTCTTGGTATATGGAGAGGGCAGTTTGGAAGTAAACGGGTATACAGATGCCAGCTTCCAATCTGACAAAGATGATTGTAAATCACAATCTGGTTATGTGTTCATAATGGGAGGAGGAGCAGTTAGTTGGAAAAGTTCCAAACAAGAAACAACTGCTGATTCCACGATAGAAGCTGAGTACATTGCTGCTTCAGAAGCAGCCAAAGAAGCAGTCTGGATCAAAAAGTTCATAACCGAACTAGGAGTGGTGCCTAGCATTGTTGATCCGATTCCTTTATATTGTGACAACAATGGAGCCATTGCACAAGCAAAGGAACCACGGTCTCATCAGCGATCCAAGCATGTTCTCAGACGCTACCATCTCATAAGGGAAATAGTAGCTAGAAATGATGTGAAAATAGAAAGGGTTCCCACAGATGACAATGTGGCGGATCCCCTCACTAAAGCACTTTCCCAGATAAAGCATGATCACCATATAAATAGCATGGGTCTGAGACATATGAGTGATTGGCTCTAGTGCAAGTGGGAGATTGTTAGAGAGTATGCCCTAGAGCCCATGTAATGGGGATGTTTTTCATATGTATGAAATTTATATTCTTAATAAAAGGCATCATTCATTTATTAATGCTGTGTTTGAATACATGAGTTTGTAAATCTTAAATTAATAAATGAAGTCTTAGATATTATAAACACAGTGCAAAGGCAATCATGAAAGTGTTCATGATGTGAGATGTCTATCGCATGCAAATGTGTTAATATCTAAATATCCCTAGTCATAGAATTAACAAGATAGGACATTGTTAATTCGGACAGACTAGCACATGTTATGCTTCTTGAATGGTTCAAGCAATGGTTCTCATAATTGTGATTATGGATGATAATCAATGCTAACATGTGGATGCTTGTTAGAGGAACAAGTTCATTGGAGACCTGCAAAGAGAATCCTCATATGGATATTAAATCTATGTCAGTGAGGAATCTCTTCATAGCGGTTGTGCAAGTATCCTTAGACTTGAGATCACCAAAGTTATCTTAAGTAGCAAGTGGTATACTTTGACTCCATAACTGATTACTTCCAACTGGGAGTGAACATAGTTAGGAGATTGGGTATATCATGACCTACTTGAAGATAGTTGAGTGATTGACAAAGGATTCACCGTCCCAGATTTAACAAGGGAAGTTATCTCACATGATTCTATAATTACCTTATTCAGTGAATCTCTGGCCAGAGTAATATGCCGAGATGGATGGAGATCCATGAAGGGCATTTTAGGAATAATGGTTAAATTAATAGAACATACATAATTAGATTTATATGAGTTGACAGAAATCCATACTCAGAATCTAAATGAGATAAGAGTGGTGAAAGGAGTAATTGCACGGTAACTGTTTCTATGGAAGGGTACAGTCAAACCACATGACTTTCCTGACATTTAGGTAGTCATGATGCCTAGCTAGAGGCCAATCATGACTTGTATAATGATGTATCAAAATATCAATAGAGATTGATAAAATGATTTAAAGGAGTTTAAATCATGTGATTTTTGAATAGAACTCACAATTACATATTATACTGCCAACATGGACAGGAACCCAATAGGTCACACACATATAGAGAAAAGGGTAAAATGGTAAAATGACAAGGATAATAATATTTGATATTATTATAAAGGTAGAGAGGAGAATATGATAATAATTAATTAAAGAGTTTAATTAATTATGATCAAATAAAATTGTCCGCGAAACTTTTGAGAAATGTTCTGTAAATTGGACCTAAATGAAATAATGTATTTCATGATTAATTATTATTATCTTATAAGTGTTATAAGACTACTATAAGTGTTATAGGACCGATATAATAATTAATAGGACCATTGGAGAAATTATAGAGGGCCAAAGGAATGAAGAAGTTGGAGGAAGCCCTCCAGAAGAGGGCTACACGCCAACTCCATACAGAAGGGCTTAGAGGGATTTTTCTTGGACCAAATTAATTTATATATGTTACATAAGTGTTATGGAACTCACATATTTAATTTGGTTGGATTTGGAATCCATTTGGGTATTTAAATCCAATTAGATGCACAAAGGGCCTAGTTTGTGGATTTTGTGCATGGTCTTTTATGAAAAGATTTAATTTGAATTTAATTAAGCCCAAATGATTATAATTAATTCCAGAAGCCTAATTAATAATTCTCCAGCAATTTTAAAGAGCCCAATCTCATTAAGGAGTTGGAATTTTAACCTAACTATAAAAGGCCAACTAATGAGAATTAGGGTTAAGTGATTAAAACAAAAGGAAAGTCCTTTCTCTAAAAACTCTCTCCCCTTTTGCGCCACTTCCCAAGCTAGCTCTTGGGAATTTCGGCCAGCCCTAGTTGAACACCAATTTGTTGGTTCAATTTACCCCTCTCTAGTGTGGATTACTCATTGGAGGTGTTCGATTTTGGACACTGTGGTTTGCGACAACCCGGTGCGAAGTAAAATCAACTGTTCAACAAAAATCAAAGGTGATTTTTCTTATTCTCATATAGTTATATTGTGTATTCATGGCAAGATCAGATCATATGGTTAAAAATTTTAAAATTCCCCTCATGTATATGATGCATGTAACCATAAAAATCCAACAATCTATCCTTCCAACATTAGGGCCTTTATAGAACCTTCGAGACCCATATTGGTTGACTTCTTGTTCAACTATTTGTACTATTTTAATGAGATTGAGACTTATGTTGTAGGCACTACCCTTTTTATATGCTTGGCTCATTATCTTTGCATTACCAGTAGAGGAGGTACTTTTGGAGATTACCAATTGTTTGATGTTGTAAACAACATTTATAAGGGGCTTACTCCATTCCCCTTGATCTTGGTGAAGACCATACTTAGACTGGATGCTATTCACGCTAATCATACTACACTACTCACCGGCAATCCCTTGCTTCTTCAAGTATCTATAGTCGTTATTTGAAGGTAGTACACCCCTTGTGGGTTTTCACACTAGCTTTTCTTTACGGGATATGCATCTTTTTACAAATTTTAACATGATCATATGCCTAATTTTTGCCTGAAACGGACTCCTAACTATCTCAACGGCTTTTATGCTTACTTTCTCTCTCTTTTTTTTAGATTTGGCTGCAAGAGAAACTCAAGATGCTGGCTGAACCTTCCCCTTATGCCATTGATTCATACTTCTTGAGATTCTTCAGAGCAAGTATGCATTGGTACTAGATTGCCTTCGTGGAAGAAGGTATTATATGACTGAGCTCCGTGGCGAAGTGAAGGGTGAGCTTTATGTGTCTATGGATCCGGGTAGAGTATGTAACTTGCGATGGGAGCTTCGGATGTGTGCCTCTCTCCTATCTCTATCGGGCGACCTTTTGCATTACAGCTCGCTATACCCGCCAGTTTGGTATTCGACAAGAAGTAGTGCGAGCATGCCTAAACTTTGGAAGAGAGGACTTAACTGATGCCTTTGTCACTAGGTATCATTACTTTTGGAGGCGTTTACCTGTGAGGACCAATATTCCACCAATGAATACTTATGACTTCGACACCAGCATGGAATACTATTCATGGGTTATGGAGGCACTGGACACCAAAGCCTTTTTACTGAGGCATCTCGGGCGAGAAAGACTCTAGTGGGGGTTGTAGTGGCTGAAGGGCTCCTATGGGGGTTGTAGTGGTTGAAAGGCCCCCGTGTTGGTTGTTGCTATTATCCTGTCACCATTTTTTGTTTTGGCTTGTAATATACCATGGCGTTGTCTGCTTGAACTGTGTTTTTGCTTACTTTTTCACGCTTGTATGCTTGTGTAGCACTTGGTGTGATGGTTATGTTTGTTTTAGTGAGGGCTTGCTTTGATGTGTTTTTTGTGTTACTGCCAATGGTAGTTGTGTTTTATAAATAAATAAAACATCTTTGTTTATGTCAATTGTGATGTATAACTTAGATTATTGATGCATTTTCATATGACCACATTATTACAATGATGACAATCATGACATGACAATTAATACAACACACAACTTTCATTAAATCTCAGGCAATTGCATCTTGAATACATCTAGCTCCTGTTACCAATTAGCCCTCGCGGGTTTTCTTAATTGGCTATTTTCTCTCAACCCTTTATTTTTGCTAAAGGTGCCTTTTTTTGGTTTTCACCTTACCAGGGTATCCCATTTTAGCAAGGTCGCCTTTTCGATTTTTGACCCATGGGCTGATTATTTCTTTCTTTTTTTAGCCGTGGAGCCTCTTTAGCCTGTCAATGTTAACTGGCTCCTTGAACTTCCCTTCGTTGTTTGTAAGAATAGCAGCTCCTTTAGAAAGCAACTTCTTCAGGACAAAGGGGCCCTCCCAATTTGGTCTGAATTTTCCTTTATAGTTAGGTAAGTCAGGTCTCATCTGTTTAAATACCAAGTCCCCTTCTTTTAAGTGATGACCTTTGACCTTCTTCCCAAATGATCGAGCTAAACTTTTCTAATACAGTTGATTATAGTAGTAAGTCATCATCTGATTCTCGTCCAATAGGTTCAGCTACGCCATCCTGTGTTCTACCCATTCCATCTCTAGGAACTTGGCTTCCAGTACAATCCTTAGTGACTGGAGTTTAATCTCCACCGGTAGCATCACCTCTAACCATACATAAAGGAGAAAAGAGTAGCTCCTATGGAAGTTATAACGATAGTTCTGTAGCCCTATAGTGCAAATGATAACTTCTCAGCCCAATCTTTATATGTTTGCACGGTCTTGGATAGAATCTTCTTTAGGTTCTTGTTTGTGGCTTCAACTGCCCTGTTTGCTTGTGGACGATAGGGAGATGATTTGTCGTACCGAATTTTGTACTTTTAAAATATATGCCTAGTCTCTGCTTGGAACTGGACCTCATTTTCTAACATTATATGATGAGGCACCTCATATCTGCATACCAAATTCCTTTCGATGAACCGGACCATTTCCTATGCTCCTAATCTTTTGAAGGATTCGGCTTCTACCCACTTCGTGAAATATTTGATGGCGACTACTATGTACCTATAACTGTTGGAAGTCATCGGATGAAGTTTCCCAATAATATCTATTCCCAAAGCTAAAAAGGGCCAGGGTAAGGAAAGGTTGCATAACTCCGAGACAGGTAGGTGACTTAAATCAGCATACTGTTGGCATTGGTGACACATCTTTACATACTTTGAGCAGTCAGCATCCATGGTTAGCCAAAAGAATCCCTGTCGCATGATCTTTTTGGCCAATGTCAATCCGTTCATGTGGGCCCTACATATTCCTGTATGCGTTTCATCCATGACTTTCTTCACCTCCCTCTCGTCTAAACAACTTAGCTGAACATCATCAACTTGTCTTTTATACAGGACCCCATCAACGCTAATGAATTGACTAGATAAATTTTGGATTATTCTCTGGTCTTTCTTCGTTGCTTCCTTAGGGAACTTAGAAGTTTCTAAGTAGTTCTAGACATTGTAATACTAGGGTTTGCCATTGGATCCATCTAGACTCAAGAGGTTTTTGCCTTTGAATTAAGGCTTCATTGAGCTTATGACTATCACAGGTCTCATGATCACCCCTCTGGGATTGTCCCACATAGACACTAAGGTTGCTAAGGCATCCACTAATTGGTTCTCATCTCGGGGCACATGTTGGAAGGTGCAGGCCTCGAATTATCTGCTCAGTTTCCTGAGGTATTCTACATAAGGTACCAGTCTTTCTTCCCTAATAGACCATTCACCTTTTGATTGATGAATTACTAGAGATGAATCCTCAAAAACCTCAACAGTTCTTGCCCCTAGTGCTATCAAGGCTTTCACTTCATGTAAACAGGCTTCGTATTATGCTTTGTTATTGGTCATCTTGAATCCTAGTTTCTTGGCTAATGGAAGCTTCTCCCCATCAGGTGTGATAAGAATGACTCTTACTCTAGCTCTTTTGTTATTAGTTGCCCTATTGAAATACATTTGCCAACCTTAAACTATTATGGCACTGACGCCTTCATCTAGGAATTCATACTCAACTTGATCTCCTTCTAACGGGTGATCAGCCAAAAATTCTATGATCTCCCTTCCTTTGATCATCTTCTTAGTTATATATTCCACCTCGAACACCTGCAAGAGCAATAGCCACCTTCCCATTTTCCCGAGCAAAGAGGGTGTGACTAGAGGTATCTGAGAGGGTTATGCTTAGCCAATGTTTGGATCTTATAAGAGTGAAAATAATGCCTTAGCTTCTTTAAGGCCAATATCACTGGTAACCAAATCTTTTCCACATCTATATACTTGGTTTCATATGGCAGGAATTTCTTGCTCAGGTAGTACATGGCAAACTCAGCTTTGGCATCATCTTCTTGAGACAGCATGGCCCCTACTAAACTTTGCTCCACTGCTATGTACAGGATTAAAGGCTTCGACGGCCTGGGTAGCTAGAGGATCGGAGGATGCAACAAGTACTGCTTGATGGTGTCAAAGGCCTTATAATAGTCATCATTCCACTTGATTGGCTGATCTTTTCTCAACAGCTTGAAAATTGGCTCACATATAGAAGTGAGTCTAGTGATAAATCAACTGATGTATTGAATTCGCCCCAAGAACCCTCAGATCTCCTTGTCCTTCTTTAGTATTGGCATCTGTTGAATGGATATCACCTTGTCTGGATCCACCTCTATCCCTTTTTGATTGACGACTTGCCCTAACAGCTTACCAGAGGTCACTCCAAACACACACTTCTTTGGGTTGAGATGAAGGTCGTACTTGTCAATATGTTGGAAAAACTTCTCCAGGGCCTGAAAATGTCCCTCCCTTTTAGCTAACTTGATCATCATGTCGTCGACATACACTTTGACTTCCTTATGTATCAAATCATCAAGAATCTTGGTAGCCATTTATTGGTAGGTGGCCCCCGCATTCTTCAATCCAAAGGGCATGACCTTGTATGCATAGGTTGCCCATTGAGTAATGAAAGCATTCTTCACCCTGTCTACTATCTTATTTAAGATCTGATTGTACCCTGCATATCCATCGACAAAACTATACATCATAAACTTTGTCATACTATTAACTAGCAGATCTATATGGGGGAGCAAAAAATCATCTTTTGGGCAAGCCTTATTCAAATCTCAATAACCCAGTCACATTCGCACTTTTCCATCCTTCTTAGCAATGGGGACGACATTGGTTAGCTAGGTAGGGTATTGGACTTCGATCAGGAACTTTGCTTCAATCTGCCTTTTCACTTCTTCTTTCACCTTTTCTGCCCATTATAGTCTGAGTCTTCGAAGCTTCTGCTTTACTAGCTTACTGTCCGGATATGTTGGAATGGCATGTTCTGCAACATTTTTGTCAATCCCAAGCATATTTTTGTAGGTCTAGGCAAATATTTTTTCATATTTTTTTCAATATTCTCTCGAATTTTATCCTCTCTTCAGGAGTTACATCAGACGCAACCAAGATTTCTTTAGGGTCATCTTGTGTTCCAAGATTAAATGGAGTAGTGTTTGTTGAATTAATGTCAAATATGAAAGAGTCATGATTATAATTATGCATGATACAATTAGATGAGACATCACACAAATAAGTAAAATTATCCATCGTATTAACTTGAACGGGAAAGGGTGCATCATTACAAAAAAATTTAGGAACATAAATTAAATCAGCAAAAGAATCGTTTTCCAATTTAAGGACGATCGATGCAGCAGTAAACACCTCTCATTTCTCAATGGCTATAACTTCATTTTCAACCTTTTCTTTGCCATTAGCCTTAGTGGCTAATGACTCTGGTGTCAACACCTCCTTAAGGCAATCCAAATCCAAGTTGGTGAGCTTGGCCATAACCTCTTTATCCCAGAATCCCAATATAGGTTTGATGGTTCCAGCTAACCAGTTAAAGACATCATTAAAGATTTCAAACCCAGGAACTATCTTCCCCTAGACTATTATAGGTTCAGCTTTCCCATAATATTTACACTCCTCGAACACTGGCACAAAGCTTTTAAGTATACGAGGAATCTTTCCTAGCTGTACCTCACGTTGCTTCTTGACATCATTCTTACAATAACATAAGCCCTTCTTGTCTTTCTGACCAATGGAAGTAAGAGGTGTAGGAATCCCCTGAGAATTCTTTCCCAATCTAGCACCTAGCAAGTAATTCATTTTCTTCATCATGTTAATGGCCTGTGAGCTTGCAGAATCTATCGCTTCCCCTTTAATACCAATTCCAACCACATAGAACCCCTTGAAAGGTTGATTGGATATGCTCAAAGTAGAAATAGAATTCTCTTTTACTGCCTTAATAGTAACCATACCTCCTTCATGTGGTACTCAAACCATTTAGTGTAGGGTGGAAGGAACCCCTCCCAACTTGTGGAACCAAGGTCGTCCTAACAACAAAGAAAAATTGGTCGGTATATGTAGTACTGCAAATTTTGCCTCAGTCTCAATAGGTCCCATCTTCACTATAGTCTTAAAAGTGCCAACAGCTTGCGTTTTCAAGTTGTCATAGGCCGTTATGGTAAGTCGAGATTGAGTGAGCATAGTCTTATCAATAACATATGCCGCTCTTACTGAAAAGGGACACACATTGATGGAGGACCCATCACCCACCATTACACATGCAATGTGCTTGCCATTTACCTCAGTCCTAATATATAAAGGGTGGTTATGCTCACATCCTTCTAGTGGGAGATCCACATTAGTGAACACAATCTTTTCTTCAGAATCCCCTTTCACCATTTCTAACAACTCAAAAGGAGATATGGTGGTAGCAACAGTAGATTAACAAAAAGCCTCAACCAACTTCTAGCGGTGAGAAGGTGACTTCCTAAGCAAGTCCCAAATCAAAATCTGAGTAGGAGTTTTCTTGAGTTGCTTCAAGTTTGAGGTTCTCTATCCAGGCCGATGGTCACTTCGTGATAGGAAAGGGACTCTAGTCGACTTGCCATAATCATAAACATCGAAAGGTGTGACGTGGCACGTCAAGGTGCCCCTATCTTATCACTAATGATTGATGACTAGAAGACATCTGGTTGGGCACCACAAGGCTGAATAGTAAGGAGTCGCCACCCAATAGAACATTAGGAAAGGGGGGTCCGACCTCACGAGGTCAAAAAACCTAGATAGGGTTCAAAATTCCACTCTTATTTTTACCTTTGACAAATGGGACTTTCCTCCTTAGGTACAAAGTTCTTCAGCATTTGAAAGGCCCACAACTCATCCTCTTTGTTAGTTATAAAATCACATTCAGGACCCACTCAACTAACATCCCTTTCTCCTCCTTATGAAGTAACATTCCTAACATATGCTGCAGGTGGGGCTATCATGATAGGAGCTACTAGATTCTCCTCAATAGGGGTTGGTTCAACTCAAGCAGTGGTCATCGTGACAGGCTGAGCAGCTGATAGGGAGGCCAAACTAGCTGTGAGGCTTGTAAACATCGACATCATCTTTCTCTTAAGATCATCCATCCTCTTTTTAGTGTCTTGAGAACTAGAGGAACCAACCGAAGGAGTGAGCTTAGCCATAACTTCCCTTTCTGACTATTCTAAACATTTATCTGAAGATTCTTTTAAAATATTGTCTAACCCTAACTCAGACCCTAATTCTAAACTCTGCCTTGATATTAACTCTTCTGTCTGTTCTGTAAACTACTTCTTAACTAGATGGCTGTTCGAATACTAAAACCAATTGGGAAATGATGACTCTATTATGGCTATCAAAATGGGGGTTATCAATGTGATGCATGAGCAGATGTAAATGTATGATCGTGAGATGCAACGCCAATAACCACACAGAATGATCCTCTCCAACTTATTTCTCCCAAACATATGGTCAAAGTATTCTTTCCTAGGTAGGCTTAATTCATAGGTCAATGGGGGACCCTGGTGAATACATATGGTGCACACAAAAAATTGGGCAGTACAACGTCTCTCACGAAGGCACACAAAAAGGAGTTAATCGGTGCATATTCGAGCGACCTAAAAAAATCAAAATGGGCTTACAGGGGTATGGCAGCCTTTGATAAGTGAACACCCGACTTTGTTTGGGCATGCTTAATACACAAGGATCCATATCACAAGTAATGCAAAATTATTACGGACATCCTAATGGAGATTCCTATGTCATTAGATGGGCTTTTGGTCCAGGTACTCAATTACAAGGTTACCCAAGCATGGTCCCTGCCAATAGGTCTAGCTAATCACTAGCATAACGACTAATCATATCACCATTTAATATACCATCAGGTACTAAACTTAGGCTGGTGATTATCCCTAACACTACCCTCGGTTGAGTGAACGATAAAGGAGTGCTTCGAAAATGCATCAGGGTCAAAAAACTGGGATGCCTAACTTATTATAAGGCTCTAGCATGATTTTACTGCAATTTTGAAAAGAGATAAAATTTCTTAATCAAATGCCTTTCATGTCACATAAGTTAAAGGTGGTTTCAGAGTGAAATCTTGAACTTCCCCAGTGGAGTCACCACTGTGATGCGTGCCCTTTGCTTGATTGTTTTTGGCCTTTTTCTTCGAGTCACTGACACCCAATTTCACCCACAGAACCAAGGGATCATTGAGTTCGAGCGAGGAAATCTCTAACCTTTAGTAGTCTGATCCCACTTTTAGGGTCAGAACTAGGTTGAGGTTCTCTATCCAGGCCGATGGTCACTTCGTGATAGGAAAGGGACTCTAGTCGACTTGCCATAATCATAAACATCGAAAGGTGTGACGTGGCACGTCAAGGTGCCCCTATCTTATCACTAATGATTGATGACTAGAAGACATCTGGTTGGGCACCACAAGGCTGAATAGTAAGGAGTCGCCACCCAATAGAACATTAGGAAAGGGGGGTCCGACCTCGCGAGGCCAAAAAACCTAGATAGGGTTCAAAATTCCACTCTTATTTTTACCTTTGACAAATGTGACTTTCCTCCTTAGGTACAAAGTTCTTCAGCATTTGAAAGGCCCACAACTCATCCTCTTTGTTAGTTATAAAATCACATTCAGGACCCACTCAACTAACATCCCTTTCTCCTCCTTATGAAGTAACATTCCTAACATATGCTGCAGGTGGGGCTATCATGATAGGAGCTACTAGATTCTCCTCAATAGGGGTTGGTTCAACTCAAGCAGTGGTCATCGTGACAGGCTGAGCAGCTGATAGGGAGGCCAAACTAGCTGTGAGGCTTGTAAACATCGACATCATCTTTCTCTTAAGATCATCCATCCTCTTTTTAGTGTATTGAGAACTAGAGGAACCAACCGAAGGAGTGAGCTTAGCCATAACTTCCCTTTCTGACTATTCTAAACATTTATCTGAAGATTCTTTTAAAATATTGTCTAACCCTAACTCAGACCCTAATTCTAAACTCTGCCTTGATATTAACTCTTCTGTCTGTTCTGTAAACTACTTCTTAACTAGACGGCTGTTCGAATACTAAAACCAATTGGGAAATGATGACTCTATTATGGCTATCAAAATGGGGGTTATCAATGTGATGCATGAGCAGATGTAAATGTATGATCGTGAGATGCAACGCCAATAACCACACAGAATGATCCTCTCCAACTTATTTCTCCCAAACATATGGTCAAAGTCTTCTTTCCTAGGTAGGCTTAATTCATAGGTCAATGGGGGACCCTGATGAATACATATGGTGCACACAAAAAATTGGGCAGTACAACGTCTCTCACAAAGGCACACAAAAAGGAGTTAATCGGTGCATATTCGAGCGACCTAAAAAAATCAAAATGGGCTTACAGGGGTATGGCAGCCTTTGATAAGTGAACACCCGACTTTGTTTGGGCATGCTTAATACACAAGGATCCATATCACAAGTAATGCAAAATTATTACGGACATCCTAATGGAGATTCCTATGTCATTAGATGGGCTTTTGGTCCAGGTACTCAATTACAAGGTTACCCAAGCATGGTCCCTGCCAATAGGTCTAGCTCATCACTAGCATAACGACTAATCATATCACCATTTAATATACCATCAGGTACTAAACTTGGGCTGGTGATTATCCCTAACACTACCCTCGGTTGAGTGAACGATAAAGGAGTGCTTCGAAAATGCATCAGGGTCAAAAAACTGGGATGCCTAACTTATTATAAGGCTCTAGCATGATTTTACTGCAATTTTGAAAAAAGATAAAATTTCTTAATCAAATGCCTTTCATGTCACATAAGTTAAAGGTGGTTTCAGAGTGAAATCTTGAACTTCCCCAGTGGAGTCACCACTGTGATGCGTGCCCTTTGCTTGATTGTTTTTGGCCTTTTTCTTCGAGTCACTGACACCCAATTTCACCCACAGAACCAAGGGATCATTGAGTTCGAGCGAGGAAATCTCTAACCTTTAGTAGTCTGATCCCACTTTTAGGGTCAGAACTAGGTTGAGGTTCTCTATCCAGGCCGATGGTCACTTCGTGATAGGAAAGGGACTCTAGTCGACTTGCCATAATCATAAACATCGAAAGGTGTGACGTGGCACGTCAAGGTGCCCCTATCTTATCACTAATGATTGATGACTAGAAGACATCTGGTTGGGCACCACAAGGCTGAATAGTAAGGAGTCGCCACCCAATAGAACATTAGGAAAGGGGGGTCCGACCTCGCGAGGCCAAAAAACCTAGATAGGGTTCAAAATTCCACTCTTATTTTTACCTTTGACAAATGTGACATAACGGCTTTTAGATTAATCATGTTATCTCTTTTCTTTCATGCAAGAGTATAGCAAATATTAAAGGCGCACCCAATCACATAAGAAAGTGGTAAATCATGGCATAGAATAAAGCGATAAAGACATCCATAAATTGAGCAATCCATTGTGTCCCATTTAGGTGAGGACTTTGGTCCTCGCATATGGACTAATAACAAGCATTTCATTGCTAGATCTTGAAGATAGGGACTTGTTAGTCCAAGTTTTATTTAAAAAAATCACATGTTATTTAATTATATAAAAAAATCATTTACATTATTAAAGGCTAATTTTTACATGCGAGTTTCCTAGGCAAAAATGTGGACATTGGTTCAAATTTATTAATGAAATATCCTGATTAATTACTATAAATATTTTTGGTTATATTTTCCATTTGCGATTGAAAAAAGTATTTTTGCAGTAAAGAGAAAGGATAGTGGGCTTACCTGGAGTGATTTTTCAATCATATCCATGAGAGACTTTATTCCTCGAAAGTCGTGATAATAACAACAACAATTGTAACAAAAAAATAGTAAGAATGATAATAATAATAAAAAATGAAAAAAGAATATTTATGAAATTATTTAAAGTAAAAGAAAAAGGTGAGGAGGCAAGGATCTAGCGCACATGTCAAAAAAATGTACGAGAGTATGTTTGACGATGCGCGATTGGCTAACCTACCTCAAAAAGTAAAAAACACATTTTGGGTCGTGCATCGTTTGGCACATGAATGCGCATCAAATGACACACGATCGTATCAACCTAATAATGGCAAGTTTTCTTTCCTTTTAAGATGGGGTCCTTGCCAACAACAGATCCAAAAGGAAGCAAAAAGGAAAAGTTAAGTATAAAGATGACCTTCTTAAATCGGGTTTTATTTTGATAAGAAAATATAAAATGATTTTGAAAGAGATGGACAAAATAGAAATTATAGGAGATAACCTAATAATTTCTCTCACACAGTAATATACCCCTTTCAAAGGGTTTCACAACCTAAGTCTAACAGAGATTAATATATAATAAAAACTAACAGATGAGAAGAATGACAAAAAATTTATTATAGTTATGAAAATACCAAGAAAGGCCTTTTATATTACCTTCAGTGTACTTACTCGATTAGACTGTCGAATGTCAGATTCATGGACCCTTTGTAGTATTGAAATACTCAAGAAATGACTAAAGACTTAAAAGCTAAAAGCCAAGAATTCACTTTTAGGTTGAAAAACTTTTAAACTATTTAAAAGTTTCTTAAACTTCCTTTTAACCTTTCCTTCTAAGTTTATAATTGTGCTAAAATCCACCAACCAACCAAAAAGCCAACCACTCAGAATGAATCAGAGGAGGCTTATAAAAGGTGGAGTGTACGGGCGTGTATATGGGTATGCACGGCTGCACACTCCAGCAGTGCATCCCACTTGCCCACTTAGCTCATAGGGAAAGCCACCACTATTTGAGTGTATAGTTGTGCAATTGGTTTACATGGCTGTACACTCTAAAAGGTGGCCAACTTGCCTAAAAAGGCAAAATTCTTTGGAGTGCATGGTTGTACACTCCTTTGTGCAAGGCCGTGCATTTCAAAAAAGGCAAGATTTCTATTTTAAAACCAAATGATGAATATTCTTCAATGATACGAGCATGTAGGCCATAAATGCACAATGTGCAGGGCCTTTACATGCTCCTAAATCATATTTTAAGCGCCCTGCTAAGGGTACATTCATCACTTGCCCACCTTAAGCCACTCAACCACATAGGCCGAGCTTGACAATATTTTTAAAGGCTTTCCAAGAAAATAATTTCAATAGCACTAAGAGTCCGTCACCCTTGATTTTTTATCTTTAAATGAGCAATTTTCCTCATCAGGTAACCTTGACAAAGGCCTCTTCAGGACCCAGTGCTTACAGGAGGCCCAAGCCACTATTGCTCAAAATGACAAGCTTGTCACAGATATGGATCTTAATGTTCAACGAACTAAGGAGCGATTATCAGTCATTGAGACTCATATAGAGGAGCTAAAGAAAAACACGATCATAGGAGCAGAAAAGACTACAGTATCCTTAGAGGTTCATCAAAATAAAGTGCATGCACAGCTTGACAAGATAAGCAAGAGATTAGAGGATTCTTTTCCTTGATGTTGACTGTCCCTCCTTTGCATTTAAGGTGACCACCACAGTGACTTTTTGTCTATTTTTCAGGAAGTCTCTTGATTAGAACAGTTTAATCTTTAGTTTTTGCTAGCTAATATAGTAGAAAGACCTACAGTATAGTATTTTATTTTGATTATATTTTGGGAACTGTGTGGTTGATCCATTGACATGTGATAGAATGGTTATATATTTTCTATTTGGCAATAATTGTCACAAATTTTGCAGTACTTTATCTTGCATAGCTTTTCTATCATTCTGCATGGGTTTTTAATTTCATTTTCATTCTGTACAAGTGTGTGTCAGATTTTTGCTCATGCTTTATTTGGCACAGTGATGATTGATTTTTTCTAATTTTAAGAATATTACAAGAATTTTTTTTTACAGTGCACTCTTTGGGAAATTTTGAGAAAATGTCGCAAAAATTATTATTTTTGTGTACTTCATTTCCTTATACTCGGGACAATGCAAATTTTTAAGCTTGGGGTAAGGTACTAGTTCCAATTCCATTTATCAAACTAGTTTTTAGTCTCTTTATTTGTGCATTTGTTATTTTTGTGTGTTTTGTGTTTTTAGATTATTTCTTTTAAAATTTTTGTTTTGTTTTTGTCGTGTTTATGCCAAGTTTGTGCCTAG
Source organism: Excoecaria agallocha (assembly GCA_037975025.1). NCBI lineage: Eukaryota > Viridiplantae > Streptophyta > Magnoliopsida > Malpighiales > Euphorbiaceae > Excoecaria > Excoecaria agallocha. Next base: position 18,304,085 of record CM075807.1, read on the forward strand.
AATATTGAGATAGTTTTTTCTTGTTAATTTATCTCTAATTTAAATTTTTGTTTCATTCTAGTAGTTTTCAACTTTGAATGGTTTTGATCTCAATTCTAGAAATTTGTGTTTCATTCAATTTTAAGTTAAGTAAGATGTAGTTTTGTTGTATCTTTGTTTGCCAGACTGCATGCAGAACTTGATTGTACTTTGTAATTTCTAAATTTTGAGCACTCTAGGCCTGTTTTGAAATTGTTAAAAATCTAGTTGCAATTAAGGGATGAGATGAAAACTCACTATGAGTACTAGAACCTTTCTGATTACCCGTCAAAGTGACCCCCAGATAAGAAGAACCTAGAAAAGGACTTTTCCTTCCCTCATTTCATAGTCTCTTGCTAGCTTGTTGATCCTATTATGTTAGTATGATAAATGCATGCTTGTTTTATTGTTACATACATTAAAACTACCTTTAGCTTAAAATGATTTTTGCCTCCCCTTAGAAGAGTGGCCACTTTAGTAAGGTTGGATTTGTATTTTAGGTAAAAAGGGAGTTTACATTTTGTCAATCCTTATTGTAAATTTCTATTTGAGGGTTGATTGGTGTGCATAATAGATAGTTGAGCCCATTTGGTGAACTAAGTTTGGGGTGGTCACAAGAAAATTGACATGAGTTGTTTATTAGTCTTATACAAAGAGAGCTCAATTTAGTTCTTATGGAAAACTATAGAAATGGATAGTTAAGAGCTTCATTTGATTTTTGTTGGCTAGTTGGTTTTTTTGCAATAAAGATTGCATTACAAGTTTTTCTTAGGCAACTAAATAAAATGCAAGTTTAGGGTACAAAATTTGGTAAAAACATGAGCTAATGCCTTGAATTGAATTTTGTTCAATATTATGTTGGCGTAAATTATTTTTATTGGGCTGAGTTTGAAAAGCTATAATGCTATTGAGACCAAATTTAAGATTGATGATGATATGCAATTGGGTTGGGAATTTTTCTTTCGTTTAGTTAGGTGACTATAGTTTGGTCTTAGGTGGTGGCCATTTTTATCTGGTGACTTGATCTTTCTTTGTTAGCCATTTTACCTAAGCCTAACATTACAACCATAATGTAAGACCTTTTGATTCTTGGTTGTTGTCTTATCCAATTTAGCAGAGATGACCTTTTAGTAAAGTATGGTACAAAGGAAGAGGCTTATGGTTTTTCTTGAGTTTTAAGCAGGAAGGCATCAGTGCATTTTTGCATTCAAGTCAAATTTTGTTCCCAACTTTATAGCTAAAGTTTTTTTTAATTTTGAAAATTCTATTTTGGCCTTTGCACACACACATAGAAATTGCCTAGTATGCCCTTGTTAGTTTAGTGAGTTTGGTATTTGCATGGCTATCTTTTTACTCTTTATTTGAGAATGACTCCTTATTTTCTTTTATTAAGATTGAAATGGTTAAGAATAAAGTTCATTCAGTTTACTCAAGGACGAGTAAAGTTTAAGTTTGGGGTATTTGATAAGTTGCAATTATTCTTATATTTTTTGGTATTTCTTGGCATTATTTTGTGTGTCTTTTGTTTGTTTTAAGCTTCATTATCTTATTATATTTTTATTGTGTTAGTTAATTATTTTTTATAGTTTTTAATAATTTTGAGGTTAATTTTAGGTGTTTAGGAATGATCAGGAGCTTTCTTGGAGGTGTGGAGTTATTTCTAGGCTAAATTATCAAAGTGGGTAGAAATTACTTTAAAACACTGTTGTGTTTTTACCAAAACACTACTGTGTTATCCAGTCTTCGGTAACCCAAGTGATTCTCGCATGATCTCGTAACCCAGCCTTAATTTATTCAAAACACAGTTGTGTTCCTTACAAGAACATGGCTGTGTTTTTGTCCAGTCTCCATATAAAAAGTGCATTTCCATCTTCTAGAGAGAAGATGATTTTTAGAGTAGCTTAGGGTTTATTTTCTTCATCTTTAGCACTATAGTTTAGGGTTTTTCATTTATTTTTAGTCTAGATTTAATTTTAATTTAGTTTTTCATTAACTTAGCTTAAGTTTTTGTTTTGGGATTTAAGGAATATTTCAAAGAGAAAGAAGAACGGACTTTAAGATCTATTCTCTCTCATCAAAGGGTTTATTCTAAACTTCATTATTTTTATTTATTTTATAACTATATTCTTGATGATTGAGTAATTATTTCAGCTTAGGAAATCTTGATTCGTATTTTGTATTTGGATATTTGGATTTAATGAGTATTTCTATGTTTTCTTATATTCCTCATTACGATTATTCTCTATGACTTGATGATTGTTTAGTTTAACTTTGCTTTTATTTGGAATGATGATTGATATTAGATTTGAATGAGTTTTTTGTTGCATATGATATATTCTTGTGTTTTCTGCATCTAGAGTCCTCGATGTTTCCGGAATAGAGATCTTAAACTCTCTGTGTAGACTACATTTGGTTAAGATTTGTTAGGGAATAGATGGATTTTTCAATAAATGGCTTCAAAATGGGAATATCTGATACCTAGGATTTGTAGGCCCATGCTTAGGCTAGTTAATTAATTAGGTCCAGAATAGAAAGTTGATTAACTAGAATAGTTGGCTCCGAAATGGGAAACTTGGGTTTAGTTGGGTTATCTAGAATTTCATGTTTATCTTGTTTCATCCATATCCATTTACAAGTATGAGGATAGAATTTCCTAAGCATTACATTATCTTTGATTGAATTCCTTAATGATTGCTTTACTTTCTATTTTTGTTGTTTTCCTTTAATTTTAATTTCTTGCTTTGCTTAGAACTCCTTTCAATTCAAAACTTGGGGATTATCTCAGATTAATTCTACTTAATTATGGATATTTAGCGTAACAAACCTTTCTCCCTTGGGTTCGATATTTTGGGGTCTTAAATATATTCCCCTATATTTCTTGCCAATTTAGTACACTTTCTGAGGTCGTGCCATTCCCGATATAAATTTCTTAGGCACTATCTTGTTGTTATACCATCGCTTGGTCTTTTCCTTGTATTTTTTAGCATGATCATAAGCCCAAAATCTTATCTCTTCCAACTGGTTCAGCTATAATGCCCTATATTTCTCTACACTATAAAGAGCAAAGTTCAAAAACTTAGTAGCCCAATAAGCTTTATGCTCTAGTTCGACCAGTAGGAGATAAGACTTACAAAAAACAAGCCTAAAAGGGGGTGTCTTAAAAGCAGTCCTATATGTCCATAATGTGTCATCAAGCTTAAGGGACAAATCTTTCCTAGATGCACTCACTATTTTCTCTAAATTTGATTTGAGTTCTCGGTTTGACACTTTAACTTGGCCATTGGCTTGCGCATGGTATGGGGTGATGACATGGTGTCTAACACCAAACTTTTTCAGCAAAGTTTTGAATTGATGGTTGATAAAGTGCTTGCCACCATCACTGATTATGGCCCTAGGTGCTCTATATTGGGTGAATATATACCTCTAAAAAATTTCTAAGATTACTTTAGCATCACAAGTCCTAGTGGCAACAACTTTTACCCATTTACTAACATAATCTACTGCCTCTAGTATATATTCAAATCCATAAGACACTGGAAAAGGTCTTATAAAGTCTATGCCCCACACATCAAACAACTATACCTCAAGCATGTTAGTTAATGGCATTTCATCCATTCTAGATATATTGCCTACTATTTGGCATCTATCACAAGATTGGATAAAAAAATTTAACATCACTAAACATAGTAGGTCAATAAAATCCAAATTGGAGAATTTTTGATACCATCTGATTGGGTCGATGATATCCACCGGCTTCTCCACTATGACACGCCTTGATAATTTTTTCTTGCTCCTCTCTAGAAATGCATCTTCTTAGCACTTGGTTAGCTTACAATTTGAAAAGATGGGGGTTATCCCATACATAATGCCTAGCATCGGCCTTCAGCTTTTTTTCTTTGTTGCCATGTATAATCATTCAATACAAAGCCACCTGCAAGATAGTTAGCTAAGTCAACAAACCATGGTATGGCAACCTCACAAACATAAACTGCGCAATTGCGTTTGATAGATGGTCCACCATAAAGTTTTCTTTCCCCTTCTTATCCCTAACCTCCATGTTGAACTCTTGCAAAAGAAGCACCCATCTAATCAACCTTGGCTTGGACTCCTTCTTAGTAAAAAGGTGTCTTAATGTTGTATGATCATACCACACAACAATCTTAGCACTAAGGAGATGGGGTCTAAATTTCTCAAATACAAAAACTATGGCAAGAAGTTCTTTTTCTATGGTGGTGTAGTTCACTTAGGCTCCCGTCAAAGTGTGGTTTGCATAATAAATAGTATAAAAGACCTTCTTCTTCCTCTATCCTAGCACTACTCCCACTGTGAAGTCATTTGCATCACACATTAGCTCAAATGGAAGGCTCTAATTTAGAGAGATAATCACCAAAACTGAAATTAATCTTTGCTTTAGTGTGTTGAAAGCTTGTAAGCACTCATTAGTAAGATCAAAATGAGCATCTTTCATAAGCAAATTTGATAAAGGCTTAGCAATTTAGAGAAGTCTTTTGTGAATCTACGATAAAACCATGCATGCCCTAAGCTTCTACCACCTTTGACATTAGTTGAAGGTAGAAGTTTCTCAATCACTTCTACTTTGGCCTTATCGACCTCTATTCCCTTCTTAGATATTTTATGTCCCAAACCAATATCTTTCCTTATCATAAAATGGCATTTCTCTCAATTGAATACTAAGTTAGTTTCCTCACACCTACCTAGTACCAAATCAAGATGCTCTAAACAACTCTTGAAGTCCCTTTAATAAATGGTGAGGTCATCCATGAACACCTCCATAAATTTCCCTATAAAGTCATGGAAAATTGCCATCATACACCATTAAAATGTAGGTTGTGCATTTAATCTGAAGAGCATTCTCCTATAAGCTAAAGTGTTATATAAAAGTTGTCTTCTCTTAATCGTTAAGGACTATAAGGATTTGCAGGTATCCCAAATACCAATCTAAAAAGCAGTAAAACCTATTCCCTGCTAATCTCATTAGCATTTGATCAATGAATGGCAAGGGAAAGTGGTCTTTCCTAGTTGCATTGTTGAGCCTCCTATAATCGATTCATACTCTCCAACTAGTAATCGTACAAGTTGGAATGAGTTCATTATGTTCATTCTCTATCACTATCATCCCTTCCTTTATAGAAACACATTTTATCGGCTTACCCAACTACTATCAGAGATAAGAAAGATTATACTTGCATCTAGTGATTTCAAAACTTCTTTCCTCACTACCTCTTGCATTGCTAGATTCAATCTTCTTTGAGTTTGCACAACTAGCTTGCAATCCTCTTCCATGGGAATTTGGTGAGTGCAATAGCTTGGGCTGAGTCCTTTAAGATCTGATGTCTCCCATCCAATGGATTTTTTTTTTGCTTTATTAGCACTTCTATCAATAGCTCTTCCTTATCACCTATCAAAACATAAGAAATTATAATCGGTTTATTTCCATCTTCCAAAAATGCATATTTTAAGTGCAAAGGGAGAGGTTTGAGTTTAGTTTTTGAGTCTCCCTTTGGAAGTTCAAACCCTTCTTATTTTTGATATTCTTCTCCACACTCTCTCTCTAGCTCTTTCATGATCTCACTCTTTTCCTAGGTCAATCCCTTATTTTCAATTGAATGCATCAAGTAACTCTTCAATAGATCATCTAACAAGATTTTTTCTTACACTTCCTCTTTACAATCTTTAATAACATCCACAAAGGATAATGACTCCTTAAAATCACATGATCGGTGCTTCATCACCTTCTTTACATCAAAAACCATCTCTTCATTATTGAATATAAGGGTCACGATTTGTCCATGTACATCTATGAGCGCTCGTAGTGTTTAGGGATAGTCTTCCTACAATGAGTGGCACTTTCCTATCCTCATCCATGTCTATGATGATAAAGTCTATTGGGAATATAAAGTTTCCTACTTTAACCAGTAAATCCTCTATGATTCCCTTAGGATACTTAATCGAATGATCCACCAATTGAAGTGTATTCCTGGTCTCCTTAATGTCACCTAGCTTCAATTTCCTGCACAAAAAAAATGGCATTAGATTTATACTTGCTCCTAAGTCACATAATGCATATCCTACAAAATTTCCCCTAGTAGGCTAGTGTAAAACTCCCTGAGTCCTCTAATTTGGCTGGAATTTTATTTGTAAGAATGGCACTACAACTCTTAGACAACTGAACAGCACCTATCCCTTCTAGTTTCTTTTTGTTTGAACATAAATCTTTCATGAATTTTGCATACTTTGGCATATGAAGCAAAGCTTCAGCAAATGGCTAATTAACATGTGATTTCTTGAACATATTTAAGAATTTCTCTAATTGCTCATTATTTCTTTATTTCCTAGCCACTTGAGGGAATGGTAAATGTGATGCATCAAATGGTAAACTAGAGTTAATAATGGCCTTACCCATGTCTTTTGTTTTTGGAACCTCTTCCATATTTTTAGAGTTAGAGTCATATACCTTCGTTGTCGACTCCACCACTTTAAAAGAAGATAAAGATGTGCCTTGTTCAGCTCCTTGGACTTCCTTTCCACTCCTAAGAGTGATAGCTTTGGCTTTTTCTTTGGAATTATGGTCAACATTATAAGGAAATGTGCCTTGTTGCCTTGTAGAGATTGAATTGGCTAATTGCCCTATTTGCATTTCCAGCTTCCTCATAGCTACATTTTGGTTCCTATTCTATTGTTCTTATGACTTATACCTTGTGTCTTGGCTAGACATGAATTGGGTTTGGCTAGACATAAAGCTAGCAAACATATCCTCTAGATTTGGTCTCTTTTCATGTGATGGGGGCACAAAAAGAGGAATTTAACACACAAAACATGAAAAACACGCAAAACAAGAAACAAACACAGACAAAAATACACTAAAGATAAACACTAAATTCAAGTTATCAAGTCTTTTCTGATAGTGAAAACTAATTTTGTAGGGAATATTTTTTGCTTTTGAATAATTCCCTACAAAATTATTTAGTTCTGTCGGGAAATTCCCTATAAAATTGTTTAGTTTTGTCAAAAATTCCCTATGGAATTGTTAAGTTCCATCAATAAATTCCCTATAGAATTATTTAACTCCATCGGCAAATTCTCAAAGGTACAATATAATTATGTAGGGAATATTGTTTATCTTTGACAAATTCCCTGCAAAATTATCTAGTTTTATCGGGAAATATCCAACGAAACATCATTCGTCGATAAATTTTCATCAAAAATTTTTACCGAGATCTATCAGCACCTTATTTTATAACGAAAGACCAAGGATTCTTTTTTCTATTTCCAAAAACATTATTTACCTACAATTTTTTCTATGAAAATTAAATTCCATTGGTAAATTTTAACAAAATTTTGTTCTATTAGTAAACTATCATAATTATTTTGCCATTTTCAAATAATGCTTCTTCTCAGATTCTAGAGCTTACTTCTTAGGTAATTGAGCTTCAAAAGAAGGTGGGCTATTTTGAGTCTTTGATGAAAGAAGTAGAGGAATGAATGAGCTTCCTTCACACTGAGCATCAAAAGGAGTTAGCATATTATTGGGGATTATCGGTTACATGCATATCATACATAAGCAAAATTTAAAATTTTTAACCAATAGATTTGATCTTGCCATGAATTTACAATATACATATTAATGAGAATAAGAAAAATCACCTTTGATTTTTGTTGTATAGTTGATTTTCCTTCTCACCGGGTTGCGCAAACCACAATGTCCAAAATCAAACACTTCCAATGAGTAATACACACTAGAGAAGGACTAAATGAACCAACAAAGGAAGAGAACAAGGGCTGGCTGAAATTCCCTAGATTCTAGCAAGGGGAGTGGCGGCTAGGGTTGAGAGAAAAGAGAGAAAAATGTTTTCTTTTAATTGTTCACACTTAACCCTAAAACCCTATCACTTGGATTTTTATAGTTAGGTTAAAAAATTCAACTTTATAATAGGATTGGGCTCTTTAAAATTGCTGGAGATATATTAATTGGCTTCTAAAATTATTAATAATTTATTTGGGCTCAATTAAATCCAATTTAAGCCTTTCACAAAAGACTATGCACAAAACCCACAAATTAGGCACTTTGTGCATATACTTGGATTTAATTACCCAAATGAATTCCAAATCCAACCAAATTAAATATGTAGGCTCCATAATACTTATGAAATATATTTAATTTATTTTGGTCCAAGAATTAGGCCTCTAAGGCCTTCTGTTTGTAGTTGGCATGTAACCCTTCCTTTGAAGGGTTTCTGCGCCAACTTCACTTCTTTGGGCCTCTTTAATTCCTTCAATGGATCTATTAATTATTATATCAGCCCTATAACACTTATAGTCCAATAATAATTAATTATGAAATATATTATTTTAATTAGGTCCATTTTACAGAATATTTCTAAAAAGTTCTGCGAATAATTTTACTTGATCATAATTAATTAAACTCTTTAATTAATTATTCTCTTATTCACTTCTATATCCCCATAATAATATCAAATATTATTATCCTTGTCATTTTATCCTTTTATCCTTTTTCTCTATATGTGTGCGACCTATTGGGTTCCTGTCCATATTGGCAGTATAATATGTAATTGTGAGTTCTATTCAAAACTCACTTAATTGAAACTTCTTTAAATCATTTTATCAATCCCTATTGATATTTATGATACACTATTATACAAATCATGAGCAATCTCTAGCTAGACATCATGACTACCCAAATGTCAGGAAAGTCAAATGGTTTGACTATACCCTTCCAAAGAAATAATTACCGTGCAATTACTCCTTTCACCACTCTAATCTCAATTAGATTCTGAGTATGGATTTATGTCAATTCATATAAATCTAATTATGTATGTTCTATTAATTTATCCATTGTTCCCAAAATTCCTTTCATGGATCTCTATCCATCTTGGCATATTACTCTGGTCGGAGATTCTTTGAACAAGGCAATTATAAAATCATGCGAGATAACTTCCCTTAATAAATCTGGGATGGTGAATCCTTTTCGATCACTCAAATATCTTCAAGTAGGTCATGAAATACCGAATCTCCTAACTATGTTCACCCCCAGTTGGAAGTAATCAGTTATGGAGTCAAAATATACCACTTGCTACTTAAGATAACTTTGGTTAGCTTTGATTATCTTCCATAATCACAGTTATGAGAACCACTGCTTGAACCATTCAAGAAGCATAACATGTGCTAGTCTGTCCGAATTAACAATGTCCTATCTTGTTAATTCTATGACTAGGGATATTTAGATATTAACAAATTTGCATGCAATAGATATCTCATATCATGAGCACTTTCATGATTTCCTTTACACTGTGTTTATAATATCTAGGAATTCATTGATTAATTTAAGATTTACAAACTTATATATTTAAACATTGCATTAATAAATGAATGATGCCTTTTATTAAGAATATGAATTCATACATATGAAATACATCCCTTTTACATGGGCTCTAGGGCATACTCTCTAACAATCTCCCACTTGCACTAGTGCCAATCACTCATATATCATAGACCCATGCTATTTATATGGTGATCGTGCTTAATCTGGGAAAGTGCTTTAGTGAGGGGATCCGCCACATTATCATATGTGGGGACCCTTTCTATTTTTACATCATTTCTAGCTACTATTTCCCTTATAAGATGGTAGCATCTGAGAACATTCTTGGATCGCTGATAAGACCGTGGTTCCTTTGCTGCATTGTTGTCACAATATAGAGGAGTCGGATCAACAGTGCTAGGCACCACTCCTAGTTCAGATATGAACTTTTTGATCCAGACTGCTTCTTTGGTTGCTTTCGAAGCAGCAATGTACTCAGCTTCTATCATGGAATCAGCAGTTATTTCTTATTTGGAACTCTTCCAATTAACTGCCCCTCCTCCCATTATGAACACATAACCAGATTGTGATTTACAATCATCTTTGTCAGATTGAAAACTAGCATCTGTATACCCATTTATTTCCAAACTGCCATCTCCATATACCAAGAATATATCCTTAGTCCTTCTCAAGTACTTAAGGATATTCATGACAGCTGCCCAATGTTCCTCTCCAAAATTGGATTGGAATCTACTTGTGACACTCAAAGCAAATGCTACATCTGGACGTGTACATAACATAGCATACATGATATAACCAATTGCATATGCATATGGTATTCTATTCATGCTCTCTCTATCCTCTAGTTTCTGTGGACACATAGACTTAGAAAGGTGTTTCCCATGCACCATGGTTATAAACCCTTTCTTAGAGAGATCCATATTAAACCTCTTCAATACTTTATCTATATATGTACTTTAAGAAAGACCTAGCAACCTATTGGATCTATCTCTATAGATCCTTATTCCCAAAATATAGGATGCTTTTCTAAGGTCTTTCATGGAGAATTACTTGGATAACCATATTTTAATAGATTGGAGAAGAGAAATGTCGTTTCCCATTATCAATATGTCATCCACATATAGAACTAGGAAGACAATTGCACTCCCACTGACCCTTTTATATACACAAGGTTCATCTTCATTCTGTGAGAAACCAAACTCTTTGATTGTCTCATTGAATCGTATGCTCCAGCTCCTAGAGGTTTGCTTCAATCCATAAATGGATCTTTGAAGCTTGCATAACTTTTCCCCAATTCCTGATGTGAACCCTTCTGGTTGTGTCATATACACATCATCAGTCAGATTTCCAATTAGGAAAGCTATCTTCACATCCATTTGCCAAATCTCATAACCATAATGAGCTGCAATGGCTAAAAGTATTCTTATAGACTTAAGCATCGCTACAAGAGAAAAGGTTTCATCATAGTCAATACCTTCTTTTTGACGATAGCCTTTTGCTACTAAGCGAGCTTTATAGGTAACTATATTACCTTCTATGTCGGTCTTCTTTTTAAAAACCTATTTGCATCCTATGGGTTTTATCCCTTCAGGTGATTGAGTTAAAGTCCATACTTTATTCTCATACATGGAGTCCATTTCAGACTGCATAGCCTTAAGCCATAAATCACATTCTAAACTATTCAAAACTTCTTGATAGCTTGTAGGCTTATTGTCCTATACGAAAGTTATGCCTCTATTCGAATCAATATGAAATCCATATCTCACAGGGATAGAATGCATCCTAGTAGATCTTCTAGGATTTTGTGCATAATTAGGTTCAACTATAATCTCATCATTATGAAATTTAGTCTCGGGTTCAATTGGTTGATCTACTTCTATTTGTGGGTCTTAAACTTCATCAAGTTCAATTTTACTCCCACTGTCCTCTTATATGAGAAATTCTCTTTCCAAGAAGATAGCATGCCTTGAAACAAATACCTTTTGTTCTAAGGGATGGTAGAAATAATATCCATACATTTTTTTGGATATCCCATAAATAAATATTTGTCAAACTTAACATCTAGTTTGTCTGACATTGTCTTCTTCATATAAGCAGGACAACCCCATACTTTTATATGAGAAAGTGTGGGTTTCTTGTTATTCCATATATCATATGGAGTAACATCAACCGATTTACTAGGAACTCTGTTTAACACATAAACAGTAGTTTCTAGTGCATATCCCTAAAATGACTTAGGCAAGTCTATCATTCTACTCGGCTCATCATGGATCGAACCATATCTAATAGTGTTCGATTTCTCCTTTCAAATACATCGTTATGTTATGGTGTATATGGTGGAGTCCATTGAGATAAAATCCCATTATCTCTAAGATAATCTTGAAATTCTTGGCTTAAGTATTCTCCACCTCGATTTGATCTAAGTGTCTTAATACTCTTGCCAAGTTGCTTTTCTACTTCATTTCTGAATTCTTTGAACTTTTCAAAAGCTTCAGATTTATATTTCATTCGATAGATATATCCATACCTGGAATAATCATCTATGAAAGTAATGAAGTAAGAGTAACCTCCTCTGGCATGTGTTGTCATTGGACCACATACATCTGAATGTATTAAGTCCAAAACCATTCTAGTTCGTTCTCCTTTACCAATAAAGGGAGCTTTTGTCATTTTTCCAATAAACAAGATTCACATGTGTCAAATGATTCATAATCAAATGATCCCAAATCACCTGACTTATGTAATTTGATCATGCATTTCTCATTTATATAGCCTAAATGAAAATGCCATAAATATGAGGTATTTAGATTATCTTGTTTCATTCTCTTGGTATCCACATTATACACTTCTTTAATTAAATCAAGAACAAATATACCATTCTCAATGATAGTTTTTGCATAAAACATATTGTTCTTAAAAATGTAACAACAGTTGTCTTTTAAAGAAATGTCATAATCGTTCAAAAAACAACTGAAAGAAATAATACTTTTGGACAATGCTGAAACATAATAACAATTATTTAAATCCATTATCAATCCACTTAGAAGAGGCAAATGGTAATTCCTCACAACTATTGTAGAGATATTTTGTCCAGTAGCTGACTGTAGACATATTTCTACCTTTCCAACTCTTCTACTGCTTTTAAGCCCCTGTAGATCATTACACAAATGAGATCCACATCCGGTATCTAATATCCAAGATTTTTTTGAAGCAATAGAATAAGTATTAATTTCAATCATATGAATACCTGAGGTAGAAACATTAGCATGCTTCTTCTCCTTGAGAGAATCTAGATAGGCCTTGCAGTTACTCTTCCAATGACCATCTTTTCCATAATGGAAGCAAGTTCCTTTGAGATTCTCTTTCTTGGAAACTTTCTTCTTGGAGATCCCACCATCCTTTGGTTGTGCCTTAGTTATCTTCTTCTTCTGCTGCTTCTTTCCTTTAGCAAAAGTGACAACCATGACACTTTTTGGATCCTTCTTGAAGGATCCGTCAGCTGTCTTGAACATGTTGATTAATTCAGAAATGGTTACTTGGATCTTATTCATGTTGAAGTTAAGCACGAAAGGTGCATAACTTGGAGCCAACGAGTACACGATTAAATCTATGTATAGACCATTATCCATTACATAGCTAAGTCTACTCAAATGCTCAATATACCCATACATCTTCAATGCATGAGTAGCAGCCGAAGTGCCCTCCACCATTTTGCAGCTAAACAGAGCTTGAGCAACCTCATATTGCTCAGTTCTAGCCTGAGAAGAATAAAGCTCCTCTAGATGCAAAATGATGGTTCTAGCATCCATCATCTCATGTTGCTTTTAAAGCTCCGAGGATATAGCACCCAGCATCAGACATACTGCTGCTTCACTATCCTCCATGTATTTTCAATAAGTGCCTTTGATCTCATCAATGGCATCGTCTGATGGAAGTGATGGTGGATCTTTATCCAAGACATAATGGATCTTTTCAGTTCTGAGTATAATTCTCACTTGCCTGATTCAGTCAAAATAGTTGCTGCCAACCAGCTTGTTATCCAAGATTGATCATATATTAATGTTTGATGTGTTCATGATGATGACCTAAATGTGAAAAAGAAAACATATGAGAGTATGTTCATATATATGTATGCATTAATTAGGTCTTTAATTAATCCATTTATTCCCACTATTTTATTGCAAATTAATATCCCTCACTATATAATTCGAGAAAACCCGATGGTTTTCTTAGTGGGCCAATATCCAATCCTTGATATGAAATTTGACCTTGACTGTGGTCAACAAGTCAAACTCCATACCCTTGAAAGGTAGGTATCTCTATACCGATTGTATCTCTACATAACTATTGGATCATTAGATTATCAACTCTTGATACATGCATATCATATATGCATTCCCTAATCTTGCCTCTAGAACCATTAGCCTTGACTTTGGTCAACAAGCTAATGGGCTAGCTAAGATGGCCCATTTAATTAGATTCGGACATATTTGATATAATGTGAGCTTGACTTTGGTCAACAACCCACACTATAAAGAACTCTAGTTCTCCTCAAATTAATGGAAGGCTTATATACCTTAGTATTTATTTGAGGGTTTTAGTTAATTAAGTCTCATCATACATGGTTGGCATACATTGGCATGCATCCTATATCTATCACATAAATATAAGCATACAAATATGGTATAGTTAGGGACTTTACTACATTGATTTTCTCGAGCCAAAAGGGAAATAAAAAGGTCACGCCTAGGTAGTATGCATGATTCAAACAAGTAAAAATAATTACATTATCTTCAAACTTGTTGTATATCCATCCGGCCCATCTTACTCCTTGATAGTGGTCTCCATCTCTATCTCTAATTCTAATCTAAGTAATCTAATTACATATTACAATTTGAAAAATAAATACAAACCAAAAACAAGTGGCTGAGACATGAAAGTCCTCATTGGGCCAAAACATGCATAATGCTTAATCACATTGGGCCTTGTCTATAACTATCCATCATGCCAATCATACACCCTTATATGCATTTCTAATGCATAAAGTAAAACATATAATGTATTACTAACTTTGTTTCAACTCTTGAAACTTACTTTTGAGTTATTTTAATAATGTGATCAAATTAGGAAACTTTTTCCATTTTGAAAACTTTCATTTTAGGAAACCTTTTTGCATGCATGTGTTCTTGCCTTAATAATCAATCCAATTGATTATTAATTGATTATTTAATTAATTAATCATATTAAATAATTAAAAGAATCAATTTTAGGCTTTAGATAAAGGGTAGGCCAAAATCCACCAAACTAAACCCTATATGTATTCACACACAAACTAGTTTTGTATCTACTAGACCATTTGGGCCTTTTGGAATGAGCCAAGCCCACTCCAACCCTTAAAAACCATTAATAAACTTAATTATAGTTTATAATATTTAATTTAAATCAACTCCTTGGGCCCACCAAGCCATTTACTAATTTAAACCAAATCTGTAAACACAATTAAGCCCATTAAGTGATTTTAATGAATTAAAATTAATCCAATTAATTTAAGGCCCATTTTAATTAATCCAATTAATTAAAAACACATTAATATATCAGATATATCAGATTTAGAAGATTAAAAATCGTTCTAAACATGAACACATCAAGAACATACCAAGAACACACGAAGAATACCAATTTATCAAACTTTTCGACTAAACTAGTTTTCATGCAAAACTTATTCGATTTTAATTTTGTTTGATCCTATGATTTAATATCACATATTAAACACATAAATTATCATCAAAATTATCTTAGAGTGGATCAATAAAAAAATTAATTTAGAACAGCCCCTAAACTTTATTGAAAAATAAAAGCCATTCACGCCATTCACAATCATTTTATTTTTTGTTTTATATATTTGATCACATACATCCAGAAATCAATATTTCTTATTTATGAACAATCAAATCTAATATTTTAAAGTTCATGAAATAAATAACTCAAAAATAAAACCTATTCCGCAAAAATATAGAATTGTAGATTCATGGCAAAACCTGGCTCTGATACCATATTGGAGATTATCGATTACATGCATCTCATACATAAGTGAAATTTAAAATTTTTAACCAATATATATAATCTTGCCATGAATTTACAATATACATATTAATGAGAATAAGAAAAATTACCTTTGATTTTTTGTTGTGCAGTTAATTTTCCTTCTCACCGGGTTGTCGCAAACCACAATGTCCAAAATTGAACACCTCCAATGAGTAATCCACACTAGAGAATGATTGAATGAACCAAAAAAGGGAGAGAACAAGGGATGGCCAAAATTTTCTAGATGCTAGCAAGGGGAGTGGCGGCTAGGATTGAGAGAAAAGAGAGAAAAATATTTTCTCTTAATTGTTCACACTTAACCCTAAAACCTTATCACTTGGATTTTTATAGTTAGGTTAAAAATTCCAACTTCATAATAGGATTGGGCTCTTTAAAATTGCTGGAGAAATATTAATTTGGATTATATAATTATTAATAATTTATTTAGGCTCAATTAAATCCAATTTAAGCCCTTTCACAAAAAAACTATGAACAAAACCCATAAACTAGGCCCTTTGTGCATATACTTGGATTTAATTACCAAAATGAATTTTAAATCCAACCAAATTAAATATGTAGGCTCCATAACACTTATAAAATATATTTAATTTATTTTGGTCGAAGAATTAGGCCTCTAAGGCCTTCTGTTTGTAGTTGGCGTGTAACCCTTCCTCTAGAGGGTTTCTGCGCCAACTTCACTTCTTTGGGCCTCTTTAATTCCTCCAATGGATCTATTAATTATTATATTAGCTCTATAATACTTATAATCCAATAATAATTAATTATGAAATATATTATTTCAATTAAGTCCATTTTACAGAATATTTCTAAAAAGTTCTGCGAATAATTTTACTTGATCAAAATTAATTAAACTCTTTAATTAATTATTCTCTTATTCACTTCTCTATCCCCATAATAATATAAAATATTATTATCCTTGTTATTTTACCATTTTATCCTTTTCTCTATATGTGTGTGACCTATTGGGTTCATGTCCATATTGGCAGTATAATATGTAATTGTGAGTTTTATTCAAAACTCACTTAATTTAAACTTCTTTAAATCATTTTATCAATCCCCATTGATATTTATGATACACTATTATACAAATCATGAGCGGTCTCTAGCTAGACATTATGACTACCCAAATGTCTGGAAAGTCAAGTAGTTTGACTATACCCTTCCATAGAAATAGTTATTGTGCAATTACTCCTTTCACCACTCTAATCTCAATTAGATTCTGAGTATGGATTTCTATCAACTCATATAAATCTAATTATGTATGTTCTATTAATTTATCCATTGTTTCCAAAATGCCCTTCATAGATCTCTATCCATCTTGGCATATTACTCTGGCCAGAGATTCTCTGAACAAGGCAATTATAGAATCATGCGAGATAACTTCCCTTAATAAATCTGGAATGGTGAATCCTTTTTCGATCACTCAACTATCTTCAAGTAGGTCATGATATACCCAATCTCCTAACTATGTTCACCCCCAGTTGGAAGTAATCAGTTATGGAGTCAAAATATGTCACTTGCTACTTAAGATAACTTTGGTGATCTCAAGTCTAAGGATACTTGCACAACCGCTATGAAGAGATTTCTCACTGACATAAATTTAATATCCATGTGAGGATTCTCTTTGTAGGTCTCCAATGAACTTGTTCTTCTAACAAGCATCCATATGTTAGCTTTGATTATCTTTCATAATCACAGTTATAAGAACCACTGCTTGAACCATTCAAGAAGCATAACATGTGCTAGTCTGTTCGAATTAACAATGTCCTATCTTGTTAATTCTATGACTAGGGATATTTAGATATTAACACATTTGCATGCAATAGACATCTCATATCATGAACACTTTCATGATTGCCTTTACACTGTGTTTATAATAGCTAGGACTTCATTTATTAATTTAAGATTTACAAACTCATGTATTTAAACATAGCATTAATAAATGAATGATTCCTTTTATTAAGAATATGAATTCATACATATAAAATACATCCCTTTTATATGGGCTCTAGGGCATACTCTCTAACACATATCAAAAAGCTAATATTCTTAATGAGTTCCATGATGTTTATAGTGTTGAGCCACGCTTTGCTTATAAGCTATAATTTTTACATAAGCATCTCCTATCCTTTCTTCAACTAGGCCTAGCTCTTGTTTTCTTTCTTACTCATTATTCAGTTTAGAGAAAAATTCTAGTGTATTGGAAGGCAATCTGACCTCAATTAGGATATAACTTTTATTTCATATACTATTAAAAAGGGAGTTTGCATGGTTCTCGATCAGGATGAAGTTCTGTAAGACCATAGAACAATGTATAGTTCTTTCATCTAACTCCCTTTGCTTCTTTAAGTCTCTTCTTCATCCCTTCCAAAATTTTTCTACTAGAGACTTCTGTCATTCCATTACTATGTGGATGAGTTATTAAAGTGAACCTAATTGTATTTCCAGATCAGAGTAAAAGACTTTAAAAATTAAACTAGCAACTTGTTTCCCATTATCTATGATAAACCCCTAGGTAATTTATAATGATAAGCAATCTATTTCCAAACAAAGCTTTTTATTTTTCTAGCAATAATGCTTGCTAATAGCTCTTATTCAATCCATTTTGAGAAGTGATCAACATCTACCATAAGGAATTTCATTTTCATTTTTCCTTGAGGGAAAAGACCCAAGATATCTAACCCCTACTAGTCAACGGGCCAAGATACTTAGAATGGCTACTGCTCAACTACTAGTTGTCTTACAAATCTTGAATCTGACATTGTTGGCATTTTTTCACTTTTTCTTAAGCATCTTTGAAGATATTAAGCCAATAACAGCATGTTTGCTACACCATTCTTATAATTGCTTTGTTTGCTTTATGTGCCCCACATATGCCTTCATGGGTCTCTCTAATGACATAGTCACCTTCTTCTGGCATAAGGCATTTAAACCAAGGGTGGCTATATACTTTTAAGTGATTTTTCCTTGCTTCTACATCCTTTTCTAGAAGTTGCCTTAATCGAAGGTATTCTACAATTGGTGTCAGCCAAATAGGTTTATGATAAGCGATCTCTATTAGCATAGCCTCTACTAAGGAAGAGCATAATAGCTCTTCTAAAGTTGCATCTTGGCTAGAAGATCGGCTAGCCTTGTTTCCTCTCAAAGACATTTCTCAATCTTCCAGGTTGTTCCCAATGATTCAAGGTCTTTCAAAATAATTTTCAATTTTCCCAAGTATTTTTTATACTTTCCTCTTTTGCCTCAAACCCTCCTATAATTTGAATAATTAATAGTTGTGAATCACTTTTGATTTTGAGATTTTTCATTCTGATGGACTTGACCAATATTAGTCCTTACAAGAGTGCTTCGTACTTCTACATTGTTTGATGCCTTAAAATTCAACGTCATTAAACACCTCACAGTTATTTGAAATGGTCCTTTTATTCCAATGCCAATTCCTTGTCTTTGCTTATTAGAGGAGTTTCATTTTGTGATCAAGTGGATCTTTCATTTTTTGAGCTATTACCTTTTTTTTCTTAATTATATGCATTTTCTTGTTATACCTTTTTCTCTCTAACTACATTCTTTCATTAGTAAGATATATAAGTTTCCTTCTAACCAACTATTATAAACTTGAGGTGATACATATCAAAGCATTTATTGGTCATCAAAAAGTGAAATTTGTTGTCGCTACATGTCGCTCTATATGCATATTTATATGGTTGTTGCTATTAAAAATATTTTATATCTGATTGTAAATCAAATATTTGATTCCAAGCTTAACTTGTAAAAAACCATGATATTGTCGTTCCAAAATATTGGATAATTAAAAGTAAGGATGTTCAAATCTGGTATAACCCATTTAATCCATCTAATTCAACCCATCTAATCTTTTTTTTTTTACAATTATATTGGGTTATTATAACCCATACAACCCATTATAAAATTTTAAAAATATACATATGGGTTATGGATTATTATATAACCCAACCAATTAATTCATTTTTATAGGAATTTTTTCACAAATTCCACAAAAAAGAAAGACACATTTCATATTTGCACTCTCCTATTTTCCATCTTTCTTAAATATTATTTTTTTAATTTTTTATTTCGTAATTACCATTTTATAAATTTCACTTTCAAAAATGCCTTATCCTAGTTACAAATGATTTTGGAATTATCACAGCCTAAGTTCCTTAGCAAATTGTATCTTTAATCAGCAATAAAGTTCTGGCATGCCCTACCTTCAGCTTTTGTTGTGGTCTTTGGTTATTTTGGTAGAATTATATGAAGAAATATCATGTTACTCATGCTCTTAACTTCTCATGAATTTTAGCTGCAACTAAATGCTATTTGTACTTATGCAAATCTCCTATAGAAGTTTGTGGAGACAATGAAGCTGATAGAGCATTGTTACAAGGCTAAAGACTTTGTGACAAGTAAGGATTACAGCCTCTTGGCACCTAGAACATACTATCTTATAGAAGTCGACACCATGTATCAAAGATTCTATGCCAAGAAATCTACTGACAAAACCTATGCGAATGGTTCTATTGCTAATGGTCACTGATTGCAAAAATGAAATGAGCCATGCAATATTGCAGCAACTTTGCTCCTACATTTTTAATGTTCAGTACTAATGGACTTAATATGTTAGCTATAAGTTTTTATTTTACGTCAGATAGTTTATTCAGTAACAAGAGTTTAAGGTGTAATTTATTTTTATTTAATAAAATCCCTCCATAATTTATCTTTCCTTTCATTTAGACCAGTTATTTGTTTTCTTTTCTTGTACAATGATAAAAATAAATTAATAGGAACCATATTTCATTAATTTTTTATTAAATAAGTTGTTGCATTTGAAAAGTCATTTCTAGTTTATCATTGATTTAGACCATCAATAAATTGGATAAGAAATATCTCTTCACATATATTGTTTTCAATTTACTTGTTAAACTTCATTTTTTATTAAATGAAAATAGAAAGACTATTACTTTGGTGTGTTGGTTAATTATGCAACATATATCCTAGGACTATACAATTTAGTTTTGTAAAAGTTAATATATTATATTCAGTTTAATAAAATGTAATACACTGTATTTAGTTTTTGTTCAAAGTTAAAAAAATAGGATTATACAAGCAATTTAATTATACTGAATTCTCTTTAATAAAACTTAATACACTACATTTAGTTTTGCTCAAACTAAATATAGTGTATTCAGTTTTGCCAAAACTTAATACACTATATTTAGTTTAATAAAACCTAATATACTATATTCAATTTTAGCTTAAAGCTTAAAAATATGAATATATAAGCAATTTAATTACATTTCATTCATTTTTTACAAACATATAGTGTATTCAGTTTTATCAGAACTTAATGCACTGTATTCAGTTTAATGAAAGCTAATACACTATATTCAATTTTTGCTTAAAGCTAAAAAAATATGAATATATAAGCAATTTAGTTATATTGTATTCACTTTTGACAAATATAATATACTATATTCAATTTTGCTCAAATTAAATATAGTGTATTCAGTTTTGCCAAAACTTAATATGTCATATTCAGTTTAATAAAACCTAATACATTATATTCAATTTTAGTTTAAAATGTAAAAAATATGAATATATAAGCAATTTAATTATATTATATTCACTTTTGACAAACCTAATACACTATATTTAGTTTTTGCTCTAACTAAATATAGTGTATTCAGTTTTACCAAAACTTAATGCACTATATTTACTTTAATAAAAGTTAATACACTATATTTAATTTTTGCTTAAAGGTAAAAAAATATGAATATATAAGCAATCTAATTACATTGTATTCACTTTTGAAAAACTTAATACACTATATTTAATTTTTTGCTCAAACTAAATATAGTGTATTCAGTTTTGCCAAACTCAATACACTGTATTTAGTTTAATAGAACCTAATACACTATATTTAATTTTTGCTTAAAGGTAAAAAATATGAATATATAAGCAATTTAATTATATTGTATTCACTTTTGACAAACCTAATGACTATATTTAATTTTTTTCTCAAACTAAATATAGTGTATTCAATTTTACCAAAACTTAATACAACGTATTTAATTTAATAAAACCTAGTACACTATATTTAATTTTTGCTTAAAGCTAAAAAAATATGAATATATAAGTAATTTAATTACATTGTATTCACTTTTGACAAACCTAATATATTATATTCAGTTTTTTGTCAAACGAAATATAGTGTATTTAGTTTTGCCAAAACCTAATACACCATATTTAGTTCTAGGAGAAAACACACACATTGTTGAGTAATAAGTAATGATTAATAAAGTCGAGTGCATTTGCTTCTCATGAGTCTTTAGATTCCTTAAAGGCAATGCAATTCAACCATGAATATGTTAGGTCGCTTTCAAGCATCATAAGAAGAGTTTATAATGGAATTAGAGAGTTCTAATAAGAAAAGTGAGTATTCCATTTCCTTTTGAATTATTGAATTTATTTTATTTAAACTAAAATATCAAGTAATTAGGGGTGCGCATTGAATCGGTTTGGTTTAAAAACTAATCAAACTAACAAATTGAATTTATTATATCTAAAGCTGAATCTATTGAACAATCTAGTCAAAATCGAATCAAGCTGATTGAACAAAAATTCAATTGGTTTATGAGAATGAGATAAACAAAGCAAACACAATGTTGTGTTTTCATTTCACCAGTACCAGAAGCAAGAGAACAAATATCAAAAACTTGTGTATAAAAACAACAACTAGTTATATATATATATATATATATATATAAGAATAAAATAAAAAAAAAGCAAAGAAATACCTAGACTTATTAACTAATTCACAATTTGGTTAATTAAAAACAAATCAAAAGCATAAAATAGTCACAAATTAAAAAACAACAACAAATTAAATTTTTATTTTGTTCCTCTAGCCACAAAGTAGCAGCAAAGCAAAACACAAGTGAGTAAAGACTATGATTGGCGAATGACAAATTAAGAGTGGCCGGTGGCTAGAGAGGAAACCAGTGACCAGTGATGGCATTGAGTAGAAAACAACAATTCAGAGTGAAAGAGTCGAGAGAGAACCAAATGAGGGGCTAAAGAAAAAACAAATTTAGGGCAAATACCTTAGTTGTAAAAATTTATATATCATATATATTAAAACTCAAAATAACCTGATTTTGATTAAACTTTCTCAGTTAATAAATTAAAATCGAACTGAAAAAATAAAAAAAAAATCGATCAAATTTTACATTGTTTTATTAGATATTCAATTTCAATTCAGTTTTGTGCAGCAAAGTTGATTCCTTTGACTACTTTTTGAGCTGCTCTTCCTTAATCGATTTCTCTTCTCCTCAAAATTAGTTACTGAATGTTAATAGGTGGTATTTAAAGATAAAGGCAAAATAGAAAATATATATGTAAAAAGAGGTATTTTTGAAAGTTAAAAGTGTAAAAATATAAAAATGATACTGTGTAAAAATAATTGAGTATTTTTTTTAAAATAAGAGTTAAAAAGGAGGTAAATCATGTAATTTCCTCTTTTTTTCTAATAACCAATCCAATTTCTCATATCTAATCCATAGCCCAATTTCTCAACTTCCCAAATCCCTGTTGTTATTGCCCTAAACATGCGAAATTCTCCCTCAAACCTGCTCCTTTCTCTCTAGCCCTCACTCTCTCTAACTCCACTGCCAATTGCCCTTCTCGACTTTCATTTTTCAATTGTTGGCCATCATTTACATAGAGATTAGGATTCTTTGAGGTTCTTTAGGTCTCCTTTCTCTTGTTTGTTGTAATTCCTTGATTTATTTGTGGTAAAAATGAAATCAAAAATTCCTAAGTTCCCTCTAGATTAACTTCACATCCTGCTGTGATTTTGTTGGAGAAGCTATGGGCAAAAGCTTAATTTTACGATTAAATATATAATAGTGTGTTTAAGGTTAATGGGCATGTGCAGTATTTATATAAGGACCTTGCTAAATTAGTTAAATTGAGTGACTCAAATATACCCTTGAAAAAAATGTATTTTTAGCTTGACTAACATACCACCAAGCCACTTAGCCATTCACTTAAATGAAGGGTGGTTATTGTTCTTGGCCTTCTCAACTTTTTTTTCGGAAAGCAAAAACTTTCAAAGTCTTATTCATTAATTAGGATCTTATTGGTTCAAAAACACAAAAGTAGCATACGTCCTCTACCATATATTATTTACTTTTGGCTAAAGTGAATCCAATCTATTTCAATTTTATTTTTTCTCTAATTGTTTATTTCTATTTTACCCAAAATGAATACACTGCATTCATTTTTTCTAAATTAAATACATTCAATTTACTTTTTACTCAAATTTAATACAACGGATTCACTTTTGCCTAAAAAATAAACTAAATTCAATTTACTAAACTGAATATACTGTATTTATTTTTACCCAAACTGAATACTCTTGCTCTACTTAGCATCAAATAATGAATACCCTTGCTCAATTATATGCACTTTACACTGGGTTTTTTTTCCAAACTTTCATTTATATTTAACATAAGAAAAATTAATTGATAATATATTTATGATTAGCAAGCAGAATTGAAATTCTGAAAATTATGGAAATATATTTTAATGCAAATTGGAATGCCAAATGAAATTCTGAAAAATAAAACCAGTATGAAAGTACCAGTTCATTCACGAAATCAAATTAATTATATTATGTAGATTTAATTCATTTAATATAGATTTAATTGAAATTTGCAATTTCAGGTGGATTTCTTTAATTAGCAATATCAACTATTTTTTTAAATGTTAATAATAAAATGTCATAAAAAATTACTTTTTTTCTGCCCTTTTTTGAGAAATTGTTTCATGAATTGATAAGTGTCTTAAAAAAAAAAAGTTGTTGATACTTGAACTTTTCCAAATTACAGTGTAATCTCATGAATAATGGCTAATAAATTCAAGAATGGTGCATAAACTTTTCCGTTCCTCACTTTGTAAACTTAATTTCAACTGGATTTAATCAACTAATTCAATTTTAATTAAATACTATTCAAATTGAAATCAAATTCAATTTTAATTGATTTCAATTGCCAGTGTAATCAATTTAGACCCATTACTATCTCAATTTTATATAATTGAAATTTAATTTAAATATACATAATTGAAATTGAATCAATTGAGTTTCAATTGATTCCATTACTAAAAATTGACTTTTAATTAAAAATACCAATTATTCAATTAAAATTGAGTTAGCCTCTGTGCTCGAATACCTCAACGTTTTTAAATTCTTTAAAACATACTAATGGATTTACCTAATTTGAACCAACAGATATTTTCTTGACAAATACCTCAACGAAATATATGATTTTTATTTATACATTACACACTTAATTGATAAGTCAAAACAAAATGTACTTTAAAAAAAAACAGAATAAATATTTAAGATATTTAAATTCAAAAAATATAAAAACGGACATTTTAAAATTTGCTTCTTGATCTGGACATTCCATTCCCCAAAGAGTGATATTACATTTCTTTTTCTTTTTTCTTTTAATATATATATATATATATATATATATATATATACACACACATTTCTTTTTCACGGGATGATGATTTAGCAAGTAATAATTGTAAAGTGTTGTTATGCTCATAATGACAAAAAAAAAATGATAATAAAAGCACTATAATAATTAAAAAATATAAATTAATTGGCAATTTTCTAATGACAAAAAAAAATATGACAATGAAAGAACTATAATAATTAAAAATATAAATTAATTGGTAATTTAATAAGAAAAGGAGATAATTAACTACATCAAAATGAGACTCTCCCAAGCTTCCGCAATATACATGCATAAAATTATTAATTAATTTGATTGAATTAATACATTTTTACTACCATCTTCCTCATTAATTAAGAGCATATTAGTAAATTTAGACATAATAATTTATATTTATTAATTATAACGCACATGAAATAGGAAAAGGAAAACATGAAATAGACATT
This sequence comes from Excoecaria agallocha, assembly GCA_037975025.1. Lineage (NCBI taxonomy): Eukaryota > Viridiplantae > Streptophyta > Magnoliopsida > Malpighiales > Euphorbiaceae > Excoecaria > Excoecaria agallocha. Next base: position 18,329,554 of record CM075807.1, read on the forward strand.
TGATGTTTGTAGAAAATTTCTACTAGAAATAATACTGCGATATTTTAATAAAATACTATAATAGAAAAATGCAACATCTTATGGCAAAAGATTTAATAAAAATATATTAATAGCAACAGCCTACCACAATTATGAACGAATAAAATAATGCATGGCAAGACTTTGGTATGCTGAGAAAAAAAAAAAAAAAAGAATGTATATCTTTACTTCGTTAATTAGTTGAAAAGTTAAATGTATCTGAATGCTAAGAAAAAAAAAATGTATATAAATAAAGTGTATTTATCTCATAGACCATGTACATCAACATATAACTTTTGTCAATTCCCACTTAACAGCAAACAATGTATACCCTTACTCCAATATCTTCAACTAATTAATGGAGAAGGGTATATATTGTTTGATGCTAACTAGGATTTAGCAAAAGTTATATGTTAGTGTACACAGTTTACAAGATAAAAATACTTTATTTATATATAAATAGCAAATTAATTATATTATATAGATTTTAAATCAATAAAGTGTATTTGCTTTGAAAAATCTGATTTGGGCAAAATTGAATGTAGGATATTTACATTCGGCCAAACTGAATATTATTTTAATATTCAGTAAAATCAAAATTTATATATGAAAATTTTGTATGCAATTATTTTAATTGAATTTTATATTTTGACATGGTCATTTGAATACATTAATTGATATAATGAGTCAATTAAAAAAAGCTTCAGATGATGATACTACCAGTTTTGATAAGCAATATAAGAGGAGAAATTGTCATCAACCTAAACATTGTGAAATTGCAAGAGTATTCTTGACACTATTTATAAGGTCAATGTAGTGGGTAAAAAAAACTCGATAAATTTGAGAAAATGATACAATTTCCAACCTGGAAAATTCAAATTTGTCTCACAAAATATATATTATATTGTTAATTTTTATAGTCACTGATATTGTATAATTTATTTCAGGAAAAATAATTCTTTTGAAAGAAGTAAATAAAATAAATTTGAAACCATTGATTAAATTTTGCATGTGCATTTGATTTCTAATTGAAATTCAATTTTAACAGCAAAATATTAGTTGTAGTAGGTGCAACTGCAAGGTGACAATTTTAAATTAATGGCAAATTTGATGGAAATAATCAATATTAAAAGAAGTAAATAAAATAAATTTAAAATTTATAAAAAAATAAAAAGAAAATTTATTTTTGAAAATAAGATGTGCTATTCAATTAAAATAAGATTGAATTTGAGTTTAATTTGGATAATTGAACACATTTTATTCAATTTGGATAAAAGTAAATACAGTATATTCAATTTAGTAAAAGTAATTTCAATTTTTTTGGATAAAAATGAATATAGTATATTAAATTTGAGTAAAAATAAATTGAATGAATTTAATTTGACAAAAAATGAATGCAATTTATTCAGTTTGAATAAAATAAAAACAAACAATTAAAGATTAACACTACACGGATGAAGACTTTAGAACTTAAAAAGTTTTTCCTTTTCCAAAAAAAAGTTGAGAAACTCAAAAACAATAATCACCCTTCATTCAATTGAATAGCTAAGTGTGTATACTTTCTTCACTATACACCAAATGTATACACTTTTATTTTTTAATTAAATTTTAAAGTTATTTTAAAATAAATTTAATCTAAATAAATATTTAATTGAAAAAATAATAATAATCAAAAACTTTATATTTGCTAAAGTAGTTATTAAGATTTTATTCTATTTTTTAAAGATTAAAATAAAATTGAATTTGAGTTTAATTTGGATAATTGACATCAATTTGATTTTTAATTTAATTTTGATTCAATTTTATTTTAATTAAAATTAAATTTATAAACTTAATTTCAATTGAATTCAAGCAACTAATACAATATTAATTGAATACTATTCAAATTGAAATCAAATTTGAGTTTAATCAATTTCAATTGCCAATGTATATGAATACTGAGAAAAAAAAAAGAAAGAAAGAAAAAAATTTAATACAATATTTTTTTTTATTTTCATTTGAGACTTAAGAGAGTAAAATCGAAATTGATTGTCATTAATTGGATTTAATCATGCTTACCAAATATTATTTTTATAACTATCTAAAAATTATTTCTTTCAACTATCAGAATTTTGATCTAATTAAATGTATGGAAAATTTAAGATTTTCAATTAAGTTTTTATTTTCAAAGTTTACAATTGGGTTATAAAGATATTTCTTTGAAAAATGAATTAAAGATATTTCTTGATTTGTCAAATCCCACTTCATTTAGTAGATTTCGTTCTCACCCTATTTTAGTCATTCAAGAACGGAAGGAGGCTTGTGAAAGGCTGAAAAGTATAGCAACAAAATTGATATTTAATTTGTTTTATTTATTGTATGTTTAAGAGCCGTTTTCCGTAACATAAAAATATAATCAAGTAAATGAAGTGGTTTTTTTTTTGTTGATAATTGCGAATAACAATTACTAATATTTCTGTTATTGTTGATTTAAATATTTATATACAGTAGCTAGATCCACCAAAACTTTCAATGTAGATTCTCATTGTAATCTTTAATTTTGTTAGCTCTTTTCCTTTTAAATGCTAATTAACCGGTGTACAATGCATACCCTTGCTCCATTAATTAGTTGAAGATATTGGAGCAAAAGTATACATTGTTTGATATTAAGTGGGGTTTGGCAAAAGTTACGTATTGGTGTACACGGTTTACGATTTTATTTTATTGTTTCAAAATTAAAATAAAATTGAATTTGAATTTAATTTAGATAATTGACATCAATTTAATTTTTAATTGAATTTTAATTAAAAATTAGTTATTATATAAAGAGATTTGACAGATATATATATATAAGTGCTGATATATAATTTGGAAAAAAACCGTAACCGTTGATCATTGAAATATGTCAGTGAGCATGCAAGGAAGAAATCAATGATGCAATATCAATAGTGTTGGTTCTCTAAAATCCCAATCGATGAAGTTTTCAAAAAAAAAAAAAGTTTACATTAATTTTACTGTTATAAATTAATATATTGAATTTAATTATTTATTTACTAATTATATGACTATCATGATAAGCTTTATCTATTGGAAGATGATGAGGGGGTGGCCTATGGCGAGCTAAATAATACCCAAATTTAATACATTATATTCACTTTTTCTCAAAAAAACTGAATTTACTTTTATTAACTGAATATACTTTATTTAATTTTACCTGTACCTAAACTGAATAAAACTGTATTCAATTATCCCAATTAAATTCAAATTCAATCTTATTTTAATTGAACGGCACCTCTTCTTTTTAAAAATAATTTTTTTTATTTTTATTTTTTATAAATTTTAAATTTATTTTATTTACTTTTTTTAATATTGATTATTTACATCAAATTTTCCATTAATTCAAAAATATTAATCTAAAATCAATTGACTCAAATTTAGTTTCATTTAAATTCAATTAAAAATTAAATTGACGTCAATGTAATATCACTCTTTGGGGAATGGAATGTCCAGATCATGAAGTTCTTATTGATCTTGAGATATGAATCTGAATTCCAAAATATAAAAGTTTACTGGTAATCTTTTATCTTTTGCATGAGGTACGATGAAGATTTTTCGTTATTGCATCAAGTTTGTTTTTAATGCGCTGACGAAGAAGCTAGGGAAAAAAGGGTTAAGAACTTAACCAGAGTTTTTTCTTAAAAAAAAGAAAAGAAAATTTGTTAAAATAATTAAATAAATGGTTTTATGATTAAAATTTAATATTTGACATGCTAAATAAATATATTTTTTAAATATAAATATGCTTATGTGATCTGTTTGCATTTACATCGTTCTGTGCAGTTTTTTATTCTATGAAAATATTACAATGTTGTAGAGTAAAAAAGTTGCTTTTTTTCATTTCACGTCAAAATTATCTGATGTGTACAATATATACCCTTCTCCATTAATCAGTTGAAGATATTGGAGTAAGAGTATACGTTGTTTGAATTTTGAGTATTCAATTTCATCTCAAAGATTAAAAAAAGAAAAAGAAAAATTTTTACTTTATAATCATTTAACTAAATTGTCCATTTTTTATTTCAAGAACTCTATTTAGTTTTTACATAATTAAAATCAAATTTATTATTTTATTAAACATAGTGGTATATAATAAATAAGAGTAAATATGTAAATTTGTGTTTCAAATTTTTAAATAAGTATATAAAGCCAAAGGGTGAGATTTAACATGTAAATGGATCGGAGTGAATACATTTTTTACAAAATTAAGATTTTTTAATTTTCCTACAGAGGTAAGTTTGAGGGCTAAAATGGAATGGAAGGAACAATTTTGTATAATTGAATTCTAGGAATCAAACGCCACTTATTAGATAATTAATGCCAGATAGCAATAAAATAAACTCTGATAAAGCGCATGTAAACTGAATATGAGGAAAAAAAAAAAAAAAAACCGATAAGTACAAAGTTAATAAGTTATATATACCACAAGTGAACAAATTATATACAGTTTGCACAAAGTTGATATTACAATTTTTTTTTTCATAATTTGAATTAAATATAATTAGCACCATTATTTTGAAAGCACCGGTTCATTCACGAAATCAATTTAATTATATTATGTATATTTAATTCATTTAATATAGATTTAATTGAAATTTGCAATTTCAGGTGGATTTGTTTAATTAGCAATATCAACTATTTTTTTAAATGTTAATAATAAAATGTCATAAAAAAATTACTTTTTTTTCTGCGCTTTTTTGAGAAATTGTTTCATGAATTGATATGTGTTTTTAAAAAAAAGTTGTTGATTCTTGAACTTTTCCAAATTACAGTGTAATCTCATGAATAATGGCTAATAAATTCAAGAATGGTGCATAAACGGTTCCATTCCTCACTTTTTAAACTTAATTTCAACTCGATTTAATCAACTAATTCAATTTTAATTAAATAATATTCAAATTGAAATCAAATTCGATTTTAATTGATTTGAATTGGCAGTGTAATCAATTTAGACCAATTACTATCCCAATTTTATAAGTGCATACAATATATTACATATTGAAATCAATAAGTGTATACACTGTACTATATAGTAAATTAATTATATTATGTAGATTTAAAATTAATAAAGTGTATTCACTTTCGAAAGAAAAATGATTCGTTTTCATATTTTTTGAATTTTAATATCCTAAATATTTATTCTAATATTTTTAAATTATACTATTTGTTAGAATACTACATCAATTATTTATAAGGTTATTGACTTTAATCTCTTTTTACGTGTAATAAAAATAATAAGAAGTTTTATTAATTAATAAGTATATACAATATATTACATATCAAAATCAATAAGCGTATACAATGTACCGCATAGCAAATTAATTATATTACATAAATTTAAAATTAATAGAGTGTATTCACTTTGAAAAACTAAATTTACAGTATTTATTTTAGGCAAAAAAAAAATCAACAATTATATATTAAAATTTTAATTCAGCAGTGAACAGTTTTGCTTCAGTGAGACCCATGTAAAGAGAGGAGTGAGTGGGACTTAATTACCTTTTTATAAGTCCAATGTAACTTGAGGTTAAAATGGCTTACAATTGGTTTAAAATGACTTCAAATATCTTACTTTTATAAACGTTAATTTTGTCCTAAATAAAATTAAAATTACACATTTATATTATTATCTTGATTTGAATTATTTTATTTGAGCTGTTAATCTTTTCCCCTTATATAATACTAGGTGAAAAGGTGCGCATGGGAAAGAAGGGATAGAAAAGACACTGCAATTCTAAAGAAAAGAAAAGACCCTAATTTCTTTTGTAGCTCCTTTTTTAAGTGACATTTCATGGGACTTTTTTAAATATGGTGTCTTTTTAAAACTTATTTGGAGAAATAGGGCTGTTTTTTGAGTATTTGGGGAAATGGAGCTGGTCATTCCATTCCCGCAACTAAGCCTTGCGAAAGTGGAAAGGTGTGGCCTAATTTATGGTTCAGATTCGCAAATAATAGAGACATGCTGAATGGTGGGGCCCTCAGCTCATTCCCGCAACAAGCCTTAACGGGAATGAAAAATTATAGGCCCATTCCCGCAAAAAAATCCAGCGAAAATAGGCCCATTTTCGCAACAAATTTCAGCGAAAATAGTTGGGCCAATAATTCCCTCCCATATAAAAACCGGACTAGCATTTCATTTTCACCGACGCTCATTTCATTTTCACCAAATACAGAACATAAGGAGCGAGCAAAGTATGAAGATTGTGTCATATTAAGCATTCTGTAAGTATAAATTATTTAATAATTTTAATTTAAAACATGTTTATATATTATTATTAATGAAATATGTAAATTCATTTTTATATCTAACAGGAATAATTATCAAAGGAATGAAATGCATATAAATTGAAGAATTTAGAAAGGTATTATTTTAGTTTTAATGTATTGATTTATTTATATTTAATCGATATATATTTAGATTAATTTAAAATAAACTCGATTATTTGATAATGATATTAGTACATGTAAAAATTAGAAAGTAAAGTAGCAAAAATTTAATTTTTAAGAAAGGAGAAATTTAAAAAAAATGAGTTATATACAATATTAATAAAAAAAAGTGTACCATAAATATCTATAAATAATTTTAAAATTTTGCCACATAAATGATTGTAAATGTTTATAAAAGCACATAAATTAAATATATTTTTTATAATAAGTTAATAAATATTCAATAAAAATTTTAAAAAAATAACTAAAAACTAATTTAAGTTTATTATAAATTATAGTTAATTTTAAGATGTTAGCGCATACCGAATTTTATCTGCACATCGGTGATCAAATAAGTTATGGAGTTGCAAGTTTTCAGTATGATATATCTGGTCCAAATGCGATTACCAAGATATTGAGACTCAGAAATAAACCAACTCTTCCTGAATTGAAACATAAAATTCATGTTAAATTGGGTTTAGGTGTAAACCACGTGATTTTAAGAATTATATACAAGAGTCCATTGTATAACTGAGGTTCATTATGTTGGACGTAAGTGGATTTATGTGATGATGATGACGTAGAAATGATTTATGAAAAATTGATGGAATACTCGGATTACACAGTGGTGGAATTAATTATTGAAGTAACCGAGGTGGCTGTTAGAGCAAATATAGTAACGTATGGAGTTGGTAATCAGGTTACAAATGATACATTATATATGGAAAATGTTGAGACTACTCAACAATTATTTGAAAGTGATGTTGCCACCACTCAACCGAGGCAATCGGGCCGTGGGCAGGGTATTGATATTTTTTCTCAATCAAATGATTGTCATTATGTTGGAGATGAAGTACAACATATGGATGAAACTGAACAAGAACGACCAGTTAGCAACCGAGAAGATATTGGTCCGAGTCGACTTAACCATCATGTGATTCGACGCGATGGTGACTTACTTGTTAGGGATGTGTTTGATAGTTCAGGACAAGGTCGTATACGCCGGTCAAATAGCCATGTTTCTGATGCAATGAGTCAGCCAAGAAGGTCATATATACAACCCCATAATGTGGTAATGAATCATCCTAGGTTTTCAGTTAGCGAGGTGCTTGATGAAAGTATCAGACATCCTATAATTCAGCCAAGACGGTCATTCAGTTGTAGGGTTAGTGATTTTCTCAACAAATTCATATTTGGCACTAGATCACGGGGGCACACGATTGACAGGAGTATTGTTCAACCGGTGAGTCAAAATACAAAACAAAACTATTATCGACAATCGGTTAAAAATAGGCAAGAATCTGGGGCAAGTCATGGAAGACACTCTACTGGCCGACGAGATGGTGATTTACTTGGACATTGCACTCCTGACAACAATCCTACCATATCAGGTAATAATGTTCATTCTTTTAATTTATTTTGGTTAAGATGTCAGAAATTAACCATCAATTGATTTGTCAGGCATGGATTACTTTGATGAAGGAGTAACTAAAAATGATTACATCTCACCGAATGACGATGAAGAGGGTGTGACAACGAACTTGAGTTCGAAAAGTGATGATTCTGATATTGGCGAGGGCAATGAGTCTTCTGGTACGCAAGATGTTAGTCCTATAGCATCACTTCATGGAAGTGATGAGGCAACTGAAGCTATATTTACCTTTCCATCAGAACATTATACAACAATTGACTTTCATGCAGCACAAGTTGACTTATCAGTTAGGGTCCAATTTGATACGTGGGATGGTACATCAGAGTTGTCAAAAGGTTTGGTATTCAATAGTAAGGATGATGTTAAGTCATGTGTGAAAAAATATTCAATCTCAAGAAATGTTGACTTTAGAGTTGTTGAATCAAAAGCAAAAAAGTGGGTGGTTCAATGTGCGAAGGCTGATATTGGATGCCAATGGAAGTTAAGAGCTATAAAGAAGGAAAAATTCATTTTTGGATGATCAAAAAATATGAGGGAGAACATTCATGCCTTTTCGACTGGTAACCTATCTAAAGATCACAGGCAGCTGGGGTCTCAAATTATTCGCAACAGCATAATGGGGATGGTAAGTAAAAATCCAACACTACCTATTGAAGTGGTAATTGCTGCTATTAAGGAACAATTTCATTATGAGGTCTCATATTATAAGGCTTGGTATGCAAAAATGATTGTACTTGAGGCCATATTTGGAAACTATGTGCAGTCTTTCAATAAGTTGCCTGCTTTTTTATATGCTTTACAAAGTTTTAATTCTGGAATAGTTTATGAGTTTGCACTGCAAGATACTCATATCCCAACTGTAAAGCAATTTCAAAGGGTATTTTGGAGTTTTAAACCTGCAATCGATGGGTTTAACCATTGCAAGCCAATTTTGTTGATTAATGGAACATTCTTGACAGGAAAATTCCATCAGACACTGCTTGTCGCAAGCTCAGTCAATGGCAACAATATGTTATTCCCAATTGCATTGCCATTGTGGAGTCAGAAAATAAGTCAAGCTGGTCTTGGTTCATGGTATTAATTCGAAAATATGTGACACAACAAATTGGCATTACCGTCATATCAGATCGACATGCTGGAATAATGGCTATGTTTCGTGATGAAAAAAGTGGTTGGAAGGAACCTCTTACATTTTACAGGATATGTTTGCGTCATTTTGTTAGTAATTATAACACACATCACATAAATTCGACAATAAAAAATTTATTGTACAGAGCCGGTATGTATAATTTCATTTAAAAAATTCAAATTGTTTAATTTGAGATGCTAATTGAAATTTTATTTTAAACTTTGCATTAGGGAGTATATACGAGAAGCACAAATTCTCAAAGCAAATGGATGACATAAAGCAGCTTAATGAAAAATCATATCTTTTGGCAATGAGGGTACCTTTGGATCAATGGACATTATCCGAAGATGGTGGTTATTATTATGGACATGCCACAACCAACATAGCTGAAAGTATAAATAGTGCTTTAAAGGGAGTTCGCATGCTTCCCATTACTGCTATTGTCGAACATGTTTTTAGTAGATTAGTCAAATTTTTTGAGCAAAAAAGGGAATTGTACATGACAAAAATGGCTTAGGGATTGCATTTCACCCCAAAATGTGTTGAAGTTATGAACAGACGCACTATGAAGGCACGAGATTGATTACGACAGTTGGTTCAAATTGTTCAAGATCATAACTTGCCATGCACCAGCTGATAACACAGAAATTGACACATACATTGTAAGCCTAGAGAAGCGTGAATGTGAGTGTGGTAAGTTTCAAGGAACAAAAATGCCATGTTCACATGCAATTGCAGTATGCATGCATAAACATCTTGATATGTTCACATTTGTAGATTCGTGTTATACCATTACCGAAACCCTCAAATGCTATGATGGCAGATTCCATCCGATGGGTCATAGATTCAGTTGGCCTGATTATTATGGTCCTAAATTTGTACCTGATATGGCTTTACAGAGGAAAAAAGGTTGGCCTAAAACAACACGAATCCATAATGAGATGGATCAACCCCAACATAAAAATGTTGGGCATTATAGCATTTGCAGGAATGTTGGTCACAACAGAAAAAACATGTCCAAGTCGAGCGAGATCATCAAATCAATGATTTAGAAGTTATCATTATGTCCACTTATTTCTAATTTATTGTGTATCGTGTAATTTATATGCGAACGATTTATCGACTTATGAAATGAAATATTTACTTATTTTTGACTAATGTGTGTTGTCATAAAAATTATCCGAAAACTAAAATATGCATTCATTACATTGATAAAAAAAGGGGATCATTCATTAGATTCAAAAATTATCAGAAATTGCTAAAATCCCTATATGGGTATTGTACAGCAGGATCGGGCAATGAATTATCGAAATCACTATCAAATACCAGTTGATCTGAAAATACCTGACTTTGCATGACATTCGGATCAACCAACAGTTTTTTCAAAAATTCATCTTGCTGAACATTACCTTTCGTGGCACTAACATTTAAATCAACATTCAATCTTGAAGGGCCTGCTTCTGTATCATAAAATGAATGTTCACCAAATTCAGGAATACCAAATGAATTTGAACTTCCCTGATATTCATATGGCCATGACATGGGCTCAGGGACTCGAGGAGGAATTGAGGGCACCGGTGTTCGTCGATCAGACATGCCTCTTCTGCTCCGTCTTAATTGTCGAAAATCTACATATGGTACAGACATGGTGGGAATTCGTACGGGACCTGGTATAGGTTGTCGTGGGTAATCAACTGTCGTTCGACCATATGCTCCAACTGCTCCTAAAATCCCTTCCAATATCATTCGAACATCACCACCATAAGATAAAGACGATGCCATGTACCATGATAAATATGTTCAGCACCATCAGCCTGCATATAATTTAATTAAGTTTAATCAATATATAATAAATTATTTTGGATCATTAAAATAAATAATAATTATTAAATACAATAAAACTATAATTGAGCAAACATACCGCTGCCACATGTGATGCTCCTTCAGGGATTATCCACCGTCTAGTTCGTCGTATGTACCATTGCATGTATTGTGACCTTATATGTAATGGTGCGCTGAGTATAGGAGCACCGACAACCCTTTCATGTCGATTGTTCCATTCAAATATAAAATTGGCAAATGTATTTTCCCAATTATTTTGCATAAGCCCTCTCAAAGTTACTGTATGCAAGTTATCATCAATCAACGGTGCACTGGGAATGTGTTGGTCCATGCCAAATTGACGAAGGCAACGATCTGGATGGTGTCACTCGATGATATTAAAACATATCAAAGGCACAACTGATCTCCAACTTTGTTGTCCATTGGTACAATAGGATGGAAAAAGATGTATGACATTGTCGTATGGTTGCCATTCAAACTAAAAAAAAAAAGAAAAATAAATTTAGTAAATATGGTTTCTTTTCCTACATGCACAACAATTTTTATAATTTATTTTTAACTACCTCAGATAATTACCTGATCCGCACGCTGAGTGTCTAATTCTATACGAAATCTGTATACATTTTTTCTATGATTATTGCTCGGATCAATAGGAGATCGCCACCTAATATAAAACAATCGACTGTGTCAATATATATATATATATATATATATTTATTTATTTATATTTATATTTGTATTTATTACTTAATAAATAATTAATTACTTTAATAAAAATTATTGTACCTATAACCATATGGCATATTCTATAGTATGATAGCTTCATTTATAAAACGAGGACGAAATTGGGGAAATCTTTCCCATGCCCACATTTACAACAATTGTTGATATCCACCAATCCCATGAGCATCTAGCCGTGTACCACGATAAAGCTCCCTATACAGCCATGCCAGACAAGCTGAACCCCAACTGTAATTGCCGACCTCATCTAAATCCTTTAATAGGGATAGCCAAATTAAATGTATATAATTATTAGCTTGAGATGGACACAATAACCCACCGATGCAACGCAAAAGCCATGCACACACATAACATTGAATTTGATATTCAGTAGCAACAGCTGGTAGAATATCAAAAGTTCTCGACGACCAAGTCATTTTTATTGATTTTCCTTTAAAAGCAACATTGGGTGAGATTTGTCCCAGAAGCTGGTTGCACAGAATTCTCCAATCATATCCTACTGATCCAGTTATCGGACGACCTTCAATTGGTAAATCGGTCAATATCTGAACATCTTGCAAAGTTATGGTTGATTCACCAACAACAAGGTGAAAAGTGTGCATCTCTGGCCTCCATCTCTCCACAAGGGCAGTCATTAAATTTATATCTACATGCATTACCCCTATCTGTGACACTCCGTAAAACCCAGCCATCCACAAATACGGTATAATCCTTTCGTCAATGTTCATATAGTGGAACTCTATACTAGCTCTCCGATCAAATAATACATTACATGATAACTGACATATATAAAATATATGTCACAAATAACTAAATAAATATAAACTTATATAATAAAATATGTATTTCAATAAGAAAATTATTACCGCATTATTCCAAACTCCATCAGCACGATGTTGTTCTTTTAACGTTAGGAGATCATCTATACGAGGTCCTGGATTTATAAATTATTGATTATGAAACGGATCCATACTTTTTTTATCCTATATTTAATTATGACACCAGAGAATATAATTAATAATTATCTTTAAATTTTAAAAATTATAACAAATTGATGACTATTTAACATATCCTAGAATTTAAATATTATTTTTAACTACTTACACTAACTAAAAAATAGTTTTTTATTTTAAATATCGTATAAAATACTTAATTTATCATACTATTTAAATTATTTAATTAATTATACTATATATTTACCCAAATTTACTACCTTAAATATTAAAATAAAAATTTATATTACTACTATTATCTCATTCTATCTATATCTAATGTTAACATTATAATAACAATATAAAAATTATTGTCAAAAATTTGCAATATCATATTTAAATTTAAAAAAAATTACAACAAATAACTTACCTTAATTTTCTCCTTAGACATCCAAATTTATAACAAATTAAATCTATTATTCAACAATACATTCAACTAATATATAAACATATTTTATAATTTTCATAAAAAAATTTCCAGTAATATTTTTCTTATATTTTAAAATATAAATACACATATACATATAATTTCAACATAATTATATTTACAACAATAAACTTACTTGGCAGGAAATTCTTGAGACTGCTGGAAATGGAGCTTCAATATGCTGAAGATGGTGAAATTTTCGGAGAAGGCAAAATACACACACTCAACCAATTCAAAGAGGGCAATGAGGCACGTGATTGGTCTTGCTGGGTGGAATACTTCTCCTTAAAAATATCTTGCTTGTAACTTATTAGTATTTTTCGTTTTTCTTTTCTTTCATCCTAGAATCAACTCTCCATACAGATTTGTGGAATACCAAGAGCCTCTACGCACATCTAATGCCTTGGAAATTTTTAGCCAGTACCCTTAAAATGATAACTTTCTCTTGTTCACTTTTTTCACAACTGGAAATTTATAGTCTCCATTACTGCCAATTTTATTAGATAGATAGTAGATGCAACAGATAATGCTCCAAGCTGTTACATGATCAGTGATTGTTGTGTGGTGTTACTTTTTGAAAAATTTTCATAATTGCGTTTCTATTTATTGTAAAGACACTGTAGCACAGAGCACTGTAGTTTTCCTAGTGGACTAAACAAATATGTAATTTAATGCCAATTCAGGAATTATTTGAATGCACTTTCATGCGATAAGTAGCTCGTATAGTTTGTCTTTGTGTCGCTAGGTGTTGGAGGCTTTGCAATTTTCATAATTGACAACACAATTATGTAACTTAGTGCCAATTGCAAGAAATAGAACTGTGGCTACGAATGCTAACTCAAAATCTGACTCCAAGTTTATTACCTACCTCAGTCTACAATTAGTCAATTACAATGGAGGTCCATGCTGTCGATGCCTTTTTTCCAACCCCACCTTCTACAACAGCATGCCAAAAATGTGCTGAAAGTGGAGTCCTGGGAGTTGGTATGTCAATATAATTCAGCGTCTCACCTTTATATATTATGCAATTATGATCTTGAATTTTTAAGGAAATTTTGATCTTGATTATAGTCCAAATTGGAGAAACTGCCCACTGGGAAAAAAAGAAGTCGTATTCAGCCCTAAGAATGCATTTTTCTTGTCTTTTCGACTCATGTTTTTACCATTCTGATGGCTTAACTGATGAAGAAAACTGTACTCTTGCATGGTTGAACATCTGGTATCATTGGCCATCTCTGAGCACTCGAGGCAAGTTCCATAGGTGAACCACTATGAGGACGGATGCTTCTACTTGATGCTTTGTCAGCACGAATTCGCATGTTATGTTTCTATTTCCATGTTGAAATTTATTTATCTGGCCTTGGTTCTATTCCAAGTGTGCTTTAGTTAGCAGTTAATTTATATGATATTACGGTGTATAAATACCTCATTTAAGTGAGACTCCAGTGTTTATATCTCAGGTCAAGATCACAGGTAGATCTTTACAATGTGCAGTTTGTGGAAAAAATGTGGTTTTCACCTTGCGGCAATTTAAAGATTTTGATTATGAGAAGTTCACTCAGACTTCAGAGTCAACGGTATTTTCTCTGTAGTCTCTTGTTTCCAAATGCAACATCTATTTTGATTGGCGTAAATTAAGAACAAATGATTTCGCTCACAAATTAAAAGAAAGTAAAACCTTAATTAGGTTGGCCCGTCAAGTGTGTTACTGCAAGTAGTTAATCATCAAATTATACTTGCAGTTTGTTTTGACATGTTGCATTGCATCTTTTTCAACCAATGGCGTAGATTAAAGTTGAAGCTGCTTCCGAAGAATCCAAAATAAATAGTAAAGAGTTCGACGAGAGATCAACGCGAAGCATGTGTTGGTGAATGCATGCCCAACCCACCACTTTAAGATTGTCTCTCTTCCCAATGCCACCAATATCCCCCTATCAATGTTGGAGGCAATGTTACATGAGATCTCATTGGCCATAGAGGATGAAGGAAAGCACAGGATACTCAATTCAGAATTAGGTGGGAGCTTATATATAGTTTGCAAAAGAGGAAAAGATTCTCAGAGAGCTGTTCAGTTATCACGCAACAAAGGCTTTCATTCTACCATGGATATCGCTGGGGGCCTAGAGGCCAGGGCCAATGATGTAGATCCAAATTTCCCCACTTAATAGAAGCTGAGCAGATAATAAACTATTATTTTAGTGAAATGATTTTTCAAAGTTTCATCCGTTATATGTACCGTCGTATTGATCCCAATTGAACAATTGGAGTAGCTTAATCAAGTTGCCTTTGAACTTGTCGCTTCGTTCCACACTCTCGTCGCTTCGTTCCACACTCAAAGATACAGATCAGGCATCCATTTGCCGAATTAAATTTCTGCCTTTGAAAGCTCAGAAAGGCAAAGCTTTATCAAGAAATGGAATACACCTTTGCTCAAATGAAATTAACTTTTATGCCAATCAAACTTTCTCGCTGTTTTGCAATGAAATTGTTTGCTCACAAGCCATAAATGATTAAAACCAAAAGCTAAACATCAAAATTTGAAACACGGCAAAGATGCTGCATCTATCACCATCCAACAAGTAAAAGTTTCAAAAGAGCCATTCGAATGTAAAGGCCGTTTTTTGCTTGTCTAAAATAAGCAGCTCTTGGATCCATATCAACATCCACAGTTATCTACAGAAAATAATCAGAATAAATAAAATAGTCAACCACTATATTATTTGAGAAAAGTGCTCTTAAGATTTACCTCATCAAGCCTTGGAAGAGGATGCATGACCACAGCATGCTTCTGCATCACATTTAGCACATCATGATCCACAATGTACTTGCCTCGAGCTTCTTCATAAAGATCAATTCTCTCCCCAAACCTTTCTCGCTGAATGCGAGTCTGATATACAACATCACACCTTGAAGCTACTTCCATTAAGTCAGCCCTTTCTTCCCACTTTACTCCCTTTGATGTCAAATAGTCTTTTATATCATCCTGATAAATAATCAGTAAACATCAAGAAATACACCTAATTTTCAAAACCATTTCTAGATAACTCAAGCCAAATTCAATAGGCAAGCCCATTTGCCCTACTACCTTCATTTTCACCACATCTGGAGAGACAAAGTAGATCTTCACATCTTGGTATTTAGCTAGCAAGTATGCAAGTGACCGGACAGTTCTTCCATTAGCTAGATCTCCCACAAGAGCAACTTTAATGCCGTCCAGTTTACCTATCTCTCTGTCAATAGTATATACATCCAAAAGAGCCTGCGTTGTTTTTGGAGATAAATATTTGAACTTAATGAAATTATTATATCCAAAATTAGCAAATATGAACAAGAAATTTTAAGAGTATGTGCTTGTCCCTCTGACCCAAGGTATTTTCTTACAGCAGACAAGTATTGTCTGAAACAATACATTAAAAAGAATGATGACAGGTCTCAGCCACTACCCATTGATGATACATGATGACCGCTATTACACTAGCATCTTTTGTCACTGCACCACATTACTGACTAAATCTTGATACTGTATTTTTTTGAGCTTGGAACATCTTAGAATTGATGCCAGTTTCCAGGTGCACACGCAATGTGCAACCGATAGAGGAATGCAAATAGAGAGCCCTTCAGAAGAAGAAGAGAATATTCAAAGATGCTTAGCATTAGCAGCTTCAAAGAATAAAGAGCCAATGGCATTGATTGAATCTTAATCTTTATATATATATATATATATATATATATATATATATAAAGTGGAATAGAATTCCACTAAAAATTGACATGTGGCATTCTTTTTATTTAGAGTGCCACTTGTCAAACTCTCAATAAAATTGTATCCTTTCTTTTTTCTAATCTATTTCTAATGAAATGAATTTAATAAAATTTAATGATTTATTCATCTTAATTATTTTGGTCAACAGTTTGCATTATATGAAAAAAAAAAATTAATCATCATTAATTTTATTATTAATTGTGCATTTACATTTTTAAAATTAAATTTTAGTTGCCACAAAATTTATTCTCTTTATTTCTCTCTTCTTTTTTTTTTCTATATTTTAATTTAAATGTCTTACCAGTACAAACTTATTTCATTGCTCCTATAAATAGAGGTGTTTTTATTTGTTCTATCATTTGAAAATTACTACAACTTCAAAGTTTTAGTTTAATAATATCTCAAAGTTCCCTGATTAAAAATTCACTAAATTAATGTAAACAAAACCATAAAACCTTTTATTTTGAATTAAGTAGATCCCATTATAACTGAGATTATACAGTATATGTGATTTTAAAAATCATGTATGTTACATTCCTATCACTTAATAAAATTTACATGTAATTTATTATGCTAATAAATTGGTTTAAATATATGAAATTGTTTAAAGATTTGAATTTGATTTGGATAAAGTTTTGGTTACACATTTTGATATAGAACTCATCAAATTTAATTATCTCAATAATATTAATAGTGTAATCTTGTAAAATAGAGTATATTGACAAATCCACTTTATTAGGAATGTAATGAATTTTGAGAATACTCGCTTATTGAATTGGGAATATATCAATTTGTAATTAGCTCGAAAAACTAAATAAATTCCACCCATAATGTGCATCTCAATAAATAATTTAAATTATTCAAATTATGAAATGAAAACTAATTAAGTGTAACTTTGATATACACATATATGATGATTCTCCTAATATAAAAATTTTATATTTTGAGAATGGAATCAATAAATAGTTAAATACCAATATATCTTATTTGAACTAACACAAATCTAATTGTAGTTTGGAGGGTGAAGGAAACATATACGTGCTATATTTGTTATATACTCGATTAAGACGTTATTTTTCAATAAGTTTAAGCTTGCTTCACGAAAATGGTTTAACAAAGCAAAATTTTGATTGATTCTTTTAGTTTGCTAACATCAAAAGAGAATAAAAAAGAATGAAGTGTAACCATTATGAGGTAGATAGACCCCATTAAAATTTAAACAAAATCAAGTTTTATATATATTATATGTGGTTCATTTATCTTACAATATTTAGACCAAAAATTTTTAAAAAAATAGTAACAAATAAAAAAAATTAAAATTAAATAAATTAAATATTTTATTAGAAACCCGTGCTTTGTTAGTGAAATATAAATTATAAATGATAGATATAATCAGGTTATAGCACAGCAACTTGTCCAATGCAAAATTTTATAGCATCCTCGATTTTTGCTGACCTTGCCAAAAAACTATGTTATCCAACCATCAATCCTTATTTATCTTTAATATCCAATAACAAGCTTATTCATCTTCCCATGACAAACATTTGTCTTCAAGGTTTGTTTTTTTTTTTTTCAAAACTCAGCATTAGGGCTTCTTATAAGTTTTAAACACAAAATCCAAGCAGAAACAATCAAAAGAACTTTAGCATACCTGAGTAGGATGTTGTCCAGGGCCATCCCCTGCATTGATAACAGGAATGCCAGCAGTAGATGCAGCTCGTCTTGCAGCACCACTTTCAAAATGACGAATAACAATTATATCTGAATACCCTTCAATAGTTCTAATAGTATCTGCAAATCAAGCTCCAAAATTACTAACCAAACTGCCAGTAAACTAATATTATGCAAAAGAAAATTAAAATAATCAACCTTCAAGTGTCTCTCCTTTGGCAGCTGACGAAAACTCCCTGGCATTTTCAGTGGTCAAAACTTGACCGCCTAAGCGTTTCATGGCAGACTCAAAAGAAAGCCTAGTACGAGTAGATGGCTCATAAAAAAGGGTTGCCATCAGATAACCCCTAAGGATTTGACTCCCCTGAGAATTCTTTTCAATCTTTTCCATTTCTTTTGCAACTTCAAATATAGCATTCAGAATCTCTAGATCAAATTGTTGCGCCTCAATCACATCATCAAGTTGAAATTTATTCTCTATTGAAAATGAAGGGGTATTCTCAATTTCCAATGCATTACAGTGGAAACGATTTCTTATTGAATGCCTTAATTCAGGACATACTGAAATTGGCTTTGGAACAAAAGTCTGTTTGCCAAATAAACTTGAATAATTGCACTTTACGCCAGTATAGCACTTTATCGTAATGGGGGCATTTGAACACTCGTTTAATAAACAGGAGGAAAACCAAGTTCTAGCAGAACTGGCCATCACAATAGATTACAACCTGCCACAATGTTACCTGTACAATAAAACTAGGAGCATAACTCAAAGGAGCCCTTTGTTTACTGATTTGCAATTACATGACTCACTGATCCCAACAACTTCAAGAAATATTATAAAGCTCAAAATGACTGGACTTGATTATGAAAGAACATCTGCAAACACTAAACAGGCCATTTAGACATCAGTTTTTAATAATGTTTTCAGAAACAGACCGGATGTTAAACCAGCATGCCAACTATTTCATATTTCAATTGGTTCAACTCGTTGAATTGGTTTTTTTTTTTTTTAGAAAATACAATTATTTACAAAAAAAAAATTTGAAAATATAATACGAACAACAATATATAAAAAAATTAAAATACATTCGGAAACCTAAAATACAGCATAGGTCAATTAACTCTGAAATACAAAATCAAATAAAAATTCCACAGCATCTATATATTTGCTTCAAACACATGTACATACCCATCCTAAAGGGAGCAAATAAGACTCAACATGAATGACAATTAATGCATATTTTAATCATGAAAGGAACTTGAAAAGAAAATTCCCATTATAATTCATTTTCTTTCTAAATAAAAAATACAATAGATACTGTAGATAGATATTTTATTCTCCTGCATAAATTTTTATGATTCTAAACATAAATAAATCAATTAAATCTTGGACTTAGATATAACAATCTCAAGATCCAAGAATCCATAAACCAATTAGAATAGAGGTGATAAATAGATCAAATTGGACAAGTTTTATTCGGATTATAAATGGACGGATCATAAATAGAACAAAAAATATAGGTAAAAAATAGGCCAATGTTCAAACGGATTTGAGTCGACTTATAATTTTACTACATGTTTGCGCAGATGGGTTGCATTGTAGCCCGGGTTGCTTTGTAGAGCAAATGGGTCACAACCCATTTGACCCATTTTTTTAATGAAAATAATTATTTATCATGGAAGGTTTTTGACTTCCATTGATAATATATCCGCATTTTGATATGATTTTGAAAATTTAATATCTTATGATATAATAAGAAAATTAGGATTTTAAAGAATTTATTTTACATCCTAACACCTTTGAAATTGCATAAACAATTCCATTTTAGGTCCAACTCAAACTTTAGTAAGAGTGACAATAATAAATAAATAATTAGGCGTCCAATATATCCTTCAAAGATAAAAGTCAAGACTACAACCAAAGCAAGACTGCTTTATAATTCTACAACATTTGACTATTTTTTTTTAAGAACATTGTTATTGGTAAGAGCCATAGTTTGGAATTCAGCTGATTATTAAAATCTCATAATGTCTGATAAAGGAACTGGAAATGCTAGGCATATCAAAACACATAAAAATCAGATCCCACTCACTACCATTTAATCTTCATGCATTTTGGAAGATCCACCTCAAAAATAAATTGAAAATGGGAAGCTATTTCCAAGAACTAGTCCAAAATTATGCTAGTTTGCAAGATGCCAAACCTTGTCATGGTGAGTCAATTACTTCCACCATTGCAAGAACAATATTAACAATAGCATCTATTCATCCTATAAATCAAAAAGCATTTTCCACAATTCCAATTTTCTGTTCTAAAGAAAATGCCCAATGTCCCATTGAAAACCCGATATTAATATCATAAAGACTTCAGAAAATTCCAAATGTGCACACATCAGACTTCAGTAAATGACAAAAGGAGTAAAAGAAGATCCTGATATCTATATGCCCATCCAAAAAGGATAATAACAACATAGTTATCAAATGTAAAACCGCATTTGATTAGCAGTCTCTGACATCATTAAAAGGAAAAGCAAAGTTATAGACTGGTATAAATTATCGCAAAAACCTTAAATGGATACTTTTGCTACAGGTGAATTAGTCAATTGGTATCCCCAACTCTGAATGTGATAAGACAGGTGAAACTAATTCTATAAACAGATTAGACATTTTAACCTCAAACCAAAACCAATGGTAAGGGAACTTTAAAGCCCTTTAAACATTCCAAGATAAGCAGATGATTAATGTTAGTAGAATTTTCTTATAAAATAGGTTCAAGTTTAAACATTATAATCATCAGAAGGAATACAATAACCAAATCCTAATTGTAACTAGTCTATATTTGGCACATTGAAATTGAAAATAATCAGAAGATAGGATGGAATTAACTACAATATTTAATAGAATAATGGACTGAAAATCGAATGCAAAATTAAGATATCACAATAAACAATCTAATATTTAGAGAGGACATCATTATGCAGAGAATTATCAAGTTTCAAGAGGAAATCATTAAGCTAAATACAAACAAGAAGCAACTGAATTATCAAGTTCCATTATCATCATTAATTCAGATGCATTAGTCAAATTATAATTGTAGTTAGTTTATATTTGGTAGTTTACAAGCTTACTGCCAAAACAACTAGCCGTCTCACCCATCAAAGGTAACCGGACCCACAAAATCTCCTCTCCACTTCATAAACTGGGTTCATCATCAATGGGAAGGTGAAGAATATTTTTATACACAAACCAAACTGAACCAGATTGCTCACTAGCCCGGGCCCCCAAATTGCTTGTGACTATACAGAATCGCAACATGAACAAGCAAAAGAAGCAATAGAAAATGAAATGCAACAAGAATCAAGAGCGAAAAATCAGACAATTACATTAGCTGATTAATGAAAAAAAAAAAAAGAAGCTAAGAATCTTACTGGAGAACAGAACAGGGACAGCTGGTTGGCAACGGACGCCGTAAACGACGGCCGGCCAAGGAAAACTAAAGAGCTGGAGGCAAGCGACGACTGGACGGTGGAGAGGGAGAGAGGCGGCGAGGGTGGAAGGGCTAGAGTAGGAGGACTAGCCGGAGAGAGAGAGAAGGAGCTACAACAGAGAAAGAACCGTGTGATCCAAACGGATTGAGTTTTGAGGTTCTTTCACAAAAGCCACGCAAAGAAAAAAATTTCATATTTGCACTCTCACACTATTTTTGTTTTCCATAAATACTATTTTTGAATTTTTTTTTTCTTAATTCTCAATTTTTATATTTTACCTTTCAAAAATATTTCACGTTTAAAAAAATATTATTTTTTCTCAATAATTAAAAAAAGAAAAGTTTTTGATTTTTACTGTAAAATCAATGATTACCGTCAATATTTCACATAAGTTGATCATCAACATAAGCTTGCAATTATTTCCTTTGTTTTTCTGAATAATTTTAGGTGAATCGAGATCAGTGAGAGATTTTCGCCGTGGAATGGACTGCTGTGGAAGAGCTTATGTAGGACGGATATTGGCAGGTTGCTGCTATGGAGCAAAAAATTGCAAAGGCAAATAGCTGGGTAAATAGAGAAAGAGGTAAAAATACGGCAGCGTCGTGAAAGGAGAATGAGAGATATAACCGATAATAGAAGACCGTGATTCAATTTCCTTTTCTGGTTTTTCCCAAAGTAGTCACAAATGCATAGCAGTAACCATCCTAGTAACTGCAAAGATACACATCAATGCCTTCAATTTTTTATCACTTCCAGCTTTACCCATTATGCTTCCCGACTAAGGTGCAGAAACTAATTGTGTTGGTTATATATAATGTCAATACAAGATCAAATTTTAATCCTAATTCTTTCTTGATATGAGGTCGAGCTATATCCTCATATTGCTGATGGCTATGGGCGTTTCTACACAACTTAATCTGGGCACAGCAAAATGAATTATAAAGGAGAAAGATACTAAAAATCATTTCCACAAAGCAACATTTGCACATGACAGTACTATGAATTTTTATGATCTAAAATTGAAAAGAATTGTTTGTGAAGACCCAAGTGCCACAGCAGAACTAAATCCACAAGACATATGCTATGATCATACATTGAAATGAGCATAACTCAGGAGCAATTCATGGCTATTACATACTAGTGATACATATGAAATTTGAATGCAATGCTCATATTTAAACTAGCCATGAGCATTTAACCATTATTTGGTTGAGTTGATTGAAAATTAGACGGTGAATGTTTTCTGATGCATGGTTGAGTGAGAGTTAGAAGTGATGAATCTCTTTCTAACTCTGATTCTCCCACTACAGTTACTGATTATCTTTCTAGGACTTTGAAAAAGCTGCATTCTTCATTGTTTCCAAATTACAAAGAACATTGACATAATCAGATATCATCATGATTCCTTTCACATGTAGCATCTTTGGGGCGTTTTGAATTTAACAAATTCTACCACACAAAGCAAATACAGTGTATTTACTTTTGTGCATAAATAAATACAATGTATTTTCTTTTTTTTCTTTTACTAAAGTACAATGTATTTACTTTTGTAAATAAATAAATACAGTGTCTTTTCTTTTTGACGAAACTCAATACATTGTATTTTCTTCTTTTTACTAAAATACAGTATATTTACTTTTGTACATAAATAAAATATAGTACATTTTCTTTTTTATGAAACTCAATACACTTTATTTTATTTTCTTTTAACTAAAATACAGTGCATTTACTTGTGTACATAAATAGATACAGTGTATTTTCTTTTTGACGAAACTCAATATACTGTATTTTGTTTTTTTTGGACTAAAATACAGTTTATTTACTTTTGTACCTAAATAAATATAGTGTATTTTATTTTTAACGAAACTTAATTCATTGTATTTTCTTTTTTTTTTTTTTACTAAAATACATTGTGTAGCAATGTATAAAATATAAAACTAAAACCATTTTTTTCTTTTTGGTAAATAAAGAAGACAAGAAAACAAAACTTTACAGTGTAGCAATGTGGAGCTGCAACTCCATTACTATCAGCTCTTAAAAGAACAACAAGAGCTTAGGGAATATGATCAAAATTTAGTACATTATTTGATGGCTCTGACTCATTTTTTTTGTCTTTTATTTTACTAAGAAAAGGACAATACGCTATATTTATTTATGTATGACAATAAATAAATTGTATTTTAGTCAAAATAAAAAAAATACAGTGTATTAAGTTTCGTCAAAAAGAAAATACATTGTATTTATTTATGCTCAAAAGTAAATACACTGTATTTTAGTCAAAATAAAAGAAAATACAGTATATTGAGTTTCGTAAAAAAGAAAATACATTGTATTTATTTATGTACAAAAATAAATATACTATATTTTAGTCAAAATAAAAGAAAATACAGTATATTAAGTTTCGTTCAAAGAATTTTTACTCAAATCCATGTTTTCCAGGGTTTTAAATTGGTTTATAAAGATAAGTTTCTTTAAGTTGGCTACTTCAAGAGGAAAGGGCAAGTGAGACAATTGTCCGACAAGCCTAAAGAAATTGATAGGGTTATGTTTCTTTGCAAGTTATTGAATACCAAATGCAATCCAGGTTTATTCTAATTATAAATTTTTTAAATTATAATCTTTTTATTGTTATTAGTTCTATATATAGATACATGGATCTAATGTGTTCTTTTTAATAACAAAACATGATCTAGGAAATTACTCATAGCATGATAATATTACCCTTTATGATTTTATTAGTTTCTTTGAATTGTTATAGGTGCTTAATAATGGTAGATCATAGAGGTAGCAAAATTAGGTACCACCTAGAAATTTGACCCGAACATGTTATATATGTTTAACAATGGATATAGTAACACATCCATATGTATGAAAATGTCAAAGAAATATGTAGCAATAGACACATATTATAGAAATATAATATTTAAAAAATAAAAATAATTCATTATGTTTGTTATTATTACTTCCCACCAATTTCAATATTAAAATAAAAAGGGGAAATGGAAGGGTTTTCACATATAATGCTATATTGTTTTATCTAGAAATAGAGAAATGAGGCTTAAGGATAATCTTTAGCAGATAGATGAACAGGCTACCAATTTTCATGGATCTTTGTTCCTTTTTTTATTGTATAGATACAGCTATAATAAGTTTTGTTTTGATTGAGCACAATACCCTTGCTACATCACTTATGTTAATCCGATCCTTGGGTGATACAACATAGCATGCTACTCCAATTTCAAAAATTGAAATCAACCATTCTTACATCTTATTTCAAAGAAGAAATAACTAGTTTAGAAGGGAACTTCAAATCTACTTGCACAATCCTATTATCAGTAAATACACATCAACAATATAAAAAATACAATTGTAAGGTTCCTACTTAGGATGTTTAGCAAATATGTTTGATTATCCTCATTTATTTTTCTAAAAGTAAAGTTGTTGAATTCAAACAAAGGAAAGAGTAGTTGGCAATTAAAAGACACAATAAAGAAAGACAACTTATTACGTGTTGCATTTTCAGTCATCGGTACTAAACTTAAATTGGTTTACCAAATCATGTTGGTTCGAATTAGAAATCTTAAACAAGCCATCAAGATCACGTTTTGATTCAAAACTAGATCGCCCAATTAAAGAAAAGGCATAAAAACCAGAGCTTTTTAGAGTTCCAACAACAATTTTAAGGTCTATGAGTGACCAATTATGGCTTAACACAAGCTTTAGGTTTGGTCTTTCTTTGTCTTTAGATTTAGTTTTCTCACCCCAAAACTGAAAACTATCCTCTTGGGTAAAGAAATTACAGAAAAAGAAGAAGAAGAATTAGGTAATTTAATTTTGATCCAAGAATCACCTAAAAAGAAGACTAGAAGCAAAAAGAAAGGGAAAAAACCATGATCAAGAGCTTGTCAAAATTGGAATTTGAAGAGCTAAAAGGGTTTATGGATTTAGGATTTGTGTTCTCCGTGGAGGTTTTGTCAGGTCTTGGGATTGATGGAAGGGATATGGCTGGCGAGTTCAGGGGTGGTGGCCTCAAGCTCAACGACAAGACCGAGGAGACATAAGTGGATTGGTTAGGGATAACAAGGTTTTTGAAATAAAAGAAAATAGAAAAGGGGCATTTTTTATATATAAAATTGAAAAATAACATTTTTGAATGTAAAAATATATAAATGAAAAGTAAAAATAAAGCACATGGTACTTTTGGAAACAAAATTAAAAAGTAGGGCAAATGTTGTACTTTCCTCTTGAGTTTTAAATGGATGGCTTTTGGGTTGGCCCAAACGGGCAAGCTTTTGGTTTGGGTTGGGTTGGGTTGGAATTTGATCATTTTTTTTTGTTAGGTTTAGATGAGGTTATGGGTTTGGCCAATTTTGATAGCTCTATAGAGCATATTATAACAAATAAAAAATTAATATTGGAGTAGTAAATACTGATAAATCAATATAGAAAATATACTGAGAATTTGATAATCAAATGTTCACTAGGCATGAAGTCAGTCAATTTGGCATCAGAGCAATTAAATGAAAATGATCAATTAGATATATGAACAAACTTGTTATAATTGATTCAAAATGTAGATCATCTGACAACAAACAAAAAATTAATGGAAATTAGGAGAAAAAAATGTCTAACAGTAAATGTTTTACAGGAATTAGCTAACAATATATCTTGGACATATAGTAACATAAGCAAATACAATGTCAATTTACAGTAGGAAATTAAATTGTACATAAGAAGAATTTATGAATTGCATTTATTGAGATTGGAAAAGTTGTCGAAGACAGAAAACAAAAGAAAAAACAAAAAAAAGAAAAATAATAAGGTGTATCTGGTTCACAACTTAGCAAGTAGAACACTATAAGAACTCCTAAACTTAACAAGTATAAACCATAAGATCATCAATCGTTCCAATTCTCACACTTCATGCTAATTGAATCATACTCAAATGCATAATGATATGGACATTAAACTATTAGTCGTGCCATTTACCAAATAGACACCTATCAAGGATGTGGTCAAAGAGTTAAAGTTGATCACAACTTCTTTTACATGCAAAATTTCAAACAAAATGTTAAGAACTAAATTTAAAAAAGGACCATTGTTATACAACGAAACAACTATCAAGTCCCAAATCCAGATAATCATTTTAAAAGTTAAAACTTTTAAATATATTCACTGAGATATCGGGAAAATAATTTTAAGGACACTTTTAGATGAAATATATGAACTTCTCAATTACCTAGTAGCTTAGCATCTCAAGACCAGAAAGCTCAAATCATACCATTTTTATTCTGCTAGTCAAGCTTACTACTCCTAAATGGCTAGACTCCTGAGTTGTCTTTTAATCTCTATCCTAACCCACCAATCTTAAGTTAATATCATCATTATATTATAAAGAATCAATCAAGGACTTAGCATTGAGATCAATTTATTCCAAGACCAAATGAAAATTAATTGAAGAATGAAATTAAAGAGAGAAAACGAAAAAAGCTATACATATAGAAAAACAATAAAGCCAGTTGGCAAAGCAAGCTTTTATCAGTGGCCAGCTAAGGAAACTTTAGTGGTGGCCGGGTGAGAAAAGAATAGAGGAAGGTAAGAAATAACAAATTATTGAGCTAACATACCGATAAGATTTTACACAATATGGTACAATCCAGAAATTTGCAAATCTCTGTATTGTCTTAAAATTACAAATATTTTAAAAACTAAGTGTCAACACCATGACTTGAGCCAGCCGAGATCAAGATTACCCGATGATGGGAAAATAGTATATTATTGACAGCTGGTTCAGATCTCAAAGCTCCGATTGTGGATTTCTCACACTTCCTCAAATATTTTTATGATTTTTCAAAAGATTTTCAAGTGTTTTTTTTAGAAAAAGATGCATAAAAATCTTGATTTAGACCTTTAGAGGTAATAAACGGTTGTCTATCACCTAAGGGGTACCCGTCCATGGCTCTTTCTCTCCTACATAGGCCAAACAAAGGGTGTTTTAGGAATTCAAGGATTTTGGGCTAAGGGACGACCGCCTTTCATTGAGGGACGCTTGTTCATGGCTCGATATTCATAATTCCCACATTTCTAGAATTCAAAAAAGGAGATAATGATTTTTAAGGGATTTTATCCATATTTCTAGGGATTTTATCTCCAGATTTTTGAAGTTGAAGTTAGAATCCAACTCCACCTCTAACTTAGGTATAAATCCTAAAGATCTAGAAATATGGATATCCATATTTCTAGGGATTTTATCTCCAGATTTGTGAAGTTGAAGTTAGAATCCAACTCCACCTCTAACTTAGGTATAAAACCTAAAGATCTAGGGTTTTGAAAAAAAGGAGGAATCACTTTTTACAGAGCCACTTTAGAGAAGAAGAAAACTTAATTTCTTTCTCTCTTTAAAATCTACTCAAGCAATCTCTTTTGATTAACACACACATATAAATTTCATTGCATTTTTCTGAAAAGCAAGAAGCATGAATCGGAGTAGAGATCTAGACTACAAGAGCTTCAAAGTCAGAATATCTCATGAGGGTAATATTCTAGGCTATTTTCTTACTTTCTCTCTCTACAAATTATAATGCATGATTATGTGATTATTTGATGCAAATATAATATGTTTAGATGTTGTGATTGTGTAATTGGTAAGATTAAATTTTGTTGAGATGCAAATCTGGATCAAAGAGTAAGTTAGAGGCATGATTAGGTGATTAGGTTCCACCATTATTGTAATATGTGAAGCTTTTATTTCTATCTTTTAATTTTGTAAATTAATGCTTTTGATGTGTTTTATGTATGATCTGATGTCATAACACTATGTTAGCATGGTTTAGAGCCTAATAAATACATGTTTAGGGTTGAAATACACTTTTGTATAATTTTTGCTTATTTTTGCCATGGAAATTCTGCAACTTACCCTATCCAGAGGTGACAGATGGGAAGATGATTCAATGGATGCCCATCCATTAGTTGGCAGACAGGACGTTGCGAGCTCATCTCCTCGTCCCGTCTTTTGATTCTCTATGGGCATCCCTCACTTGGCATTGGGCATCCATGGCCATATAATTGGGTGTTTTATGGTGTATTTTATGCATTTTTATGCCGTTTATTCAATTTTCGCGATATTTGTGCATTATTTTATGTAAGTTTGACTCTGTATGATGTTTTTTTGTATTTAATTTTATTTTGTTTATATAGTTAAATTTATAATTATTTTTATTGTATTATACTAATCCATGTTCCTTTTTATGTGGTTTTTCGAGTGCTTTATATCTTTGCCTTCAAAGAATTTGAGAGTGGTTTTTTTTGGCATGGCAAATCATGCTTTCAAGTTAATCACCATTCTTAACCTATCCAGTTACTTCGGTTAACCACTTTCTTTTATTAATTATTTATTTATTATTTTTAGTTTTATTTATTTTTTATTTATCTTGCATTTATTTATTTGTTATTATTTTTTGGATATATTATTATTTCAGGGATGTAATAGTTAGTAAAAAAGAGTTTTTGTGCACGATAAAAGAAAAAACCATTAAAAATATTTTTATTAAATTAATTGGATTTTTCTTCAAAGCCTGGACCAATGTTCGATTTTTTAGCCTAAATCCACATGAAATAGAACTAAGAATTTTTGTAAAATAGGTATAAGGGAACCTCTATTCCTACCCAAATAAATAGCCCGATTTATGTATGTATATTATTCTGTGGTTGCTTTTGGATGATTTGCTTATGTAATAATTAAGTAGGTTTATTTTGTTGCTTTCTATCACTTTATCTTTGTGAATGGGATGTTTACTTAATTTTAATCTCCTTGCATATTAAGAGAGAGGGGAAAGGATTAAATGTAAAACTCAATTATAAAATAAACACTTAACCAAGATGTCTAATAAGAGTGATGTTCCGAACACCAATCTTTGTTTGGGCATCAAAAGGTCAAGAATCATTTCTAACGTTCTATTGGGTGGTGACTCTATGACACCTAACTCTTTTAGACCAATTAGTATACACCTTCATGGGTTAACTACCAACAATAAATTAGGTTTGACCCTTTTTTATTGCGAAGTAGCCAACTTATAAGTTAAGTGAGTCTAGTCCAGTCTTGGACCCTAAAAGCGGGCCTTCAAGAACAAACCAAGATGACGAGTGCAGCTTCGACGTGCGTCACACTAAGTATGATTATCTTGAAAATTCAAAACAATTTGATACAATTCACTACAAGAAAAAAACCCTATAAAGACGAAAAAGCAGGTTCCTAAAAGTGCTAATCCAATCCTTAGAAGTTAATAAGGACTAAAAAATCTGGTTATCATTGTAACACCCTATACCTGAATATTGGATCGAATGTCAGAATGTTACAAGTATTGGCTTCTTTAACTATACTATCAATTAGTTCCCTTAATATTTAGGCTGTAATTTATTTTCTTTTTCTCCTTGCAGGCAATATTTATTATTTGGTCACATAATTACCATTTATTTGGTCAATTTTTCGACAGCATAATTGCTGCCATTTATTCTAACCTTCCTGCACAATCAAATTTTAACACTCTCAATACATGAAAAAAACCATTTCAACTACCAATATCAACACATCTCAACTTTCCCAAGCAACAATCAATATAACATGACATAAAATCAAACTCATTATTCCACTATATACACAAATAAATCCTTTAATTTCATAAAATATAGTTACATACTTATAATATTTTATTTACATACCTTTAAAAAGACTTATATATATAGTTGCTCACATATACATGCCATATATATAAAAAAAAAAAATTCTTTTCTCCAACTTAAGGGTTCTTGTTTGCACCATGTGCCTATCCTTTCAAAAACTCATGTTCTTATTATTTTATTTTCCATAACTTCCTCCTTTAATCACTATTTTCACCTTTTTTCCACATTATATCTCGTTACTATAGTTTTTATTTATTTATTTATTTATTTATCTAGTTCTTATTTTATTTACTTATTTATTTATTTCTATTATTGTTTTATTTATTTTATTCCTTTATTACCATTTTTCCTCATTTGTCACCATATATTGACATTTTGTAATTTTACCATTTAATTACAGTTTTTCCATTAAAATGGTTCATTTTTTTAAATTACAAATTTGCCCCTAGAAGTTTCACTTATCACCAAAGTTATCATTCTACCTTGAATATTCCATTTTATTGTCAAAATTACCATATTACCTTCAAAACTCTAATTTTAAAATTACAACTTTGTGTTAGTGGATATTTCCTAGGCCAAATATTTGATTTTTTTTTATATAATGTCACATTTCATTATATAAAATTGGATTTTCTTCATGTTATTATATTGTTGGCATGTTACATTATAATAATGCTTGTAAATAACAATCTAATATTATTTTGACTATCCCTAGTCATTTATCATTAAATGAATAATGATAAATAAAGACTAATATAAGTTTGATTGATAATCATGGGATGATTATATATGGTGATATAATTATTAAACTTATAAGTACTTGTTAGAGAATAGAATACTGGATAGACCCGTTATGAGATACTACATAGGTTAATGTCATTAGTAATCTCATAATAGTTATGTTATCGATCCTTAGACCTAAGATTATTACAGTAACCTACATGACGAACATTATATTTTGACATAATCAAACATTATCTTTAATTGGATAATCATAACGGTTATGATTGGGCATGATGAGAATCATGTAGAGGATAGTGAATAATCAAGAAGGAATTTATCTCTCTCTTATGAGAGAGATATCTATTAGGCACCTCAATAAGTAGGACTGAGAAATGCATGGTCATGCTCAAATGAATTGATGGAGCAATCAATATCATTTGATATTATCAGCCTACTTAGTGATCGAGAAATTATATGTTTGGACTATATAAGTTTAACATAGACCATGACTTATGTTCAAACAAGTTATCATGTGACAAATGGATTAGACATATTCTATTAGGTTAAAATCGAATTATCAATATTCATATTATTTAGGTAGTCATAATGGCTTGCTAGAGGCCATTTATAACTTGTGGGTCCGTGATGGGATTGCGGCCTACAGCCAATATAATTTAAAACTATTGGGTCGCATGCATAAAATGTGCAAGAATTTTGAATTTTATTTTGTGATAAATTAAAATTCAAAATAAACAAAAATAATAATAATGTTTAAGATTAATATCATTATTCTTATTTTAAATAAGAAATAAAGTATTTCTTATTTTAATAAGAAAATTGGGCCTGAAATTTTCTTTCTCTAAATTAGGGTTAGGTTAACTATATATATATATATATATATATATATATATATATATATATATATATATATATATATATATATATATATATATATATATATATATATATATATATATATATATATATATATATATATATATATATATATTGATATATATATTTTAAACCCTAATTAAGCATAAAAGGAAAGTGGCAGCCATCACTTAAAAGAGAGAAAAGAAATTTTTTTTCTGTAACCTTGAGAAAGAGAGAAAAATATACCCTAGGCACCAAGGAAGGGAGCTAGCACCCAAGGCAACTCTGTTCATTGCATTCGCGTATGGATACCGATAGAGGGTGCCATTTCGCATGAGGCCGCACCTGCAAATTCGATTTATCTACGCTTCGAAAGGTTGGTAATCATTACACTTCTCTTCTATTGAATCAATTAGATCATATGGATCCTGATGGGTATCTTTTTTCGCTACGATTTTTTTAATTTTTTATTTCAAAACCCAACACTTTGTCCTCAATATATCAATTTCAACCCATAATTATGATTTTACCCTTCTAATGTCAATTTTATCAAATACTTACAATTTCACCATTAGAATTCTTTCTTATTACCAAAATTACCATTTTTTCCTAAAATGTCAATTTCATCATTTAATTACGAAATTGCCACCAGTATGTCAATTTTATCACTTATTTACCCATTTGCTACTAACTCCTTAATTTTTACCACTTAATTACCATTTTTTATTATTTCATTATTACTCCTACTTAATTACAATTTTGCTATTATTTCATCCATTTTTACTATATATTTAAAGTTTTACAACTATTTTATCAACTTTGTTTTTTTATCACAGTTTTATCAAATAATAGCAACTTTGCCATTATAATACCAATTGAAATCAATTACAATTTTAATTTTTTAGTTTTAATTAACCACATAATTATTATTTTATCCCTAGTAGTTCCAGTGAAAACCCTTATGAATCAAATGTGCAGGACAAAGACACTAAAAGGTCTAAATCTGTATATAGCCATTGCTATTGTTAGTATAAAAAGAATAAGCAAAATTGGTCTTGGTTTCTAAGGAGATTGGCTCAAGAACTTGATTTGGGAGATTATTAAAAAATAACAATTATAGGAGATATGCAAAATGTAAGCATATATTTGGTAAATTTTACATTAAATTTGTTGTTTCACATATAAATTATTCATTTCTTACAAATTCAATGGTGCTTACACATGTTAATGGAAAAAGTTTTATTGTAGGGACTAATACTAGCAGTTTTAGATATACTTCTAATGGTTGTGTAAAGCCCCAAGAATTTGATAACCGTAACTTTCAAGCAGTAAATAGTAGCTTTTGAGATAAATTTCAAGGATAAACTTTAAATGAAATGAGTTCATTAAGGAAGTTATAAGTCAAAAATAAATTAAAAAAATAGATTTATAGAGAATGATTATTAAGGAGACCAAGAAACACAATTGATTCGGGATAATCTATAGTCAATTTCAAATCAATAAAAAAATTCAGTTATAATTGGAATTAGCTAAAGGGATTAAGTGCTATTTACATTTCCAAAATATTAATTGAAAGAAAAAGAGAAAATTTAAATAGACATATATTTTGGTGATGGGATTAAGGAATTAGAATTAACTACGATTTTTACATGGGCAATATTTAAAGCTTTTAAAAAATAAAATAAATAAAATAATTAAAAATTAATTACATTAAAAGAGAAATTAGGAAGGAAAAATTATAGAAGCCGGTAGACTTTTCTAGGTTAGTGTATTAGCATAAGAAAATAAGAATTAAGATAAAAAGGAAAGATAAAAAAAGGAGGGAAGGGGGTGCTAAGAGGAAAACACGATTTCTTCACTACTAACCCGAACAACGATACCATGCCGGCTATACCATCGTTGGCGATAACTCATGCCGCCATTATCCCTCTATAGTTGACCATGCCTTTGTCATTGCTCTACCATCTATGCCTTTCGTTGCCGTTTCTATCTCACGATCTCTCTTTTGAAAATGAAAGCTTTTCCTTCTTTCTTCAATAAGCTGTGATGGTAAACGACGACACAATCTACACTGGAAGACTCTTGACCACCTAATGATTTCTTCTATGTCTTCAAATTCTCCTCACTCCTTGGTGATGACCAGATTAGAAAAGGGGTATGTGCATTACTTTGGTGAGGATTTTGGTCAATTAAAGATCATTAGGGTGCGTGATCACCTCCAACAGACCCTTTATGGTTCCAACTCCATTTTGGCAGTAGCGATGCTCTGGTGATAGCTAACCGGCGATACATGTTTGACCATAAATTTAACAAGCTGAATTGTAGAAATTTGATAGCGAATGATATGTGCACTACCAATTTTTTTTTGAATAAATTAAGCTTGTTTAGAATTGAGTTATTTGCTAGATGTTGCAATTGATGGTTATAGGGCTATTGATAAATTGAGTTTGCTTGGAATTGAGTTTTTGAATAAATTGAGTTTGTTATTTTGTTGATTTTTTTATTGGGTTAAATTGTACATTTAATTGATAGTATTGTCTAGTAACTAGGGGGATAGAAATTGGGATTTTATATAGAATTATGATTTGAGGCAATTAAGGTCACAATTACAAATTTAGGTAGTAATTGAGTTATGTGTGTGTGTGTATATAAGTTAAATTTTAGGCAAGTAAATTCTATTTTCAATGATATAGATGCATGATGCCAAAGATTGAATTTTCCATATGCTTAAGTAATTGGCCCATTAACATTAATACACTTTTGATTGATAATATAAGATGTGAATTAAGATACACAATTGTAGAAAAAAATAAAAGAATATTAGAAGAAGTGGAGTAAGAGTTACCGAAAATGGTTTAAAGAACAAAAATGTGAATCTTGATTATATATATATATATATATATATGTGTGTGTGTGTGTGTGGATTGTGAGATAAACAAATAAATTCATAATCCAACGAATAAAGCATAAAATGAATCATGATATTGATGAAAAGCATGGGATAATTGACAACTTATGCACATAGTTAAAATAAGAAATGGAATTTGCTAGTGTTGATGGATGAGCATTATTTGAAGATGAGATGGATGTTGACATATAAGTATAGCTAAGATAAAACATGAACCTTGTATGTTTAATTGATAAATGATACCTAAAATGAGACATGTGATGACTTATAAATATAAATGAAACAAAAAAACATGTATATGAAGTTAATTTTGGTTAATCATAAGCTTATTCAACCTTAATCTTAATTAGCCATTTAATATTTAAATGAACTTGGAGGTGTAAATGTGAAATGTTGCGAGCTATGCATGCTTACGATTATGTGAATGATAACAATGGTTATTGATTAATAATTGTGCTTTTCAAGATTGTGATAACACAAAATTGATATGGAATCATGAGAAATGGTTTATATGCATGAATATGCCAACGTTTATGTGGAAGTTAGATAACATGGAAATGTACGAAATATTTGTATTTTGATGATAAATGTTTTTGTTGTGAAACTCAAAATAAAGGCAAGATCTTTACTGCCTTTAGTAAACTAATAGTGAAACCAAAAGTATAGGATGTAGTTGGCTAGCCATATAGACACCAGAATCTATACCACAGTGGAGAGTTATGACGCCTCGCATTAGTGGACCAATGGTGAATCTGTGAATCTACATTGATATACAATTAATGATGTATAGATGAGAATAGTGATTTAAATATATATGGACCTTTGGGGTCTAAGTCCCGCACATCTGATTCGTCATTGTGGTTTCCACTAAAAATTATTGGGTGCAATACTAAATGAAAATAAAAAAAATCTAAGTAAAATAAAAAAAATTGAATTTATTAAATTTGAATGCTAAGTGATTAATTAATTCACCAAGTCATTAAGGGAAATAAATTTCATAAGTAAATAAAAAAATAATAGTAAATGACTTTATGTATGCACATGAATTAAATGGTCACAAATGTGTTTAATTACATGCATGTGTTTTGGTGTCTTAATTATAGCATATTGTATAACATTAAATGATTAATGGATTGCAAATGGGCATTTAAATGCTTTATTTAAATATATTGAGTCACTTGTTAATTATATGGGATTAAATAGATAAATAATAAGTAGCCTATTGACTGTGAAAAACATTATTAATGTAAGTTGTTTAAAATGATATAAAAGAAATTGGACAACTATGTATGCTAAATAAAGGAATTAAGTATAGCATGTGAAACTTTTATTATAGGTTGTTTCTGTGCACTATGAGATAGGAATTGACACTCTTTGTGTGATTTTATAATTCTGTATGTGTATGTTTGAATTTTATGTGTATATTTTGAATTTTATCAATGAAAAGTAAATTTTATAGTCACCACTAAACTTTTAGCTTGGTGTATGGCTATTTCTGCACGTAGGTAAAAGAAGTGTTCTAGAGATCGAAAGAACATCTCAATAAGTTTGCTGATATCTAGAGTCATATCAAAAATTTGGGCATGAAGGCTCTTCTATTATGTGATTTAAAATTTCTATTTGAGTTTGGCATGTACACTCAATAGACATTTTTGGAGGATTATTGTGAAATGAGTTTTGTATCAAATGGTTGTAATAAGTTATTACTTTACAAGGTTTTAATGCTTTTTTTATGTAGAAGATCTATGTATTATATGTAACTTAAAAGTAATATTGTAACACCCTAAATCCGAGTTATCCGAATATCCGTCAGCTAACCCAATTTTAGAGAGGGCCCAATAAAATAAAAAGATATTAATAATTATTAGAAAAGGAAAAAAAATAAGATAACTAGATGTATAATAATAATAATAATAATAATAATAATAATAATAATAATAATAATAATAATAATAATAATAATAATAATAATAATAATAATGATAATAATAATAAAAGAAACTAATAAAACGATAACAATCTCTATAATTCTCAAAACAAGATATTGTGGCCATAAAATTTAAGGGAGAAGTTAACAATTAAATAAAAAAAGAACAAAAAGAAAATGCAAAGAAATAAAAAAGAGAAAGGAGAGACGGGAGAGGTAGATAGGGGTAAGGTTCACCACCATCAAAGATCTAATCAACAGCAAAACAACATTGTGGCCCCCGACGGTTCACGTTATCGGTGCCTCCATTGCCAGCATTGCCCTCCTCTATGGCATTCCCACTTTTTTTCGTTGGTTCGCTCAATTGTTATTCCTCAATTTCTCTCTCTTGATCCAAAAGTTTCATCTGCCTTTTTTGATGATCAACGATTGCATCTAGGGATACAACTAGCACCAGTGAAACCCCAATGGTGAGACAATCACTCTAGTGTCCACCGCTCCTCCCCACTTGTCGACAATGGACAGATCGGAGAAAAGAAGCTACCGACTGTTCTAGTGAGATCCTGACCAAACCAAATAGTGGTTAAGCATGTGACTACCATTGTTAGACTCGAACTGATGTCAACTACCTCCATCTGCTCTAGGTTTATGCTGGTAAGACTTCGGCGAAGCTTTGGTGGTCGGTACGATGAGTATAGGGATGGACAGAAATGAGAAAAAAGATGTAGATTTTGACTATAACTAGTAAGTACTCCACTAAATTTGCTTTTTCTTTAATTTTTATGTCTATTTGTGTTAAGAGTAGGGAATTGATAAATAATTAGACTATTAGTAAACGGGTTAAATGTGTTAAATTTGACATTATATGAATTAAATTGCATAATTCATTGGTTAGCTAAGTTTATAGAAATTACCTTGCTAATTTGCATATATTGTTAGGGTTAAATACTCTACACCTTGAAAATACTAGGCTTGCCTTTAAGCTTAGAAAAGATAAGTATTAGCATATAAATATATTTTTATCCCTTTTGCATTATCATAATTCTAATAAAATGATATGGTAACTAATTAATTACTTAGAACTTTATGTGTATTAGGCAGTAGTTAAGATATATATATATATATATATATATATATATATATATATATATATATATATATATATATATATATATATATATATATATATATATATATATATATATATATATATATATATATATATATATATATATATATATATATATATATATATATATATATATATATGTTAGAATTTTGGACTTTTGAAAAGTAGTTCTAATTGGACTTATTCATTTTAGGAATTGTTAGATTAGTTGGTTAATCTATATGATATACTCACTTTTAAGATTAAAAGAAGATAAGTATAATATATAAATTAAGCAAAAATTTGGAACATGCAGTGTATGGTTAAATAAGAAAATTGGTAAGTAATTTATGGTTTAAAATTTGATGTAACTAGTTCAGTCAAGTATAAATTTGAAACTGTTATTGTGTTAATAATAAAACCTATAAAATTAAATTATTAGCTAAAATCCTAGGCTTGACTATTGGTTAGAAATGTTGCATAGGGGCCATCAATTTAAACAATTATTGCTTGATTGTTTGAAAGTAGCAAGTAAGAGAGTTATATTTAACAACTTGCATGAGGACACTTATATATGTGGTTATGATTATATATATAATTGATGTTAAGATGATTTTAAATATGACTACATGTGTTCAATGTATAGTTGAATTTAATGATGAATAGTAAATGATGTGAGATTAAGAAGATGATGAGAAAGGCATTATGGTGTCTTGAATAAAGTTGTATATAAAGAGAAAGAAAATTGACATTAAATTGGCACTTGTTTATGCAAATCTATTTTTACTTAAATTCTTTCCTTACGTCAGTTAGAATTCTTAAGGTGTAAATTAGGATTTTATGATATTGGCGCTAGGACTAGTTAATTAGATACTAAATGAAGTTGTACATGTGATAAAATTTAATTTTTGAATTATGATTTGAATTTACTTTAATTAGCATATACTGAATAAATTGTAACACCCAGTATGCGACTCGAATGAAGGGTCGGTTATCGAATGATACCTCTACTAGCTTTCTCAAAATCTAATTCATCTTAATATGATAATTCATTAGGAAAATTCGAATTGCCAAGACCTCTGCAAAAAAATGTATAGAGTTTCCTTTATACGGGTCTCTATCCCCCTTATTAACAAAGAAAACAATTCACACTTCTACAATGTTCAACACAACTCTCAACTTCTCAGACAACTAAATGACATAAATTCTCATCCCCATCTCCTCAAACCGACACAATTAACAATATCCATCCACAATCTATCTATATATATATATATATATATATATAAGCGTTCTAATATATGCCATTACAACAATAATAATATAACTTCTTTAATACAAAACCAAATTATCACAGGAAGCCATTAAAGTCTCTATGAGTATTTAAACTCCCAAATTTTCAAAACAAAGTCAACTTCCATGCCAAAGCATCCATCCTAAAGTAGAGGAAAGCCTGCTTATTTTCTGGTAGATCCCCAATCTGAAAGTGTCCAAAAAGTCCTGTAGACCTACGTTCAGAAACAAAATTGTCACGCGCTAAGCATAATGCTTAGTGGCAACCACTAAATTTATTTTCCAAAAATTTCATGTCAAAAGACATATTCATAACCTTTTAAAATATAACAACTATGAATAAATAATTTAAATAAATAAACTTTAGATATACCTAGTTTATTTAATAACTAATATTATATGAAACCATAATTTATGTATGTAATTAATATAAATTTTCAATCAAACTAACACACTACTGTACTTCCACCCAACACATCATATTTTTATACCGTCCAACACACTGTCTATCCAACCATTAGACCATCATACTCTCCATCACACCGATATGTCAACCATAACACTATCATATCATCCATCACACCAAATAATTTTTTTACAATTTTGTGTCAATTTAAATATTATATAACACAAGCGATGCATTAACAAATTTTATGTACATTCAACTGCATTATCTTTTCTATATTGCATCCATGCATTTGCATAAATTACTAATAGTTTACAATTTCATTCAAAAATTTTAAGTATTCTACCTCATGTACTTGATGCATGGACGATAGACTCTTATTTTGATACCTAATATAATCAGATGGATTTGGCAATCCCTAATTAAATTTATGATAACAGTATAGCTATATACTATACCTATAATTTAAGTTCGCTTAAGTCTTTATTGTGCCAGTCAATTATTTTCATGACAGAAAATCAAGCCATTTTAATAAATGTTGACATTTTTATCTTAATTAATCTCATGACCAGTCCCCTTTATTTATCTATTTATTGTAATCTATATCTAATGTAAATGACTAACTTCCTAAATCTATTATATCAATAACCCCTAGTTCCAAAGAAAAATAGCTACACACACACAATACAATATCATAGATTATCTAATCATATAGAAATTTATTTCAAATATGTAACAATAGACATTTAAACTAAAAATAAATTTAGTAATTGCAAACCTCAATTGGTGACAAACCAACTTTAATGGCTTCAAAAACACCCCTCAAGATCAAAAATCAAGCTCTTACTTTCTTTCCTTTCTCTATCCTCTTTAAATCTTCTTCTTCTTCTTTATAAATCATATTCATACATTTTTAACCAATGACTCAAATCAGGATAATTTATACAAATTAAGAAGATATTTCAATAATAAACTTGAAACTTAAATTTAATCTAAGACAATTCCTAAATAAAAGAAGAAATTAAAAAGATCTAACTAAAATCCCTAAACCCCAAATTAATTATTTTACTTTATATTTTTTTATTATTTTCTATTGGTGTCCTAAAATTAAACTTAATTTATAAATTCAAATTTCACTAACTACCCTTTTTAGGTTATATTATTTAGAGGGTTAGATAAATCCTTAAAGTCCTAACTTTTAAACTAAATTGTTCGAAAGGCTTAATTAATATGCTGGGATAAATTTAAGAATTTTGTAATAATAATAATTAATTGTAGAAGAGTGAATATGTGCACATTAGAATTGAATTCGGCCTAAATGCATAGCAAGTATGAATTATCTATGTAGTTGTTTAGATGAGGTAAAAATTTGTTATGTCAAGATCATTATAATGATTTTAACGAAATAGTTTTAAATAATGATGTTATCTAGCAACAACAATAAATATACCTATGAAATACTTATTTGGATTCTTAAAGGATGAGATGAATTAACAAGATCACTAAAGAGTTAAGAACAATGAAGTGAAAAATAATAATCTGATGACTGTTTAAAAAGAGAATTCAAAATCAGAGTTTAGTTAATCAAATCTAAAAAGTATGAAATGATTATGTACATGAAATCTAAATTTATTATATTTGTCTTTAGTAAAACTGGACAGGAATTGGAGTAATGAGATAAGATTGGCATGTCAATTAAGGAAGTTTAACAGTACTGCATCTTAATGTGATTACTGGATTGCATGGCTCTGAGAGCTTGTCTGATAAATGGAATTAATATTGGTTATGGGTTGTATGGTTCTGAGAACTTGGTCCACTTATATATATATATATATATATAATTAATTGAAATTATGGGCTATATAGTTCTAAGAACTCAGTCCACATATGCATGTATATATAATATGTATATATATATAAATATAGTTAACTGTAAAGTTGTGAATGTCAATAATGAGAAAATAACGTTGAATGGACCGTATGGTTCTTAAAACTCAATAAGTATTTGATTCTCGTTTATCTAGCTTGGCATACAATTCCATTGGATTTTACTTAGGGCAAATATCTGAAATGAATAAAATCTTCAAAATAAAACTAAAAATTGTGATGAATATTAGTAATTAGCCAGTCAAATTTAGATAATAGTCAATTAAGCATTCCATAAGTTGGTATAATTTAATATATCTAGGTAATTAAAGTGTAAATTTTAAAGCTAACAATTAAAATTGGATTTCATAAGAAAAAAATTGTATTTAAAGAATTGTTATACTAGTTTATTAAGAAGGCAACTATGATGTATAATCTTACTTT
This sequence comes from Excoecaria agallocha, assembly GCA_037975025.1. Classification (NCBI taxonomy): domain Eukaryota; kingdom Viridiplantae; phylum Streptophyta; class Magnoliopsida; order Malpighiales; family Euphorbiaceae; genus Excoecaria; species Excoecaria agallocha. The sequence goes on from CM075807.1 coordinate 18,371,749, forward strand.
TATAGTTAAAAAGGGGTAAGTCTCAAAGGTAATAATTGATGTAGTTGTAAGTAATGATTCCCTTACTTATTCTATGTCTCCAATGTATATTACTTGTATAAATTTAAATTGTCTTGTAAAGTGGGATTACACATGCACAAAACCTATTTAATACTTTTTAATGTTAATATTATGCTTGCAAATATGATATTGAAGAATAAAAGCAAACTTAGTGGAGTACTCTCACTAAGTGGTAAGCTTAGTGCATGGTTGTTTTTCATGTGCAGGTTTAAGGATAATATTCTTGAGATTGAGGCGGATGGGCTGACAATTTGTTGATTCTTGAAGAATATCAAGAAGAGGAATTTCTAAGGGATTTTTCAGTTTGATTTTGGTATTTACACTAGATGGATAATTTGAAAAGTTTTTTGTAAAAGTGAGTTTTGTATTAATTAATTAATTAAAATTAAGTTATGTATGTAGATTTATAATTTATGTATATAAGATTATTGTGTATGGTTATATTTGAACTTCAATTAAAATGAGTTGGATTATTAAGGAGGATGGGCAAAGTATTGTGTTGGAGTTTGAAATAGAGTTAGGTGGTAGGACAAATGAAATAAAAGTGTATTGACAATTTTTATGGCATAAGGTTTTTAAGGAACTTTAAGGGAAACTCTACTGAAATTTATATCAAATAAGCAGTAACTATTAAGATAATAATGTTCCTAAATAGATGGATTTATATTGGCCCTCAAAAAGGAACCTAAACCCAAGTATGACATCCGGTATCCAGGTCTTACAACTGATCAGTTACAGGGTGTTACAAATATACTATAGACAAGTATGATATTATGGTTTATATATTTATATAGTGAGATTAAGTATTAAATGTTGATATATGTTTGGAAATGTATGGTAGATGAAATTAGAATAAAGATCATAAATTTATTGGTTAATGATAAAAAGTTGACCAGTTGGATAGATGATTACAATCCATAATGTATGGAGTTATAAAGGTTGAACAAATATTGCTTCAGGTTATAGGGTTGATTGGAATAGATCAACTGCATATGAGGTCAGTAAAGGGGAGGACATATATAGTGTTTAGTTGGATAAACACACTTGTAGGGCATAGAATTTGGCCTGTATTCCTTTACCACATGCTATTACTACATTTTAGCACCAAAGCAAAGATCATGTTACTCATATTTCTTCCTACTTTCACAAAGAAAGTTATGTAGTAGCATATGCAAACAAATTGTAGTCCGGGGAAGGAAATTTTGGAATGTTGACAAGTTCAAACCAATTAAGCCTCCACCTATTCCTAAGATGCCTAATAGGCCTAAAACATCAAGAAAATGGAACAATTCTTAGCAAAAAACAACACAAATCAAGAAATGATGAATCGATCACTACTCCAAGAGCATCAAGAGGACATGTAATTGAAAATGGTTTCAAAGAAGGATAAAAAAAATTTGTGATAAATGTCGACAGTTAGGTCACAACAAAAAAAGTTGTAAAAAGGTAACTCCATTAAATTGATTTAACAAATATTATTTCAATTATAATTTAACATGTTTTGGTTATGTTCTTCATAGGTTTTTGGGTAACCATTTTTACAAGATGAAAGTTTAGGGAATGAAGGAAACCAACCTAACAAACCTTTTACTGATTTACCAAACAACTAAAAAATACCTATTGAAACATATCTCACTTGCAACAAATTTTCAATACCAAAGCAACAATATGTTTGTTGATAATAGAGGAAATAAGATAACTAAATGCAATATTGAGACATATAATGGGATAATTCAATCAAAGATCACAAGGTTTATGTAACACCCGTATACCCCTTAGGAGGATATGTGAGTGCACGATCAATAGGACTAACATGTTCATTAAAATCCAGACAAATTTTAAATTTTCATTCATACTTGAGTGTTACTTGGCATATTGCATGCCAAAACGACATACTAGATTCCATTCACATGACATTCATATAATACAAATCCATCATCACATGGTAGTTGCATAATTTCATAATTATACATATATATTTTTAGGCTAATCTAAATATTACATAAATTATACATATTAGTTACAAAATTGTTATTTAAAGTTACAATGCAAATCTTCACATTACAAAACTCTTCACAATATAAAATTTTCAAAATGTTTATCTTTTACCTTGTGGTTGCGGTTGTCCCACCTAATCACTTTCATTAGGACCTACATGGAGGAAAAACCATCGTGCTTAGCAAAACTGTTTAATGGGGAAAAGCATCCATGATCACAACTCTTCATAATAGTTGTCTAGGTAATGCATACATATGATGCAACATAGGTGTGTGCGTTCGTGTGTGTCTGTGTGTAACAATATCATAAAATAACACAATAAGTATCATTCATTAGATCTTTCGTTGTTCTTATTAAAATGCTATAAACAAATAATACAAATTACAAAATGAACCATTTGATCAAGATAATTATGATAAAACTTGTAATAATCACTCGTCATAATAATTATTTATTAATCCAAGAAAACATAGTTAACATAACTGAACATAATAATTCAAAATAGAATGGAACATAATATTTATCATATAATGGTTTGCCTATTATTTCCTATAGATGTGGGTAATGGGTGCTGAATATACTCAATATGAGCATCAACTAGAGATACTAAGTGCTATCAACTAGAAAAACTAAGCCTCAAGAAATATACATGTACTAAAAGTGTTAGAGCACTAGACTAGAGAGACATAAGTCTTAATATAAGGACACTATAGTGTCATTAGACTAAAGCAGCTATAAAACCCTTCTAGATATGTCTATTTACCCATAACTTAAACTCTAACAGGTCATATTATCAGGTCATTATTCAAACATGTATTCAAATGAATATGTTTTATAGTCAAACTTCATCATATATAGATATACATTCATATTCAGACATATATAATTATATTTCACACATTTAATCATTAAACACATTTAAACATGTATTGGCTATGCTCATCAACATGATAACATACTCATTTATATTTAATTACATTTATATAGTCCATATGCTTGTTCATTTGTATATACAATAGGCTTACTTCCTTAGTAATTGCATTAAAACTTATTATAAACACATAATCCACTAAGTATGTATTTCATACATCTTTATATTTTAATGCATTATCATACATTTTATGTATTTTAAGTCATGTTATAACATTACACACGTGTTTACAAAGTTTCATTTACATCTGAGAAGGTTTAAATGAGGTTCGATAACATTTCTATGAGAAAAACTCGCGTTTGGGGCAAAATAAGGGGACTTAGGGTGGGTAGGTGTGGGCTGCTAGCCTTGAGGGTTATGAAATTGGCCAATTTTTAGTACAAAACCAATTGACATGGTTGGTGATATCATGTAAAATGTCTACCTTTTAGTATGTGTTTTTCTCTTATTTATGTAGTTAAGTATGTAATATTATATGTATTTTTATATGTTTATGTCCAATTTATGTGTTTATGTTTGTTTTTAGGAAAAGTTGGTGAAGTGTGAAGAAAATGCAGAATCTGGTGAAGTTTCAAAGAAGAAGATCACGAGTCGTGAAAGGGATCATGACTCGGACAAGAGACCGAAGGAAGCTAACGAGTAAAGCAGAGAAGAAGGGCTCACGACTCGACAACAAAATCACTGGTCGTGAAAAGCTTCACTAGTCGGATGGAGGTTCATGAGTCTAGAAGAATAGAAGGGGCTCACGAATCGTGAGGGTGTTCACGAGTCGGATAAGGCATCTGTTTCCAAAACGTTGTGTCTTTTGCACCTGATCTTTGAGCCATACATCATGTCCTTTCAGAGCAACCTTCCATGACTTATTAAGGGACATATTTGTAGAGTCAAACTCTATATATATGGGAGAAAAAATTCTAAAAGGGGAGAGGAAAAAAATTAAAGAATTCTTTTACTATTTTCTTAAGAACATTTTGAGTTGTTTTAGATATTTTTCATTTTACTTAGTCTTAGAGGATGACAAAAGAGCAAAGCCAAAGGAATAAGAGATTTATCAGAAGGTCAAAATAGAAAGTAAACCCTGGGGTGTGATGTTTTCTTGTCTCTTATTTCATTCTTATTGTAATTTTGTTTATGGCTAAGTTCTTTTGGTACATTATAACTATTTAATTTAAGTTGTTAGTCATCTACTTATTTTTGTCTAGTGAATGTTTATTCTCCTTATGTATGAAGTATGATTTAAGTTTATTTGAGTGCTTTGATTTGCTTATTATGCTTGATCACCATAATTAGCATGTTAGTTATTTAATTCACAATGAGAATTGGAATTCTTTGATGGAAAGACAAATGAATTTACTTAAAGCATTGAATTCACTTAGAGATAAGGAATTCACTTTGAGGGGTTAAAGAATTGGCATAGAACTTCATAGTTTTTATTTATCTCTATAATGACATGAGAATGCTTATAGACTCTAAGTAAGAACATCTTTATTGACAATGAGAATTGCTTTAAAGAATCTTGGCTAAATTCTCCATTCATACAATTGTTAATTAATTCAAAGATGAATTAGTTTATTTTGTTATAATGTATGTTCATCCCATCTTTTAAGTAATCTATTATCCAAAATTAACTTAATATATCTTAAGTAGTTTAGTATTTACATTAATTGCATGATTTTAATTAAAATTGTTACCTATCCATTTACTTGTTGTTACATCAATATAAAATTTACCCCGTTCCCTTTGAAATGATACCCTACTCATCCTATACGCAGTCTAGTGAGACTAAGGGTTCAAATAAATCCCCATTAGATTTTGGCGCCGTTACCGGGGAACGGTTCAAAATGAATTTTTATTGATTGATACAAAAGAGTAGATGTTTTAGGATTGTATGATCTATATTAGTTATTTTGATATATGAATTGTGTTTTGTGTTTTGTTTGTTATAGTATTAAAATTTTAGTAATAATATTCTTAATTCTTGTAGGGAACTTAAAAGGAAGCAACAAGAGGAACTTAAATTGCAATTAGAAGGAGAACAAAGTGCTAAATTGGAGGAAGGTCATAATTTTCCAATTATGGCGAGTGAAGAAAGGAGAACGCTTGGTGATTTTGTGATGCCAAATATTTCGGAGAGTTTTGGAGGAATAGCGGCACCGGCTATTGCTAATAACAATTTCGAGATCAAGCCGACGGTCATTCAAATGGTGCAAAGTAATCAATTTGGAGGTTTGCAAGGGGAAGATCCTTATGCTCATATCCTTGCTTTTCTTAATGTGTGTGCTACATTTAAAATTAATGAAGTGAGTAATGATGCAATTAGACTTAGGTTATTTCCATTTTCGTTGAAAGAAAAGGCTCAAATTTGGCTTGCTAGCATACCTAGTGACACAATTACTACTTGGCACCAATTAAAACAAGCTTTTCTTTATAAGTATTTTCCACCTCATAAAACAATAAAATTTAGGAATCAAATCTCTACTTTTAAGAAAATGCCTAATGAAACCATTTATACCTCTTGGGAAAGGTTTAAGGAACTCCAATGACAATGTCCTCACCATGGCTTGCCGGATTGGATGATTCCTCAAATCTTTTACAATGGGTTAATGGAGGAAAATAGAAATATTGTTAATGCTACTTCAGGTGGAAAATGGTTGGAGAAAACTGCTAAGGAAGTTGAAAATTTGTTGGAAGAACTAGCCTCACAAGGATACATGGGAGAAGAACCCACTATGGCGAAGGCTAAGGGGTTTTTGGAATTGGATTCCATTAATCTCTTGACAGCTAAGGTAGAGGCTTTGACAAAAATGGTAAGTAATTCTCATTCGAATGTTGAAAATGTTAGTCAAGTATGTGAGAAATGTGGTGGACCTCATATGTATGTTAATTGTAGTGAGGGGTCTAGTGAGGATGTAAGTTTTGTTCAAGAAAACTATAATCAAAGGATGGGTCAAAATTCTAATTATTACAACCCACAATGGAGAAACCATCCTGGTTTTTCTTGGTCTAACCAAAATGCCCAATTGAACCCTCCTAATAATAACAATCATATAAGCAAATTACCTAACCCTTTAACTTTTCCAAATAAACCACCTTTTAACCCCCAACAACCTAAATCCCATTTAGAGAATTTGATGGAGCAATTTGTTAATCATCAAATGACTACTAACAAGCAAAATGAGGAACAATCTAGGCAAATTAACACTAAAATTGATCAACTTGTCACTCATAATAAGATGCTTGAAACCCAATTAGCTCAACAAGCCAGTTCTAGTGCTAAACCTTTAGGCAAGCTCCCAAGTCAACCTGAATTTTTGCCAAATGAATCGGTTCAATCCATTATGTTAAGGAGTGGGAAAAAGATTGAAAGTAATATTAAAGGTAATGAGGATCTTATTGTGAATGATGATCATGTTTTGGATGCAAGTAAAAATAATGATGTAATGATGCCTAATGAACCTAAGGAAAAGATAACCTTATCTAGGGAAGATGACCCTAAAGTTAATTTAAATGTTTTGCCATTTCCTCAAAGACTTATTAGAAGAAATCTTGATAAGCAATTTGGCAAGTTTTTGAACTATTTGAAGGAACTTACTATAACTATACCCTTTGTGGATGCAATTAAGGATATGCCTTCATGGGCAAATTTCTAAAAGAAATTATGAGTCACAAGGGTAAACTTGAAGAATATGGTTATGTTTCTTTGGTAGAAGAGTCTAAGGCTATGTATTCTAAATACCCACCTAAGCTAAAGGATCCGGGTTATTTTACTGTTCCTTGTGTTATAGGTGGTACATATTTTGATAAGGCTCTATGTGATATGGGTGCTAGTGTTAGCCTTATGCCTTATTCCATTTATAAAAAGCTTGATTTAGGTGAATTAAAGCCTACTAATATGTGCTTATCAATGGCAAATAAATCTATTTCACACCCTATAGGTATATTAGAAAATATTCCTACCAAAGTGGGTAAATTTATGATTTTTGCTGATTTTATTATGCTAGAAATGGATGAAGATCCTGAAATTCCCATTTTGTTTGGTAGGCCTTTCTTAATTACTGCTGGGGCTGTTTTTGATATGAAGAATGATAAAATATCTCTTGAAGTTAATGGTGAAACAATTGAGTTTAATTTTTTTGGCATGGTTAAATCTTCACCAATAGAGGTGGTAAATAGAATTGATTCTTATGATATTCTTGATGAGTGTATTGATAGTGTTGTGAATGATTGTTTGAGTCAAAACCCTATTGCACCTTATTGTTTAAATGAAAGTTGTGATGAGGTTTTTCAAGTTGCCTCATATCCTTTCCAAGGAAGATTCTCAAAGTTTGAGTCTTTGAGAAAGGATGAGGATATGTCATCAAAGACATCTAAGGAGGAAGTCAAGCTTGAACTCAAGCCACTACTAACAAGCTTAAGGTATGAATTTCTAGATGCAAATTCTCAATTACCTTTCATTGTTAATTCGTCAATTGCTAAGCATAATGTGGATGCTTTATGTGGTATTTTACTTGCTCATCGAAATGCTATGGGATATTCAATTAGTGATTTAAAAGGGATTGTACCTAAAGTTTGCATGCATAGGATTTTGTTAGAGGAAGATTCTAAGCCTTCAATTGAAGGTCAAAAAAGGCTTAATCCAACTCTTAAAGAGGTTGTGAGGAAGGAAATAATTAAATTGCTGGATAATGGTATAATTTATTCCATAAGTGATAGCAAGTGGGTGAGTCCAATTCAAGTTATCCCTAAGAAAGGTGGTTTGACTGTAATTCATAATGATAATAATGATTTAATTCCTACTAGGACTATCACGGGTTGGCGTATGTGTGTGGACTATAGGAAGTTAAATAAGGCTACAAGAAAAGACCATTTCCCTTTGCCTTTTATTGATCAAGTTATTAAAAGATTGGCTAATTTTTCTTATTTTTGCTACTTAGATGGGTTGAGTGGTTTCTATCAAATACCTATACATCCACATGACCAATCTAAGACAACTTTTACATGTCCATATGGAACTTTTGCATTTAGGCGAATGCCTTTTGGTTTGTGTAATGCACCAGCTACATTTCAAAGATGCATGTTTTCTATCTTTAGTGATCTTATTGATCAATGTGTGGAAGTTTTCATGGATGACTTTAGTGTGTATGGCATTACTTATGAGAATTGTTTATCTAATCTTTCTAAGGTGCTTGATAGATGCATGGAACATGGTTTGGTTTTAAATTGGGAGAAGTGTCATTTTATGGCTTAAGAGGGGATTGTTTTAGGACATTTAGTTTCTAATAGGGGGATTGAAGTTGATAGAGCTAAAATTGAAATAATTGCTAATTTGCCTCCTCCTAAAAATGTTAGAGATGTTAGAAGCTTTCTAGGTCATGCTGGTTTTTATAGAAGGTTCATAAAAGATTTTTCTAAAATAGCTAAACCTTTGTGCACATTACTAGGCAAGGATGTTGATTTTCATTTTGATGAGGCATGTCTTAAATCTTTTAAAACTCTTAAACATGCTCTTGTCACTTCACCGGTTTTGCAACCACCAAATTGGAAGCAACCTTTTGAATTGATGTGTGATGCTAGTAATTATGCGGTTGGGGCTGTTTTAGGACAAAGAATTGATGGGAAGCCTTCTGTTATTTATTATGCTAGCAAGTTACTAGATGATGCCCAAATTAATTACTCTACAACTGAAAAAGAACTCTTGGCCATTGTGTTTGCTTTTGATAAATTTAGGGTTTATCTTGGAGGGCAAAAAGTCATTGTTTATTCTGATCATGCTACTCTTAAGTATCTTTTAAGTAAGAAAGATGCTAAGCCTAGGTTGTTAAAATGGATTTTAATGTTACAAGAGTTTGATTGGGAAATAAGGGATAAAAAGGGAAAGGAGAATTTAGTTGCTGACCATTTATCTAGGTTAACCCAATGTATTTTGCAAGATAATGATAATGGGGTACCTATTGATGGAGCTCTTCATGGAGAACATCTTTTTAGTGTGGTTTCTAAGGATGTTCCATGGTTTGCTAATATAGCAAACTATTTAGTAAGTGGTATGCTTCCTTATGGTTTAGATTATAGGCAAAGGAAGAAATTCCTTCATGATGTGAAGTTTTACTATTGGAAAGAGCCTTTATTATATAAGAGATGTGATGATGGATTGATTAGGAGGTGTCTTCCTCATGAAGAAGTTGGTGAAGTATTAGCTCATTGTCATTCTTATGTTATAAGTGGTCACTTTGTGGTTTCTAAGACAGCTTCTAAGGTTTTACAAGCTGGTTTTTGGTGGCCAACATTATTTAAAGATGTTAAGGACTTTGTACTTAGTTGTGATAAGTGCCAAAGAATGGGAAATTTGTTTAGGAGGAATGAAATGCCTTTACATGGTATTTTGGAAGTTGAATTATTTGATGTTTGGGGTATGGACTTTATGGGACCATTTCCTAGTTCCTTAGGTAATAGGTATATTTTAGTTATGGTGGATTATGTATCTAAGTGGATGGAAGCAATTCCAACCCTTACAAATGATGCCAAGGTGGTTAAAAAAATGCTTAAGAAAGTTATATTTTCTAGATTTGGAACACCTAAGGCCATTATTAGTGATGGTGGGTCTCATTTTTGCAATAAAGTTATAAAGCAATTATTGAGAAAATATAATGTGACTCATAAAACTGCTACATCTTATCACCCTTAAACTAGTGGACAAGTTGAGATTAGCAATAGAGAGCTTAAGTGGATTTTAGAGAAAACTGTCTCTAGGTCAAGAAAAGATTGGGCACTTAAGTTAGATGATGCTCTTTGGGCATATAGAATAGCTTTTAAAACTCCTATAGGTCTTACACCTTATCAATTGGTTTATGGTAAGTCTCGTCATTTGTCAGTTGAGATTGAACATAAGGCTTATTGGGCAACTAAAGTGTTAAATTTTGATATGCAACAAGTTGGTAGAAAGAGATTGCTTCAATTACAAGAATTAGAGGAACTTCATATGAATGCTTATGAAAATGCTAAGTTATATAAGGAAAGAACTAAATCATGGCATGATAAACATGTACTAAAGAAAGAATTTCAAGTTGGTGACCTGGTTTTGTTGTATAATTCTCGATTGAAGTTATTTCTTGGAAAATTAAAGTCTAGATGGTCGGGACCTTTCAAAGTTGTTCAAGTTTTTTCTTATGGGGCTGTTGATATTGCTAATGATAAAGGGGAGATTTTCAAGGTTAATGGACATAGATTGAAGCCTTATTTCATTGGTGATGCATTGGTTACTACTCACAAAGTTTCTTTGTTAAATTCTTCTTTTGCATAATCATAATATTTTTGTATATAATTAGTTCTTTTAGTTTGGATTTCTTTATTTTATGGTTTGATTTTAGAATACATTATATGTTTTTTATATAGTTTTTATGTTACTTGATTTCTTTTTCTTTGTTATTTTAATTTTTGGATCCAGTTGTTAAGATTTTGCAGAGAAATATTATAGCATTACATCATGTTCACGAGTGCATCACGACTCGTGAACATCTTCACAAGTATTCCAGTGGCTTCAGTCATTTAGTCGTGAGCAGAATCACTAGTCGTGAAGTGTATCACGTGTCACAGAGAAGAAAAAGGCTCATGAGTCGTGAATATAATACCGACTCATGACCATGTACATTTCTTATCTCTCTATTTTTCTTCACGAGTCGTGATAAATATACCGACTCGTGAATATTTCTTCCTGTGCACAACATGCCTTGTACTTCATGAGTCGTGAGGTACATACCGACTCGTGAAGCACTGTTCCAAAGTTACGAGTCGTGATTTTTACCTTCTTATTTTTATCTTTAATTCATTTTTATTTCTTCATTTCACTTTTATTTCTTTTAATTAGGAGTATTAGCGGTTTTAATTTAGCTTAACTACCCTTTATTAACTTAACTCTAAAGAGGGGGAACAATTATAACTTATATTTAGGGTTTCTAAACATCATATCTTTTCATTTTTCCCTCCTTCTTCTATAAATACTGTCGTTAGTTTCATTTTCATTTTTTTTCAATTCTCTTTTCTTTTACTCTTCTTGTACACTTCTTTTTCTTTCACTCTAACTTCCATTCCTGTTTGTCTACTTGTTTTTCTTTCTCTGCAACATCTTCTTCTCATTTCTTTTCTTTCCATTCACATTGCACATTGCTTTCTCTGTTTCATTTGTCTTTTACAACTATGGTTAGAACTAAGAACGTTTCAGCATCAAGGGGTCAGTAGGGAGGAGATGACTCCCAACTTCGGAGTTTACAGACAGACTTTGGTTCACCATTCGCTCTTTCTTCCATCCATGAAGGTAACAGGTTCCTTGTTCTTAAGGATAGAGCAAAATCTCAATGTAATTATTTTCCTAGCTCTTTGCTTGAACAAGTGGGTGTTCTTGATGAAGTCAATGAGATGTTATCTCAATGTGGTCTCTTGCGGTTTGTTAATATGCATGAGCAGTTCTACACTGATTTAGTTTTGGAATTTTACACAAATTTCAAAGAAAATGCTGATAATCTTAAGCTTGTAGACTTTCGCTTGAATGGTGTTGATCATACTCTTACTTATTTCATGATGCATCGTATTTTTGGTTTTAAACCAAGTGGATTATGTACTCCTCTTAAGAGTTATAGACCAAATAATTTTTGGAACTTTCTTACTGGATTAACTACACCTTATAGGGCTAGAGAGGCTAAATCCATGTTCATTTTAGATTTAAAATACTGGATTTTGCATAAGATTCTTGCCTCCATTGTTTTCAAAAAGCCTGAATTTAATAGAGTTTTTAGTCATGAACTGTTTTTGATGTGGTGTGTGCATAATCGTAAGTCTATATGTTGGTCTTATTGGATTTTCAAACAATTATTGAATTGTGTTAGTCGCCCGGAGTCCCCTATCACCCATGGTCATGTCACAGCTGCTATTGCTAAGGGAATTGATATTGACTTGCGTACTTATGATGATGTACTTCCATGCTTATATTTTTCTAAGCATTTGTTTGTACGACGAGAAGTCATTAACCATTCATTTCAATACATACCACCTATTTACCGTTCTTGTTGGAAGGAACTACCAAGTACTTCTACTCCACAAGTGGCTGCTGTGGAAAGCATTTCGGAAGAGTCAAGACCAATGGAGCAAGGGCCTAGTGATGATCCTATGGAGGATACACCTAGTCATTCACCTGTTTTCACACCAATTGCTGGATCTTCTTCAAATATCACCACTTCCATGTTCAATCAATTGCTACACAATCAATCCGCCATCCAAAGTCAATTGGCTTCCTTGGAGCAATCTAAAAGTCAATTGGTTCATCGTCAATGCCGCCTTGAGCATAAGGTGGACGCTTTCATTGCCCAAGCAGGCTATGAGGTCCTATCACCTGCACCTTCACCATGAATTTGAGGGGAGTTTTCTTTCCTCTATGCTTTTGTTTATTTTTAATTTTCTTTTTGTTTGTGTGTTTGTTTTGTTTCTCCACATTGCGGACAATGTGTGTTCTAAGTGTGGGGGAGCACTTGTGTGTGTTGTTGTTTGTTTATCTTTTTCTTTATTTAGACTAACTTTTATAATGAGTTTTATTATAAATATTGCTCATATTGTATGAAATATAGGTTGTTATGAAGATTCATTTACCTTTTATAAATATTACTCATATTGTATGAAATATAGGTTGTTATGAAGATTCATTTACCTTTTATACTCATTTGATTAGTTATTCAAGATTTTTGGCAGGTGTTTTATGTTTTTAAGTTATTTCTTTTTACTTCTTTCAACAATTTAGATTGTTTAGTCTCTTTACTAACTATGCTTTGAGGTTAGAGTTTGCTCATTTAGTTTAAGATTTCAGGATGATAGTTGTCTCATGGAAACTATAGCCATAAAACTTACCTTTAGGCCTTTCAATAATGGATGAGGACTAGTAAAAACAAAATTGCAAGATGAAAATAAAGCAAGATGCATATCCAAAAATTTTAATAAAGTATGGGATGGAGTGTAAAACGCACCCAATACTACATTCTCTTGCTATTCATGGGATAAATTCTAAAAGTATACCTATGCTATAAAAAAAAAGAGAAAGAAAAAGATGAAAAATATAGTCTAAAAATGCCATGAGATAGGTTTAAAGGTATGTGTGCTTGCAAATTGTCCTAAAAGACAACTATGGTCTTAAACTTTTAAGCTTTATGATCATTATTCTCTCTTGAGCATGGTTAGTTTTGAGATTTTACTATCTTGATGTTGGAATTAGTAAATTAGGTGACTTGATAATCTAAGATGCATGTTTTAAATCTTGATGTATTAATATTTTGAGTGTTAAGGTATTTGATTTCATCTCAATCTTATCTTAAGTAAAAATTGAGCAATGCTTTATAATTTAATTTACTTAGTTTGACTTGAGATTAAATTTTCTCACTTTTCTCTTGCTTGAGGACAAGCAAGGTTTAAGTGTGGAAGAATTTGATATCATGTAAAATGTCTACCTTTTAGTATGTGTTTTTCTCTTATTTATGTAGTTAAGTATGTAATATTATATGTATTTTTATATGTTTATGTCCAATTTATGTGTTTATGTTTGTTTTTAGGAAAAGTTGGTGAAGTGTGAAGAAAATGAAGAATTTGGTGAAGTTTCAAAGAAGAAGATCATGAGTCGTGAAAGGGATCACGACTGGGACAAGAGATGGAAGGCAGCTCACGAGTAAAGCAGAGAAGAAGGGCTCACAACTCGGCAACCAAATCACGAGTCATGAAAACCTTCACTAGTTGGATGGAGGTTCGCGAGTCTAGAAGAATAAAAGGGGCTCACGACTCATGAGGGTGTTCACGAGTCGGACAAGGCATCTGTTTCCAAAACGTTGTGTCTTTTGCACCTGATCTTTTAGCCATACATCATGTCCTTTCAGAGCAACCTTCTGTGACTTATTAAGGGAAATATTTGTAGAGTCAAGCTCTATATATATGGGAGAAAAAACTCTAAAAGGGGAGAGAAAAAAATTATAGAATTCTTTTGCTATTTTCTTAAGAACATTTTGAGTTGTTTTGGATATTTTTCATTTTACTTAGTTTTAGAGGATGACAAAAGAGCAAAGCCAAAGGAATAAGAGATTTATCAGAAGGTCAAAATAGAAAGTAAACCCTGGGGAGTGATGTTTTCTTGTCTCTTATTTCATTCTTATTGTAATTTTGTTTATGGCTAAGTTCTTTTGGTACATTATAACTATTTAATTTAAGTTGTTAGTCATCTACTTATTTTTGTCTAGTGAATGTTTATTCTCCTTATGTATGAAGTATGATTTAAGTTTATTTGAGTGCTTTGATTTGCTTATTATGCTTGATCACCATAATTAGCATGTTAGTCATTTAATTCACATTGAGAATAGGAATTCTTTGATGGAAAGACAAATGAATTTACTTAAAGCATTGAATTCACTTTGAGATAAGGAATTCACTTTGAGGGGTTAAAGAATTGGCATAAAACTTCATAGTTTTTATTTATCTCTATAATGACATGAGAATGCTTATAGACTCTAAGTAAGAACATCTTCATTGACAATGAGAATTGCTTTAAAGAATCTTGGCTAAATTCTCCATTCATACCATTCATACAATTGTTAATTAATTCAAAGATGAATTAGTTTATTTGGTTATAATGCATGTTCATCCCATCTTTTAAGTAATCTATTATCCAAAATTAACTTAATATATTTTAAGTAGTTTAGTATTTACATTAATTGCATGATTTTAATTGAAATTGTTACTTATCCATTTACTTGTTGTTACATCAATATAAAATTTACCTCGTTCCCTTTGGAACGATACCCTACTCATCCTATACGCAGTCTAGTGAGACTAAGGGTTCAAATAAATTCCCATCAGTTGGTAGGGGTGTGTCTCATGTTGGGCAAGTTTGGCTACCTACAATGAGGTTGCCTAGATTTCCAAGGTAGAATTCCTAGGTCATTTTTTGCTGCATTTTTTACTAGGCAAATGATCTTTTTAGGCAAAATGCTCTTTTAGTTAATTGTTTTCCTATGTCTTAAGTTTTCAATAGATCAAGAATCAAGTAATTTGGATAAGTAAATTAGAAGATATATATATATATATAAAGCTGCTATTAGGTACTTTTCAAGGATCAATTTATTTCTTTATCTTTGAAAAATTCTTGGGAATGAGTGGTATAGAATTTAGTAATGATTTCCTCATGAAATTTTCTTCATTTTGTGTCTAGTTTTTAAAAAATAGATTCACATCAATTAGAGTTCTATAGTACGAGTTATACCCAAATTACTATAGACTAGTTCCAAAACAAGGGCAGAAACAGATCATCAATGTCAAGTCCAAGTTCATATGCCTTAGAGTCAACAATAGTTTCAAATTTCTCCATAAAAGTTGTATATTTATGTATTGAATTTCAATTTCCATTGGAATCATTCAATTCTGTGAAATTGAGAGTTCATTCTCATAATTATATTGAAGAATGTATAGGGATTTATACAAGTACACTAAAGCTAAAAAAGGAAAGAAAAATCCCTAAGATTGTGCCATCTAATAGATGTACAATCTATAACAGCTTACAGATATTCTAACAAATTTTAAGGCCTATAAGCCAACATATGGCCAAAATACCAAACATTGTTCAGAAGATCCAACTAACCTTGCCAAGACAATTTTTTTAATAGTTCATCCATGGGGTCTCTTTCATGTATAAACCAACATTTTCACATCATAAACACCCTTTTTTTTTTACTTCTTAACCAATTAAAGTATTAAATCTCTACATATCCAAATCACATACACATACATATGAACTATAAAATCCCATAGCCCTTTGATCAAAATTACTTCAACACTTTTCCTTGAATTCCTTTATAGCTTTGTCTTCAACTATAACACAAAATATGACCAAATCAAACTTACAAAAATATACCAACACACTTTCAGTACATACCTTATCAAGTTTACTTGCACTAAACCTTGCTTTAATTTGCTCTTTCACTTACAATTTACAAGTAAATATAACTGGGTGAAATTTGAGTGAGGAGAGGAGAGAAAATCTGTAGATTTTTGGGTGCGAATGGCTAGCCTTCTCCTCCCATTTATACCATAAGTTATCTTGATATTTCTAGATTAGCCACATGTTCCAATTTTATTGGTCAAACATTTTAGGTCCTTAGTCAATCTCCATTTCATCCTTATCATCATTTTTAATTACCAATTGCATGCAATACTAACTTACTTGACACATTACTCCACATTTACATATACTTGTATGTCACAATTTAAACGATTACCAAATTAACCCAAACTTTTGCATTAATGCCATCTATGTCCCGAACTGGTCACTTATATAACCGTTAATATTCACTTTATTTACTTTCATAAATTTGTCTTATTCTTATCAGGATATAGTTTAGGGCCTTATAGTTTAAGACAATAAAAGGGACATGGCATTTTCTATGATGAAAATGGGAAAATTGTTTACGATGTAAGCTATTAGAGTTTGCATTTAACTGCATGTTTGAAATTATGATGATTATTTGCAACATTTTCTCTCTATAATCCTATACTATAAATGTGATTATTAACCTTGAAGTTGTATGATGATGTAGCCAGGATAGGTTGATAGTTTTGTTATTTGTTCATATGGAGATGGACATACATCAATGAAGATGAAGATTCGAAGCCCATCATGCCTAACCATGATCATGATCCGAACAAAAAAAAATTTCCAATTGTCAATGAGAAGGATGCTAGAATAAATGCAAGGAAAAATAATCATGTCCTAATAGGTTCAATGATTATAACCCTTAAAGGAAATGAATATGAAGTAACAATGTGATCAAGAATGCCTTTTAAGCTGCAAAAAAAGAAAAGAGTTTTGCTTAGTGATTTGGAGAAGCAGAAGAATAAGAAGCAATTGAAGAAGAACCAAAAGCACTGAATGGCAACAGTGATACATAAAAGACCGATTTTGTGTAGTTTTTGGTGTTAACATAAATGGTTATTTTTTTTATAAACTATAGTTTGCCATTGTGATAGTCCAAGTATAAGATATACTTCTAGGTACTTGCTTTTGTAATGTAGGAGTATAAGATATACTTCCAAGAACATCATTAACCACTTTATTATTTTTATGAAGAAAATACTTTTCGTATTAGAAAATCTAAGC
The DNA here is from genome assembly GCA_037975025.1 of Excoecaria agallocha. Taxonomy (NCBI): domain Eukaryota; kingdom Viridiplantae; phylum Streptophyta; class Magnoliopsida; order Malpighiales; family Euphorbiaceae; genus Excoecaria; species Excoecaria agallocha. The sequence goes on from CM075807.1 coordinate 18,388,905, forward strand.
ATATGTTATGTTCTTTATGTATTTGTCAAATGTAATTATCAATTCATCCATGTGCTATTATATAGCCAATATATGCTTCAATTGCAAACATTTACATCAACATCATATATCACATGTATATAAACTAAATTCACTTTCAATTGCATGTTTACAACAAGGTACAATAGTTTTCCGTTACACATATTTAGCCTACTAGCCCCACACAAAAAATTCATGTGTTATTCCAAATCCCATTTTCATCAGTTCAACAAGATACTAAAAAGTACCAATTTCTACTGCCTACTAAATACAAAATAAAGCTAAATGTGCACTACACACCATCCTAAGCTATGCATTAACCTTGTAAAATTCCTAACTAACCCAACCAATCAAAAGTAAACAAAGAACCTTAATTAACGAAAAATAACAATCTCCATCATCAACTCTTCTAAAATTGATTGCAAACTCCATCTCATCATCACAGAAAGATTTTCCCTTTTTTAAATTACCTAGCCATTTTCTGTTTGGTCTCTTATTGGCTTTAAATCCTTATATTCAACCACAAAATCTCTCGTTTTAGTTGGAAATTCTCCCTCCGCTACTCATACAACAACTTTCGTGACCTCTCTCTCATTGCATTTACAATATCATACTAAGAAAAGAAGTTGCATTCCCTACCCTATGTAATTCAACAGTACAAAGCAAATTTTAAAAATTTACAAACCATAACACAAACAACAAAAGAATAAATAAAAATTTCTTAGGCCAATATTGGGAAAACCATAGTATCTCCTCCCTGGATTACTTATGCACCATGATTTGAGTATAGTAGATCTATTCCTATAGAAACACCTAACTTCCATCCCTTTATTCATGTAATCTTAACTTTCCCTATGTCTAGCTTGAATGAAAGAAAAGAGTGTTGGATAAAGATGTTGCCATCCCAAACTTGTGAGCTTAGGATTTTGTGGAATCTTAGGGATTAGAACAGAATTAGAATGAAAGGGAGAATGGGGTTGAAAATATACCCTAATTTTTTTACTACTCTCGTCACTCTCACATGATGCCACATGTGTGATGACATGGCCAAAGAGAGCATACCACGTGTCTAATGTAATCCTAATAAGTGGTCGACAAATGGAAGTGTGTCAGTGTTAATGTCAAATTTACAGTGTGACATAAATCTCTTATTTTCAAAACATGATGGGCAAAATTCTACCATTTGAAACATTAGGAGCTAATTTGCCCATTTTGTCAAACTTCAGCATCAAAAATGCACCTTTGGCCTTTTAACTTTTTATTTGATGAATCACTTATTCTAATTTAAGAGATTAAGCAAAATGCCCTATAGAAAAGTATTATGCTACAACTGTTTAAAAAATTGAATTTTTTATTATTATATATACTATTATGTAAACTTTTTAATGTATTATAAATAGAATTTGATTTCTAATATTTTATCTCCAAAAATAATATTTCTAAAGTTTATTTTATAGTTTCCAGTCTAATATATATTTCTAATATTTTATACTTTCGTTATTTCTATATATTTTATGTTTTACGATTTTTAAGTTATTCTAATTATTAATATTTACAAATTTACTAAAAAAGTAATTATGCACGCACACTAAATACATTATAAATATTTTATTTTTTAGAAAATTAATTTTACGAAAAAAATAATAAAACTAGGTTTTGCAATACAAAATCATATAGAATCAAAATATAATAAATCATTAGTATTGATACTCGATTTTTGTGTTAAAATAAAAATTTATTATTATAGTGTTTGCTTTGAATGTAAAAGAAAATATTATAAAGTTAGATATATAATTAATTTTGTAAAATGAAGCCTCAAATATGTACTTTTTTTATTCTTTTATTTTAGGGCTGTGCAAACTTCCTGTTTCACTCAAAATTGAATCAGAGAAAAAAAAAACATTTAAATCAAATTTTAAGAAATTATAGAATTGAATCAAACCGTAATTTAGTGTAGAACCAAACAGAACCAACCGAACTATTTCAATTTGGTTTGGTATGGTATAGTAGGTTCTTTCCCAATTCAACTTCAAACAGCTATCGCCAATCAATACAATAAATTGAAACACAAATTAAAACTAAAAATTGGATTAATTTTATCCACAATTATTGGACTGTTCCATTTATATAGAAAAGTCATAAACATAATTTTTAATGAAAAGTAATTGAATTTAGAAAAATATTTCAAAAAAGTTACTTTAATCTAATTTTGAAAAAAATTTTATCAGAAATTCTTGTTGGCATGTCACACCATCCATCTTATCTAAGTATATGACATATAAGCCAGCAGATCAGCTTGCTACCCATGTCAACCTCTAATGAGTAGATCTAATACATGATTTTCTCTTTCTCACAATATGCTTGTGGCCAGTGGCGACGTTAGAAGACGTGATGAGAGAGACTGAGAAGAGATTGGGTGTTCATCAAAAGAGAAAAAGAAGGAAAGGGGATTTGGGAATCGGGGCTGATTTGTTACGGTTGCCATTTTTTTTTATTATTTATAAGACTACAGAACAATACAGATTTGATGTGAAGTTTGGCCGGTTCAGTTTATACAATTTTAGAATTTTTAAATTCAAATTGAAAACCAGCTAAAAACAAAAAAATTGAATCAAATATACCAAATTGATTAAGGTTCGAATTTATTTTTGCACACCCCAATATTGTTTTATATATGTCGTATATGAAATATTTGTATTAGTTTACACTTTAATTTAATTATTATAATAATTTTTAACTTTGATTATTTGAATTTGTGAATATAAATATATAATTAAAATATATACTAAAAATAACTTAACACGTGCATAACATGTGCACACCTAACTAACTAGTTTGAATATTAAAATAAATAAATCAACTACACGCATGAATAAATATAAAATAAAAGTGAAATAAATTAAACTTCTTAAGAAATAACCTTTTACATGGAGGTTAAAATAAATAAATAGTGAAAAGTAAATTAAAATTCTCTAAAATACTGTATTTGAATTTTACACTTCAGTTAATATTAAACATTTATACTTACTAATTAGGTGGTTGACTTGCACAATACATTATTATTTGTTTAACTTACTCGGGTTGTTAATTTGTACAAGGGAAATTTAATATACTTTAATGAGAGAAACAGAAAAATAGGTAAAAAAGAAAAGAAATGTTGTAAATTAATTAAAGAAAAGACAGAAATAGTAGAATAGAGAATTTTCTCTTATTGATTGTGTATACTGAATAACCACAATAGGGTATTTATAGGCACAAAATAGAAGAGGTAGACTTCTACTAGAATAGGGAGAATGATGAGTTTGATAGTCATCCAAATATCTCATAATTATCACAACACTTTCCCTTGGATGACTATGCACTATGAATATGCCTCGTTAAAACCTTGCTAAGAAAAACCCAGTGGGATAAAAACTTAGAGAAGGAAAAAGAGTACAATATTCATATGTGCTTCCCCTTAAAAATGAATCAAACTAAATCCTTTAGTTGGCGCATTCCAATATTGTACACATGTTTCTTAAAAATTGAACTTGGTAGGGTCTTTGTGAACAAATCTGCTGGATTATCACTTGAGCGAACTCTGCAAACATTGATCTATCCTTCTTTCATAAGTTCATGAGTATAGAAGAATTTTGGTGAGATATGTTTTGTTCTGTCTCCTTTGATATAGCCACCTTTGAGTTGTGAAATACATGCTACATTATCCTCATACAATTTTGTTGGTTTTTTCTCCACTACCAATCCACTTGTTCCCTTAATATGTTGAGTCATGGTTCTCAACCACACACATTCACGACTTGCTTCATGGATGGTTAATATTTCTGAATGATTTGAGGAAGTGGTAGTGATTGTTTGCTTAACAGATCGCCAAGAAATAGCAGTGTCACCATATGTAAAGACATAACCTATTTGTGATCGAGCTTTATGAGGATCTGATAGATATCCAGCATCAGCATACCCTGTCAATTCTGAATTTACTCATTTTGGAAAAAATAAACCCATGTCAGAAGTGCCACGAAGATAACGTAGAACATGTTTTACACCATTCCAGTGCTTTCGAGTTGGTGCAGAACTAAATCTTGTTAGCAAATTAACTGCAAAAACTATATCTGGTCTAGTGCTATTTGCAAGATATAAAAGTGCACCTATTGCACTAAGATATGGTACTTCAGGACTAAGAATCTCTTCGTTATCTTCTTTTGGACGAAAAGGATTTTTCTTGACATCAAGAGAGCGAACAACTATTGGAATGCTCAATGGATAAGACTTATCCATATAAAATTATTTCAAGATTTTCTCTATATAAGATGACTGATGTACAAGAATTCCTTTTGGCAAATATTCAACTTGAAATCTAAGACAAAATTTTATTTTTCCAAGATCTTTCATTTCAAATTACTTTTTCAAATATTCTGCAGTAATAGAGATCTCTTCTGGAGTCCCCACTATGTTTAAGTCATCAACATAAACTGCAACTATAGCAAATCCTAAATTTATCTTCTTGATAAAAACGCATGAAAAAATTGAATTATTCTCATACCCATTTTTCACTAAGTAATCACTTAGACGATTGTAGCACATGCGTCCAGATTGCTTTAATCCATACAAAGATCTTTGGAGTTTAATTGAGTACATTTGTCGAGGTTTTGAATTATATGCTTCAGGCATCTTAAATCCTTCAGGGATTTTCATATATATGTCATTATCTAACGATCCATATAAATAAGCTGTCACCACATCCATTAGATGTATATCAAGCCCTTCAGAGGCAGTCAAACCAATAAAAAATCTAAACATGATTGCATCCATGACTGAAGAATACGTTTCTTCATAATCTATACCGGGTCTTTGTGAGAAACCTTGTGCAACAAGTCATGCTTTGTATCTCACAATTTCATTTAACTCATTTCTTTTACGTACAAAGATCCATTTATATCCAACTAGTTTGACATCTTCTGGTGTCAGGACTACTAGTTCAAATACTTTTTGTTTAGCTAAAGAATCTAGCTCAGCCTAAATTGCCTCTTTTCATTTTGGCCAATCAAGTATTTGTCGACATTCTTCTATAGTTTTAGGCTCAGGCTCATCATCATTTGCTATTTCAAAAGCAATTGCATATGCAAATACATAATTTCATCTCTTTCTAACATATTTCCAGTTTTCAGTGAGATCTCATAATTTATCGGTACCGGAACCACTTCTAGGGTCGCTTTTTTAGAAATATGTAGTTGTGTATTTGAGTTATTTTTGGCCTCTTCAGGAGGATTAATTGAATGATTTTTTATTTCTCTTTTCTTTCGAGGAACAATATCTTTTGCACCAATAGGTCTACCACGCTTCTGGCGTGAACTAGACTCATTTGTTGTTATACCTCCAAGATGTCCTACGGGGACATTTAATCGTGCAGGGGCATTTGCAGCTGGAATGATTTGGTGACCTTTTGGGTGTCTGTAAAGATATCGGGCAGCTGATTTGCAGCATTCTGTAAATAAATTATGCGTATATCAAATTTGGACAAAGTTGGTGTTCCAACTGATTTCTTAAGCTTTTAGCCTTTTTTTTATATCTTCCCCTAACTGAGGGAAAACTGATTCATCAAATTAACAATCTAAAAATCTTGTTCTAAAAAGGTTGCCAGTTAAAGGTTCTAGATACCTAATGATAGAAGGAGAATCAAAACCAATATATATATACCAAGACGTCGTTGGGGACCCATTTTAGTTCGTTGAGGAGGGGCAATAGGAACATAAACAGCACAACCAAAAATTTTAAGATGAGATATGTTAGATTGTTGATCAAAAACAAGTTGCAAAGGTGAAAATTTTTTATATGTGGAGGTCTTATACGAACTAAAGATGCAGCATGAACAATTACATGTCCCCAAGCAGATGCAAGAAGTTGTGACTTCATAAGCATAGGTCTAGTAATAAATTGTAATCGCTTAATAAAAGATTCAGCTAAACCATTTTGAGTATGAACATATGTAACAGAATGTTTGACACTAATCCCAATTGACATGCAAATTTCATAAAATGCTTTTGAAGAAAACTCACATGCATTATCTAAACGAACTATCTTGATAGGATGATTAGGAAATCTAGACCTTAACTTTATAATTTGAGCAAGAAGTTTAGTAAAAGCAATATTACGAGTAGAAAGTAAACATACATGTGACCATCGAGTTGAGGCATCAATCAAAACCATGAAATATCGAAATGGTCCACAGGAGGGATGAATTGGGCCATAAATATCTCCATGTATCCTTTGAAGAAAAACAAGAGACTCCAAATGCAATTTGGATGGTGAAGGTCTTACAATCAATTTACCTTGTGCATAAGAATTATAAGAAAAATCATTAGATAAAAGAATTTTATGATCCTTTAATCTATGTCCATTTGTATTTTTGATAATACGTCGTATCATGATTGAACCGGGATGACCAATGTGATCATGCCAAAGTATGAACATTTTAGGGTCCGAGAACTTCCGGTGCATATAATTTGATTCAACCTTTTTTATTTTCGTGAAATATAATCCTGTTGAGAAACTTGAAAGTTTCTCTAATATGAACTTCTGGTTCAATTTTGTGGATATAATATATAGATATTCGACATTTTCATCATTTGTCATTTCAATATGATATCCATTACGACGTATATCTTTAAAACTTAGTAGATTTCTTCGGGATCTACTTGAATACAACGCATCATCAATATATAATTTTGTTCCATTTGGAAGCACAATTTGGACTCTTCCAGAGCCTTTAATTACATTTGTAGAACCAGAAATCGTATTAACATTAATTTCAGCTAATGTTAATTTTATAAAATATTTTTTGAGAACAAATAGATTATAAGAATTCCTTAAGTAGAATTAAAGAAACTTCTGGTTCTCTAATAAACATATGAATTCTCAATAATTTATGTATTATAATCGATCCGGAATGGTTAAACCAGTCATGCCAAGTAATCAATTGTTAATTAGTAAACTTCAGGCTTACTATTTTTATTATATCAATATTTATATTAATTGATAAACATCAAGTTTCTTAATATCAATATCAGACAATTAGTAAACATCAGGTTTACTAATATTTGTGACATACAGTCAATAAACTATATGTTTATTAGTATTTGTATCAATTTTCAAGTTTATTATAATCAATAAACTTCGAGTTTATCAATATTAGTATCGATTAATCAACAAACTTCTGGTTTATTGATATTTGAATAATTAGTCAACTGCATGTTACTAATACTTGCATAACAATTAGTAAACTTTATGTTTACTAATATTGTGACAAATAATAAAATAAATATTTATTATTATTTATATCAATTTTTTTTAAGTTTACTATAATCAATAAACTTCAGGTTTGCTGATATTAGTATTAATTAATCAATAAACTTCATGTTTACTGATATTTATATAATTGATAAATAATAGGTTATTAATATTTGTTAGTAAGCTTCAGGTTACTAAAATTTGTATTTATTAGCAAACTTCAAGTTTACTAATATATTTCCTAACAAATTGTATGCAAGTAATTGCATTATAACTCTTCAGGAGCCTTATACATAACAACAATATACATATAGCAAATTAAAAACCAAATATAACTTTATATAAAATATATTCATTATATATAATATAATGATTAAAATATAATTAAGCAAGGATCAAATTGCAATTATGCAAAATAAATCACTTAAATCATGTTAATGTCCTTGGTAATAGAAAATGTTATTCTTAGTTCTTAATATTTTCGTATGTTGAAGTTTTTAAAATTATTTATTGTAGGGTAGAATTATTGACCCTTAATCAATCTTATTAACTCATGAGAATTAAAATAATTTAAAATTTATAAATTAAATCTACTTACCGTTTAATCTTTTAAATTATAATTCTTGATTCCTTCGAGCCGGGTTGTCGTAAACCACCGACTTCCAATAATCAATAGAGACTATTGTGCTGATAACGTGTTGTAAATTAATTAAAGAAAAGACAGAAATAGTAGAATAGAGAATTTTCTCTTATTGATTGTGTATACTGAATAACCACAATAGGGTATTTATAGGCACAAAATAGAAGAGGTAGACTTCTACTAGAATAGGGAGAATGATGAGTTTGATAGTCATCCAAATATCTCATAATTATCACAACAAGAAAATAATTTTAATTTTTTTATTGTATTTGGTTGACTTGACTAAACGACGAAAGAAATTAAAATTTTCTTCTAAAATTAAACAAAAGAAAATAAAATTATCATTTATAGTTTTACCATTATACCCTTATGTAAAAGGAAGAGAACTAAGGCCCATAAGTGGACATAGTAATATTTTTTAAGAGTTAAATTCAAGACCCAATCACACAGAAACTACATGAATAATGAATCTTTTATTAACAATTAGCTAAAAAGTGAATTGATGTCAACAAAGCACTTAACCATTTGAAAAGTTTTTATAGCAGTTTCTTGATCTCCTAACCTGTAAACAAGAAAAACACTATAGAGATATTCATAAAATTATGTCCAGAGTAAAGTAAATCAAACTCCAAGTTAAGAATATAATTTAAATAAGCTTTGTTCTAGTGCAAAGAAAATTAGAAAATGCATGAAATCTAAAAGCTAAAATGAGAAAACAAAATTAACACTAGCATGAGAGGTAATCCAAAAGGCAATTCTTTTTCTTACCTGAAAGGAAAGGGTGGAGTTTACTGTTACATTAAATATGGAACACCTTGCTCAAAGTAAAAATGGCAAAGAAATCTTCATATGCAAGCTTCACCACACGAAAAATAACAATAAACGGATAAAAGTTTTTTCATTGGCTAACAACAATAGTACTCCTTTATTGATAAAAAATAGGATATTAAAATGGAAACTGGAGGTAGAAACTGTTAGATATATATTGTTATACCCTATATCCGACTATGAGGAATTGAGTATCGCATTATGATTTCAGCTTGCTTGCTAATCTCATATTATTAATTGTGGGAACATAATTTAGTGAACGTTTTTTTTTCTTCGGTTACTATTCATTTGGTATATTTTTCGGCAGTCTAACGGTTGTAAATGCTTCTATCCCTCCTTAAAATTCAAATTTAAACACTCCCAAAACAAGCACAACTATCGTAATGAGGTTGGTTTGAAAATACAATTATTGAAAAAAATGGAAATATAACATGAACAACAATATATATAAAAAAATAAAATTACATTTGTAAACCTGAAATATAGCATGGGTCAATTAACTCTGAAATAAAAAATCAAATAAAAATTCCACAACATCTATATATTTGTTCCAAGCACATGTACATACCTATCCCGAAGAGAGCAAATAAAACTCAACATGAATGACCATTAATGCATACTTTAATTGTGGAAGGAACTTGGAAAGAAAATTCTCATTATAATTCATTTTTTTCTAAATAAAAAATACAATAGATACTATAGAGCTATTTTATTCTCCTGTGTGAATTTTTATGATTTTTAACATAAATAAATCAATTAAATCTTGGACTCAGGTATAACAATCTCAAAATCCAAGAATTCATAAACCAATCTAGAACATCTTATAAAAAATAAAAAATTGGTATTGGAGCAAGTAAATGCTGATAAATAAATATGCTGATAATTTGATAATCAAATGTTCACAAGGCAAAAAGTCAGTAAATTTGGTATTAGAACAAGTAAATGCAAATGATCAATTAGAAATATGAAAAAACTTGTTAGAATTGATTCAAATTATAGATCATCTAACAACAAAAAAAAATTAAAGGAAAATGAGAGTAAAGAAATGCCCAACAGTAAGTATTTGACAAGAATTAACAAACAATATATCTTGGGTATATATTAATAAAAGAAAATACAATGTCGGATTCAACACTAGAGAATTGAATTGTACATAAGAAGAATTTATAAGTTGCATTTGTTGTGATTGGAGAAGCCATCAAATATAGAAAACAAAAGGAAAAAGAAAAAACAAAAGGAAAACTGACAATAAGTTGCATCTGGTTCACAACTTAGCAAGTAGAATGCCATAAGAACTCCAAAACTTAGTAAGTATAACATTATATCATCAACCGCTCCTATTCACACACTTCGTGCTAACTGAATCATACTCAAACACACAATAATGTGGACATTAAAATATTAATCTTGCCATTTACCAAATGGAAACCTATCAAGGATGTGGTCAAAGAATTGAAGTTGATTACAACTTCTACTACATGCAAAACATCAAATATAATGTCAACGACTACTTTTGCATTGCCACTCTAAGTTTATGTGTTCAAGTTAAAGCGACAAATGTAAATGGTCTAAAATATTAAATAGGTCTTTTTAGTGGTTAGTAGCACGAATCTAGCTTATGGTTGATCACAAACTAGCATTTAGCAGAAGTGCAAGGTCATTTCTCTGTTACCAAGTAAGATAAAAAAAAAGACTCTTTCTTTACTTTAGAATAAGCAATAGCTAATGCGCGGCAAACCATAATTTATAGAAAAAGATAACAGTAGGAAATAGCAGAAGAAACAATACGCAGCAAAAGCACATGAATACTTTAAAAAAATACTAGGAGAAAATCCAAAGACTTTGAAAAACAAACAGGAAAAGAATGAACACCTCAATATACCTAAGATAGCATAAAAAACATTCTCAAATCCTCAATAAATGAAGAAAATTATGTTAGGATTTATGGACAAATACACTATATATATATTAGGATTATAATAATTATATGTCATAACTATCATTTAAAAGACTTGGTCTAAATATTAAAGTGATCTAATTTAATAGAAAGTAAAGTGGGCCATAATAATAATAAAATTATAAGTATGGGTTAAATGTATAGATACTTTTTTATAATTTCTAATTTTATGATGGGTTAAATTAGAAATAAAGAAAATCTGTTTTATATAAAAGGGTTCTGGTTTCCAAATTATAGATATATGAAAGTTGTCTTTCTATTCCCATCTATAGTTGATATATTTTTTTTATCTATCAATTTGGAAGATCATAAATCACGAAATTTTGATAATTAAATTAAAATTATGAATTTAGGTACGCTTCTGCTATAGTTTTTTATTTTTCTTGATGATTTAACATGATTGTTATTACCTAGATTAATTCTAGGATTTTCAACAATTGGTATTAGAGCCAATTTCATGTTGAATCATTAGGAATAGATTAAAGTTACCATGAATTAAGTTTGTTTGGCTTTATGGCTTTATGCTTGTGGTTGAATTTATGTTCTTTGTTTTATTCCACTTGGTGATTTACGGCCAAATTAATTATGTGGTATTGTTTTTGTTGATTTTCGGCATAATAAGTTTTATGGCAATCATGAAACATTGTTTTTTGTTTGTTTTGGCCAGTTGCTGTGAAAAAATAAAAAACTACCATTTATTTGGTTCTATCTTGTGCCGTTTGCCAACATTTATGTTGTTTTGTTTGGTGCCGTTTGGCATATGGCCAAGAAGGCATTTAGTTTAGTTTTAGTGCCATTAATTGAACCATTGTGCCGTTTGGGAACCATATTGCCGTTTCACATTTGGTTATATATATATATATATATATATTTTATGAGGTTGGCCTTGTTTTCACTTGCAGCCATTTGTTGGCCATATTTTCACTTGCAACGTGTGTGTGTGTGTGTGTGTGTGTGTATATATATATATTAAGTTTTTTATCTGTAAATAAATAATTTGGTATTAAGATGATATTTTATGGAATTTCAATTTAAATTAAAGTATGGCTATATATATGTATATATATTGAGATGGTTAATTAAACCAATATGTTGCCAAAGTGACCTCTATAGAAATCAATTAATTTATTTCAAAATATATAATTGGTTGTGTGTATGTAATTACATAAAATATTAATTGGGCCAAAGGAAAGTTAATGTTTAATATAATTACATATAAATTTGTGGCAATTAGCATGTTATAATTATATGGTCTTACATGTGAATAATAAATCGGCCCAAAGGAAGAATTATTATTTGACATGTTATTTTATTATTTGTATTTAATTGCTACATCAAGATATCACTTACAAGTTAATATTTTATCCAAAGATAAAATATTAATGGAGTGTTAGATGTCTTGAGATGGGGTTTAACTGTATTTAAATTTGTTATTCATTTTTGGTATTATTTTTGATACTTATGTGAGTTTATTTTATATGTTTTGTTCTAAATTCAGTTTCTGCTCCTGCTGCTAATATTACTACTAGTATCAACTCTATTCCTATGCTGACTGGCATTAATTTTAAGGCATGACAAGAGAGTGTATTGATCACTCTCAGAGTCATGGACCTAGACCTTGCACTAAGGGAACCTAGACTTGCTGATCTCATTGATGAGAGTACCTCTGAACAAAAGAGGGAGATAGAAAAGTGGGAAAGGTCTAATCGCATAAGTCTTATGGTCATTAAGCGTGCCATTCCTGAAGCTTTTAGGGGCACAATGTCCGATCAGGTGGATACAGCTAAAGGTTTTCTTGAGAACCTTGAGAAGAGATTTGCTAAGAATGAAAAGGCCGAAACAAGTACAATCTTAGCAAATCTCATCTCTATGAGGTATACAGGCAAAGGAAACATAAGGGAATACATTATGGAAATGTCTAACCTTGCTTCAAGTTTAAGGGCACTCAAGTTAGATTTATCTGAAGACTTGTTAGTGCATTTGGTTCTGATCTCTCTTCCTACACAATTTGGTCAAATTAAGGTGAGCTATAATTGTCAAAGGGACTTAGGGACCCTTAATGAGCTCATCTCTCACCGTGTTTAGGAAGAGGATAGATTGAAGCAAGAAAAGACACCGAGTATTCATTTGGTCTCCACCTCAAAGGATAAAAAGAAAGAAAATAAGAAAAGGAAGAATGAGGAAGCTACGGTAACAACACCACATAAGAAACAACATAAGGAAAAAACTAAAGGTGGTTGTTTCTTTTGTGGAGCTGTAGGACACCAGAAGAAGCAATGTACCAACTATTATGCTTGGCATGCTAAGAAAGGTATGCTTCTCAACTTTGTTTGTTTTGAGGTTAATTTGGCTTCAATACCTAGACACACTTGGTGGATTGATTCAGGTGCAACAACTCACATTAGTGTGTCCATGTAGGATTGCCTGAATTGCCGAAAGCCTAATGATGGTGAAAGATACATCTATGTTGGTGATGGCAAATCATTCGAAGTCGAAGCAATTGGAACTTTTAGATTATTATTAAGAACTGGTTTTTATTTGAATTTGTTTGAGACTTTTATTGTACCATCTTTTAGGCGAAATTTGATTTCTATTTCATCATTGGACAAATTTGGGTATTCTTGTTCATTTGGAAATGGAAAATTTAATCTTTTTCAAAATTTAAGTTTGGTTGGCTCTGGTTCTTTATCAGGTTATGATAATCTATATTTAATTGATACAATTGCTTCATTTAATAAATCCTTGCATGTTCATTCAATAAGTAAAAAGCGTAAATTAACTATTGAGAATTCAGCTTCATTATGGCACAAGAGATTAGGTCATATCTCTAAAAAGAGAATTGAGAGACTTTGTGTCTGATGGTATTCTCGATCCCCTTGACTTTTCAGATTTTGACATATGTGTGCATTGTATTAAGGGGAAACAAACAAATATCAGGAGATTTGATGCCAATAAGAAATCAAATGTCTTAGAACTAATACATACAGATATTTGTGGGCCATTTCCTCTGGCTTCTTGGAATGGCCAAACATACTTCATAACATTCATAGACGATTTCAATTGATATGGCTATCTTTATCTCATTTATGAGAAATCTCAGTCACTGGACATGTTCAAAAAAGTTTAAAGTTGAAGTTGAAAATCAACTCAATAAAGGTATTAAAAGCGTTAGATCTGACCGTAGTGGTGAATACTATGGTAGATATGACGGTTCAGGTAAACAATGTCCAGGTCCATTTGTTAGATTCCTAGAGGAAAGCGGTATCGTACCACAGTACACCATGTCGGGTTCACCCAATATGAATGGTGTTGCTGAAAAATGAAATAGAACGCTTTTAGACATGGTAAGAAGTATGATTAGTCACTCTACCTTACCTAAGTCACTTTGGGGAGAGGCATTAAAGATTGCAGCATATATACTCAATAGAGTACCAATAAAGGCAACTAGTAAAACCCCTTACAAACTTTGGATAGGTAAAAAGCCTAGTCTAAAACATTTTCATATTTGGGGATGTCTAGCTGAGGCAAGGCCTTATAGGCTAAATGAAAAGAAACTGGACTCTAAGACTATTAGTTGTTATTTTATTGGATACTCTGAATGCTCTAGGGGTTACAAATTTTATGATCCCATAAGTAAGTTTATTTTTGAGACGTGTAATGCTCGGTTCTTTGAGGATGCTGAGTTTGCGGGGGGAGAAAGAGTTAAGTGTTAGTGTAAGCCCTAGCCCCAATGCATTGTAATAAAACACTTTAATTAATAAAATGAGGCATTTGTTTTATCTATTGTATTCCTGTGCATATCAATTGATAGAACTATCCAAGAATGTTGTTTCAGTTTAAGTTATCATGTGTGAGGCACATGGTTGTAAGACCTTGAAACAAATGAGACTTCATTCTAAATATCCCTAGTCAGTCATTGTTATGGGAATAACAATGAATTAAGACCAGTATGCTCTCTCTGATATTATGAGTTCTGTCTTACGGATCATTAGGACAAGAGTGTCAATCAGAGATCATAGATATATGTTAAAGAACATGGTATCTGGATTCGATCCGTTCATGAGAACACTACATGGTACAAGTTATAAGTGTTTCTCATATGCAAGTTTTGTATTGGAGTTCTTAGACCTAAAATCTCTATGAAACTCTTTATGAATTACTTTGTACTTTGACATACACCTAACGTTCTCGTAACAGAGTGACAAGTACGGGTATGCTTGGGTATGCATTGATTCATGTTAGAGAGCATGAGAGAAGTGAAGGGATTACCCCTCTCAATAAGAGAGAAAAATATCATCGGCCACTTGATCAGTGAACTGAGAAGTATATGGCCATACCAAGATGAAATAATGAATAATCATTATTTATCTGAGAGTTCAGTGTCACTGGAATATCAAGAAAGGAATTAATATATATATAAGGATGACTAGTTCCATGCCTTATATTAATTCTGATATTTATGGGTAAGAGACTACACAAAATTGCATTAGGTCACTAAATGCCATATGCATTTTCATTTAATTTGGAATGCTATAATATCTTGCTAGAGAATATATATAGCCTTTGAATTAATTCATTAATTCATTGCCAATATTAAATGGACCTATAGGATTGCACACAAAGTATTGGCTTAAAATATTTAAATAAAGTATTGGGCATTAATTTGGGCTTTTAATTAAAGTCAAATTAATGTATGTAATGGGCATTATAAATGCTATTGGACCTTGGCCCATGAGAGAGAGAAATTCAGCCTGATGGGGATTTATTTGAACCCTTAGTCTCACTAGACTGCGTATAGGATGAGTAGGGTATCGTTCCAAAGGGAACGGGGTAAATTTTGTATTGAAATCACAAAGACTAGATAGATAGGTAATGAATAAAATAAAGATCATGCAT
Organism: Excoecaria agallocha; assembly: GCA_037975025.1. Classification (NCBI taxonomy): domain Eukaryota; kingdom Viridiplantae; phylum Streptophyta; class Magnoliopsida; order Malpighiales; family Euphorbiaceae; genus Excoecaria; species Excoecaria agallocha. The sequence continues at coordinate 18,404,528 of CM075807.1, forward strand.
TTAACTAAATATCTAAACTACTTTGGATATATTAAATTAATTTGGATTAAAGATGACTTAAATGATGGTATGAACATACATTAAAAATTATGAAATAGTAATTCATTTAAGAATAAGTTCTAGATAATTATATAAATAAAGTGACTGGAGAATTTAGCCAAGATTCTTTAAAGCAACTCTTGTTGTCAATAAAGATATTTTTATTTAGAGTCTATAAGCACTCTCATGTCATTATAGAGATAAACAAAAATTATGAAGCTCTATGCCAATTCTTTAACCCCTCAAAAAGAATTCCTTAAGTCAAATTAAAGGAATTCAATGCTTCAAGTACATTCATTTGTTTTTCCATCAAAGAATTCCAACTCTCGTTGCAAATAAATTGACTAACATGTCAAATATGGTGGCTAATCATACATAACAAATCAAAGCACACAAATGGATGTAAATCATACTTGATTCATAATAATAATAAACATGTCTTAAACAAATACTAGTGTATAGTTATAATGTACAAAGGAAACTAGCCAAATACATAATTGAATTTAAGACAAAACAAGAGAAGGAAACTCATCTTATGTTCCTTTGGCTTTGTCCCTTGTAATCATTTACTAAAAAAAACTAAGTAAAAATGTTTATCCAAAAAAAAAATATCTTTCTTAAAAAAATAAACATTCATTCCCCTCTTATATATAGAGCTTTACTTTACAGATATGTCCCTTAAGAAATCACGAAAGGTTGCTTCAGAAAGGACATGATGTATGGCTAAAAGATCAGGTGCAAAAGACACAACAGTTTGGAAATAGATGCTTATCCGACTCGTGAATTCCTTCATGAGTTGTGAGCCTGCTACTTCACTCATGATTGCTTGCTTTAGCCGTGATTTGTGCTGCTTTCCTTACTGAGTCGGGACTACCTTCACGACTAGTGAACTACTACTGGGACTCGTGGATTGCTTGCTCGAGTCGTGAATTGTACTACTCTTTCTTCTCCACTCCTTCTCCACTCGTGAGGCTCTTCACTGGTCACACAAAACTATCCGAGTCGTGAACCACTTCACTACTCGTGATCTTTTTCTTCAAAATTTCACCATCTTCTTCCTTTTCTTCACACTTCACCAATTTTAACCTAAAAACAAACATAAACACATAAATTGGACATAAACACATAAAAATACATATAATATTACATACTTAACTACATAAATAAGAGAAAAACACACATAAAAATATAGACATTTTACATGACATCACAGCCCACATGGTTTAATTTTAATTAATTAATTATCTTTTATTAATTAAATTAATTGAGTATTAAATCCTAATGATATTTAAATCAAATTATAACACTTAATTAAGGGATGTCTTAGCCGAAATTCCAAGAAAAATATTGAAGGAATTTCGGCACATGTGAATTTCTTTATTAAGTGATATTATTTGATTAAATGTCTTATGTATTTATCTTAGAATAAATCAAAAGAATTTGAATCAATATATATCACTTATTTTAAAGAAGTGATAAAGGATAAAATTAATTATCTTTAAGTGGTGGATTTTAGATTTATCGCTTAAAAATAAAATGATATATATTGATAGAAGAAAAAAAAAACATGAAAAAAAACCCTAGCTTTTCTTTGGTTTTGGAGTGAACTTTTCTCTCTCTCTCTCACAAAATTCTCTTGGCCAATTTTCACAAGGAAAAAGGATTGTTCCTCATTCTCTTGTCTTCTTGGGTAGTAATAGCAACTTAAGAGAAGTACAAAATCAAATTTTGTAGCTTCAAATTGTTGCCATTATACAATACTTTAAAAGAGAGGTAGCAATCTCGATTTTAAGCCGTCGGTACAATTATGTATGTGAACATAGAGAGGAGTGGCATAAAGGCTGTTCCTTGAAATTGGTGGTGAAGGTCTAAGGCTAAGATATCCTCCTTGGTTTTAAAACCCTAAAATTTCATGTTTCGATTCTTGTCATGGAATTGTATGGCATGTATGATCAAATTTATATTGTTTTCTGCTGCATGATCTTTATGTGCATACCATGTCATATTCCATCAGTGGTATCAGAGCCTAATCATGCTTATTTTAGTGCTTTAGATGCATGAAATAATTAATCAAAAATCATTATTTTAAATACATGCAATGCTGAAATTTTCTGTTTTGAGTTTTTTGCATTGTTTTGGTGTAAAAATGATTTTAATTAATTAGATAGGTATTATAATTAATATGACATGTTAATATACTGTCCTAAGATGTTCTAGGAGCTGTTAATGGTCGGATTTAATTGATAATACCTGATGGTACATGTTAATATTAAAACTAGGTGCTATTTGGCATGTTAGTTGTTAGTTTAACAACTAGTTTTAAATATTAAATGTAAAAATGATTTTGGCATGTTTGTAAGTGATTTTTAAAGATTAAATATCAGGTCTGTATATATTTTAAATTTGGTTTTAATTCTGGTCCATGACAATTTAATTGATTAATTTTAAAATCACTTAAAACTATGACTAGTTTGTGTTTGTTACATGTTTAATCAACATTGTTTGTTTTGTTTTGATTAAAATGGTAAAAACACATTTAGATCAGATTGGTACAGAATATTAAATCAATATTTATGACCTTATTTTAGTTATTAAATGACTCATAAAATTGATTTAATTATTTGTGCATTTTGTGGCATCACATAAGCATTAAACAACTAGTTTTGTTGTTTGTTTGTTTTTATATGCATGCAGTGTATCATATATATGTTCTTCATGATTTTGTGTTTTAATTCATGTTGGTACATATTATATGTATTTTTAATGTTTATAGGCTGTATGACATAAAATTAAAAATGGCACAATTGAAAATTATACTATAGTTGATTTATAGCACAAATCTAACTAGTTTGTGTTTTGGGCTTTTAAGAGAACTTATTCAATAAGAGGATTTAGTCCATTGGGCTTCAGCCCAGGCCCATCATGGAGTCATCTCTTAAAGGTTCAAGTACACAATTTCCATTAATGGGCTTGGCTAAATTAATTAAAATTGGACTTTGTTTGATCTATGAATGTTATGTATATTTATTTGCTTGTTTGATGTGATGAATGGATATGCATGGTGCATTCATGGGCCTTGGGTTTTGTAATTAAATATGGCCTGCGAGCCATTATGTTTTATTGTAAAATTTTCATTTATTTCTTAGAATAGAATATACTTAAAGACTTTGTAAATCAAGACAAAGCCCACCAGAGTGGAGAAGCCCAACTTGAAGATTCTTATGTAATAGTATAGAATTTTAGTTGTAGGTTTTTGGGCCCATGTTTGTCATGCTTTACTTTATGCAATTATTTATATATGCATGCTAGAATGGATGACAAAGCGTATGCCATGTAAGCCGTAATAAAATGAATCCCTAAAAATAGTAAGTCACAAAGTTGCCTTCCTAATTCGAAACATGTCAAGGCATCGATCATCGGTCACGTAGACTAGGAGTCCTAGATACGCTCGATTATCTTTGTGAGGCATGGGTTGTGAATGTAGGTTGGACTTAACATGGAAAGGGATGCCTGGACCTAGGCAATTAATAAATGGGTTTGTGCTATAACATCTTAAGACGTTAGCCCGTTTGATCCAAGAGTCATGTATGAGACATGATTGGAGTTTTTTCTACCTAAGTAACTTAACTTGTTAGGTGTACAAGCTCAGCTTGACTAATAATTTGTTGTGAAAAGTGGATCTTGGGCCACAATAAATCACTAACGCGAATTATTTAAAGGGATATTAATTCGGTTTGTGGGATTATATAAATAAGACCTCATTTAATCTTGCTAAATTTTATTGTAGATTGAAAATGGCATCTTCAAACAACAATTTCTCATTGTAATCGGTCCTTGAAAAGGACAAATTGAATGGCACCAATTTCATAGACTGGTCTCGAAACTTAAAAATAGTTCTTAAGCAAGAGAAAAAGTCGTATATTTTGGATGTACCCTTGCCTGTAGAACCTGCTAGGAACGCCTCTGCAGTTCAAAAGGAAACTTTTGAGACCAAGAAGAGTGACTCCAATGATGTGACCTGTCTAATGCTGGCGGCTATGGTGCTTGACTTACAAAAGTAATTTATGGACCAAGAGGCTTATGCGATCATGGTGCACCTCAAGGAGATGTTCCAAGAGCAAGCTCATCACGAGAGGTTCGTGACAACAAAGGCCTTGATTTCTTGTAAGATGGCTGCGGGTACTCCTATTAGTACCCATGTACTCAAGATGAAAGGGTATCTTGATACTCTTGAGGTACAAGTGCCAAAGGAATTGGCCACTAACTTGATCTTAGGATCATTGACTGATGATTATGATCCTTTTGTGATGAATTATAACATGCATGCAATGAACAAGTCAGTCACTGAGCTTCATGGGATGCTTAAGAAAGCTGAAGAGAACATTTGAAAGACCAATCCCGTATTGATGGTTCAAGGGGGCATTAAAAAAGGACCCGCTAAGGGAAAGGGAAAGGGAAAAGAAAAACCCAAGAATGACCTGGCTCAGTTCAAGTCAAGTGGGAGTGCACCTCAGGCCTAATCCAAGCCCAAGGCGTAGAAGCTCAAAGAGAGTGAGAGCACTTGCTTCCATTGCAACAAGATAGGGCATTGGAGGAAGAATTGCGCTCTCTTCAAGGAAGAACAAAAGAAGAATGGAGCCAAGGCATCCAGTTCTGGTATTTTTGTTGTTGAGATTAACCTTTCTATTTCTACCACTTGGGTATTGGATACCGGTTGTGGTTCTCACATTTGTTCAAATGTGTAGGGGCTAAGAAATAGGCGGTTACTTGGGAAGAATGAAGTGGACCTCTGTGTGGGGAATGGAGCACGAGTTTCTGCCATGGAGATAGGCAACTATCAACTCACTTTACCTTTTGGACTTTGTTTAGTTTTGAAAAATTGTTATTATGTGCCTGCTATGAGCAGAAACATTATTTCAGTTTCATGTTTGGATTTGGATGAATTTGATTTTGATATTAAAAATGGCAATGCTCATATTCGTTGCCAAGGAATTTCTTATGGCAATGCCATGTTGCAAAATGGCCTTTATATCCTTGATTTACAAAACAAAGAGTCCATATACAACATTAATACAAAGAGGGTTAAATCAAACGAATTGAACCCTACTTACTTCTGGCATTGTCGTTTAGGCCATGCAAACAAAAAACGCATTTCAAGACTCCACAAAACTGGAGTGCTTGGATCATTTGACTTAGAATCTTATGATACATGCGAGCTATGTTTTTTTTTATTGTTGTTTTTTCTTTGACCCTATGTTGTCATTGTTGTTGTTTTTTCGACCCTATATTGGTGGCGGTGGTGGTGGTGGTGGTGTTGTTGTTGTCTTTTTTCACCTTATGTTGTTGTTATTGTTGTTTTTGTTTGACCCTACGTTGTTGTTGCTGTTGTTGTTTTCCAACTCTATGTTGTTGTTGTTGTTTAGCATTTATGCTGTGATGTCATTTTTTCCAATTAAATTTGAATTTCTGCATTTTTGGGCTTCACAGACACTAAGAACATTATAAATGGTTTAAAGTAAAAAAGCACATTAGGATTATTAGCAAATGAGAAAGGATTTCCGAGCCAACTCATAAAATAAGCTACGGTCAGTTGGTATAGAGATCAAAATGCTCAGTGGAGGCAAATCAACACACAACAAAACCAGTGGTTACTAGAAAATTATTTGCAATGCCTCTCTAAGTTTATGTGTTCAAGTTAAAATGGCTCATGTAAATAGTCTAAAAATTTGAATAGGTCTTCTTAGTGTTTAATAGCACAAATCTACTTGAGGTTGGTTAAAAATTAACATTTAGCAGATGTGCAAGGTAATTTCTCTATTAGTAGTAAAAAAAAAAAAGAACAAACAAACAATGACTCTTTCCTTACTTTGGAACGAGCAATAGCTAATAGGGCAGACTATAATTTATAGAAAAGGATGACATTAGGATATAGCAGAAGAAACGCTATCCAACAAAAGTACATGAATGGTTTAAAAAATACTAGTAGAAAATCCCAAGACTTCGAAAAATAAATAGGAAAAGAATGAACACCTAAATAAACCTAAGATAGCATAAAAGCCCACATTTTCAAATCCTCGAAAGATGGAAAAATTCAAGTAGTTTCAAAGAAAGAAAATAAACCTAGAAATTCCAAAGAACATAGGAAAAAGAAAGAAGATATAACTAACCTTAATTTGTTTCTGGTGATCGAAGTTGGCCTAGTTTCATCTATTTAGTGGTGGTGATAGATGATTGTCGACAAGCAGTGAGGATGGGTGGTGGTTGATGAGAAAAGATAAAACAATAATAAATTTTATAATTAAAAAATATAAATTCAATTACAAATCAAATTAATATAAACTTTAACAATTAACAAAACTAAAATTAAATAAAACTTAAAACTAAATTATATAAATATAATTAAATTTAATTACTAATTTCGAAAGCGGAAAAATTTTGGGACAGAGACCACAATCTCCGGGGAATATTTTTCTTCCATCCCCGCCCCCACAAAAAAAATTTTCGGAGATTCTCCACCTCGTTTGGGGCGGGAATCATCCCTAGTCGTTGTCGTAATGAGGGTATTTAACCCATTTATTGTTATCGTTGTTTTGTTCTTACTCTTATGCTTCGGAGATGGTTTTCGCAGAAAATTGATCGACTGACTTTTACGTAAAATAGTATAAAGTTCAATAATAATTTTTTCATGTTATGTTAATTCAGTTATTTTTAGATTATTAGGCGTAAGTTCAGTAATTATCAGTAATATTATCCCACAAATTCGGAAACCTGAAATACAACATAGGTTAATTAACTTTGAAATACAAAATCAGATACAAATTCCACAACATCTATATATTTGTTCCAGTCACATGTACATACCCATTCTTAAAGGAGCAAATAAAACTCAATGTGAATGACGATTAATGCATATTTTAATCGTGGAAGGAACTTGAAATGAGAATTCTCATTATAATTCATTTTTTTCTAAATAAAAAATACAATAGATATTGTAGAGAGCATTTTTATTCTCCTGCATGAATTTGTATGATTCTTAACAGAAATAAATCAATTAAATCTAGGACTCGGATATAACAATCTCAAGGTGGGTTATTTACATCCTTGATCATCAAATTTTTTGACTTATAACCAAATGGTTATAATAAAATAATTTGTAACACAAAAATCATTAAAATTCTATTTTATTTTAATTAAAGTAAAAATATGTAAAAATTAATTTTTTATATTATCGGTGTGACAGTTAAGCACACCACATATAATTATCACATCATTTTAGGACCACTAACCTTTATAAGTTGAACTATCAGATGAAAAAAATTTCATGTTGTCATGTAAGCATGAAAAAATGACATGTATATAGAAAACAAAAAAAATCCAAGTAATTAATCATAATCTATTTGTGGAGTTAATTGGTATTAAATTGACAAGGTGATCATATGTAATCTGATTAATTATTACTTTGGTGACATAAAAATTAATTTTTAAATCTTTTTTACTTTAATTGAAATAAAATAGAATTTTAATTATTTTTGTGTTACAAATTATTTTATTATGACCATTTGGATATAAGTTGCAAAATTCAATAACCACGAATATAGTTAACCCATCTCAAGGTCTAAGAATTTATAAACCAATCTAGAACGTCTTGCAAAAAATAGAAATTTGAGGGGTTTTTTTTGTTTTGTTTTGTTTTTTTTTTAATTTAGAGTTTTGGTGTTATAGTAAAAAATAGCAAAAAGGGGTGTTAAAAAAGGGCATCCACTGTTGCCATTTTTTGACGACGTGGGTCCCACACGATCAATGTAAAAATTTGAATTGTTTTTCATAGAAATAGTGTCGTGTGGATGTGTTGAAGACTGTGAAATGTGAGATCCATAGAAGATGGAAAATGGCAGCAGTTGTTGCCCTTTAAGCTAGTCAAATGGTGGGTCTCACGTAGGATAGAAAATGACAGCCATTAGTGTCATTTTTGTACATTTTTTTAAAAGCCATGTCTGCAGGTGCACAAAAATTATTATGCGTTGCAGGGCACACATTAATTTTCGTGCGCTGCAAATTGAACAGATGATTCTTAATTTTTTTCTTTTAAATGGTTGCCTTAAATACCATCTTTTTCCACTTTCTCATTCTAACTAAGGCTATACAAATGGTTAGTTCGGTTCAATTTTGGACCGAACTAAATAGATCGAAAATTGAACTTCCTAAATTAAAAGAACTGAACCAAAAAGTTGAAGTTTTTAGATCTGAAACCAAATAGACTGAATTAATTTAAGTAGGTTCGGTTTGGTCCAATATGTTCTAGGTTAATATAGGCTTCTTTTTTATTGGACTTTTAACCTATATGGGTTTATAAATTAAATTAACTTATATTTGATAAAATAAAACCATTTAATATAACTAAAATTAAAATAAGATGTATAAATTTATTATATTATGTCCATAATAAATACTAATAAAAATTATATTGAAAAATATGTTGCTAAAATAATATTTCGAAAAAACATTAAAAATTCTCCAATAAAAAAATTAACATAAAATAAATATAATATAACTTTTCAAATATAATATAAGTTCAATTTGGCACAACATTAAAAAAAATAAAGAGATTTAGTGATTTAGGTTGAAATACAATCATACATATATAAAATTTAATAGCTAAAAGAATTCAAATGTTTGAATTGTATAAGTTAGCAAATTAAGGGGAGCGATATAATTACTGGACATACATTTCTTGTACTTTGATTACTTCATCACCAAGAAATTAAGACTTTATCATTTATTATTACTATCAAAGTATTTAACTTCTTGAATCAATTAGTTGCTTTAAATTTCCAATATTGCGAAATGAATTATGTAGAGACTGACATTTCAATACAAATTGCTAATTCGATAAAATTCATCCTACTACACAGATAATTAGTCTATCATTGATATGAAAATTCCTTTTTTTTCCATTAAAATAAATTTGAGAAATTAAGCTTTCCAATTGTAAAAATAAAAGATAAACTTTAGTAAATACATTGAAAAGATTATTTATCCACCATAATTAAATTTCTAACTGATAGCACATAAAAAATAAAATAAAATACAAGATGAAGACTAAGGCCAACACATTAAAGGCTCGTTAAAAAGGCCCAATATTGAAAGACTAAAAGCCCACTATCAAAAGTTATAATTGGATTACAATTGAACCATTTTTCAAGGCCAAAGACTCTATAAATGGGGTAACTTCCTTTATAAGTCATAGAATGGTCTCTCTCTCTAACGCACACACTCTCTAATTTTCTCTCCATATCCCAATAGCTAACTTAAGCGTTGGAGCACTAACACCCGGCAGGATCGAGCTAGTCTTTTTTTTGCAGGTCATCAAAGCTCTTCTTTAATCAAACATCATATCCCTGATTCAGGAATTGATTTCTCTTTACTTTATAAAATTTTGTGATTTATCATTTGGTGCTTTCATTGAGAGACGATGCCGGAACTGAGCTACTCAACCTAAAATCAAAGAAAAATGATGTTCGCTCTATGGCTGCTTCTTGTAGAAGTTTTCAATGCCAAACTCCCAATTGGTTCCTGCTTCTTAGTAGAAAAAAAAGTTCCATGAAGAAGTTGGGGTTACATTAAAAAAGGATCCCTAGAAGGATCTCTCTGTCCTGAGCCAAGACCTGAAGCCCGAAAAGGGACCACAGAGAGTGAAGGGCAGAGAAAGCCTAGATCTAAAATCCTTAAACAACCTCGGTTAAGCTCCAATTAGATGTTCATAAGGCAAAAAGGTAGCAAGATGCTGCCACCCTCAGTAGATGTGAAGCAGTAATAACAGGGCACACCTCATGAGATGCGCAGAGGTGATAAACACCCAACCCATAATTTCTCTAATTTTATCAAGATAAAATACAATATCTTTGCAGCTTGTTACAATAATTCATGATCATGAGCTCTATGATGAAATATCATGTCTCATCACCCTTAAATTTTTGTCTATTAATGTTTGAATTTAACGACTTATTGAGATAAAATCAATAAGAATAAGAGTAGAGTTACCTTATTTGCATCTATGGCTAAAATAGACAATTAATTTCTGGCTAGCGTTGGATTTGAGTTATGAAAACTGACGGTGGTACAAGAAATGCCTCCTTGCTCTTTTGTCACTCATTCTTGTGAAATAATTTAAATAAAGGCATGCACTCAACACTTTGGTAGCTAACTTCTTTTGATAGTGAGAGTTACAACCTACTATTATTATGCATATTATTTGTACAAACTCGGCAAACAAAGGTATAATCTGAGGTAAAAATTTCTCCTAACTTGAGTTGGGTAGCCATCAAGGCAATGAAAGGCAAGATTACGGTGATGATAATGAGACCTTGCTTAGTGCAACATAAAGAGTTCAATCTCAATTGGCAATTCTATCTTTTATGGGAAGATGCAGTTTGTACCCCTAAAGAAACTCCTACACATGTCTTGCAACATGGCATGGCATATAGAATTTAAGCTAGACAATACCCCATTTTCTGTAATTCAATTTAGCCCAACAATTTGGCGGAGTAATACTTTCGATTAATGTTTTTTCTTTCTCCAATTAAAGAAGGCCGCCCAAGAGGAGAAAAGGTGACAGCCAAAACAATCCAAAAATGAGATGCCATCCCTACGAAACATCAATATGCAAACTCCTTTATAGAGACTTAATATTGCCCACTTCTTGGATAATCAGCATAAAAACTATAATTAAATATCCATGCACAGTCAAAAAGAGCTGAGATTCTCAAAATCAATCATTTTGAAAAATAATTCAAAGTATGTTGTTACATTTTCTCTAAAGTAACAAGAGTAGCTAAAAGTAGAGCCATCAACAAGTTTAACAGCCAAAATTACCACAAGAAAAATCGATTGGTATGCACATCTAAACTGATCGGCATGCATATCTTTGACTGGATAGATTGAAAATAAATACTCGTTGGATACTTGCCATGAACGACGATGACTGTTAGCCATCACAACTTAAAGCCAAAAGAATTTTAAGCTTGGGCTCCTCGAAAATGGGTACCTCAAGGATCTCATTTGGAAACAGGAGATAAGCGAATCAAATCGGATTAAAGCCTAATTAAAGCCCGAAGGATTCTTTGTTCCTCTTCGAATTCAGGCCTGTAGTTATCAAATTCCCTAAATTAAAAGGTTACACTATCAATTATGAGACTATATAAAGCTTGGTGGGGACGGAGAAAATATAGAGAGGATCGATAAATGAAGGGAGAAAGAATAATAAAGATGGATCTCTGGCTAGCCTAATAAAATAAGAGCAAAAGCAAATTTTATATTATTTTAAGAGGATTAGCCCCTGCTCTAGAAAAGAGTAAGCTCAGGAAAGGGGGCAACCGATCTTTATCTTTTGAAAGACATAACAAGTGGGCCCCACCTTTGCAAGAAATCTACATGTGGTCACCTACACATCTCTACATCTTGAATGACACACTTTAAAGCCTTTAGCCTAGTCTCAGCATGCTTTTCTATATACAATTTGGCTATTAACTTGGTCAAACATCAAGTGCAATTCGGCCCCACCATTTTTGGCTATTAACTTGGTTAACACCAAATGCAAAAGAAGTACTTTGCCAAAAAAGCTAAAGACCAGATGTTGTCACCTCTACCTTTCCAAGTTGGAATTGTAGCAAAATAACAAAAGTCGATGGGTGGTACCAAAGGTAACATCCTTCCATGGCAACATCTTAAATATATGATTTAATCAAAAGATTTAGCTTATACATCTTCTTAAATATGAGCATTGCAATATAAAAAATTATTAAATTGATGATGTATTTTATTCCAGTCGATGAAAAATCCTAACCGATGATTTTTATTCTAACCAATAAAAATCCCAATTAATGACTCATTAATTCCAACTGAGGAACATCCCGATTGATGACTCATTAATTTCAATCAATGAAAATTTTGGTCAATGTATTTAATCCCAATCGATGCATTTAATGTTGATTAACAGCGGATCGAATCATCGACCACCGCCAATTGTGGATCGGATATAAAAGGCATGAAATTGCCTTAAGAAGTCCTCATCAATTGCCACTAGCAGATCGGATGATCGACCACTACCGATGTCAGATCGAATCGAAAAAGGCATAAAAATTCCTTAAGAAATCCTCATCCACCACCAATGGTGGATCAGATGATCGACCACTACCAATGTCAGATCGGATCGAAAAAGGCATAAAAATTCCTTAAGAAATCCTCATCCACCACCAATGGTGGATCAGATGATCGACCACTACCAATGGCGGATTGGATGATCGACCATCGCCAATGGCGGATCGAATAAAAAAGGCATGAAAATGCCTTAAGAAATCCTTATCCACCGCCAATGACAGATCAAATGATTGACCACCGCCAGTGGTGGATCGGATCGAAAAAGGCATGAAAATGCCTTAAGAAATGATCATCCACTACCAACGCGGATCAGATTATCAACCACCACCAATGGTTGATTAAATATAAAAAGGTATGAAAATGCCTTAAGAAATCCTCATCCACTGCCAACGACCGATCGGATGATCGACCATTGTCAATGGTGGATCGGTAAAAAAAGGCATGATAATGCCTTAAGAAATCCTCATCCATTGCCAATGGCGGATCAAATGATCAACCACCACTAATGGCAGATCGGATAAAAAAAGGCATAAAAATGCCTTAAGAAATCCTCCTCCACCGCCAATGGTGGACCAGATGATCGACCACCGCTAATGGCAAATCGAATCGAAAAAGGCATAAAAATGCCTTAAGAAATCATTGTCTGCCACTAATGGCGGATCGAATGATTGACCACCGTCAATGGCGATCTGATGATCGATCATAGCTAATGGCGAATTGGATCAAAGAAGGCATTAAAATGCATTAAGAAATTCTCATCTACCGCTAACAACGGATCATGTGATCAAAAAATAATAATACCCTAAAAAATAAAATTACAATGCTTAAAATGTTAAGAAGCCTAAATAAGGAAGGCTTAGGGAAGCCTCCTAAAAGCCAACTGGCTAGACACGAGAAATAAAGCTATCCCGATCGGATGAGACTTCTCTTAGAAAAGTGAAAGGCCAAATACTAGAAGCCTAAGCTATGAGAGCAAAGGGATACAACTTCAAAAAATCTCTTAGATAACAAATGCAACAAAAATGTAGGTTAGTAAATATAAAATAATTTATATTTATAAATTATTTGTAGGATAACTATTTCAAAACTCTCAATCGATGTATATCCCTATCAAAGTAGCAAAAATTTTCTTGATCGACGTATATCCCAATCGTAACAATTAAATTTTAGTCTCAATAAATTAAGGGACTCTGCCACTGGCCATGAAATGATTGAACAATCGCCATAAACAGCAAACACCTTGACCTTCGATCTCTTTTGAGAAATGATCGAACATCTAGGAGGGGGACAAATGATAACACATAAAAAAATAAAATACAAGATGAGGGCTAAGGCCAACCCATTAAAGGCCAGCTAAAAAGGCCCAACATTGAAAGACTAAAAGCCCACTATGAAAAGTTACAACTGGACTACAATTGAACCACTTTTGAAGGCCAAAGGCTCTATAAATGGGGTAACTTCCTTCATAAGTCATAGATTGGTCCCTCTCTCTAACACACTCTCTCAAATTTTCTTTCCATATCCCGATAGCTAACTTGAGTGTCGGAGTACTAACGTTCGGCAAGATCGGGCTAGTCTCCTTTTTGTAGGTCATCAAAGCCTTTTCTTCAATCAAACATCATGTCCCTGATTTAGGTAGTGATCTCTCTTTACTCTATAAAATTTTATGATTTATCACTAACCTTATCTGATCCTCAGCCATCTGAACCTGGTGTTGTAAATTACATACTTGATGCTGGAGTTCCTACAAATTATTATGCAATCAAATTAATTAATTTTCAAAATCATAATTTATAAAATTAATTAATAACCAAAAGTCACTTGTTCTTTTAACCTTTATATTTGATGATCTGCTTGCCTTCTGACTGAAAAGTCAAAAGGGCAAAAAAAAAATATTACTATGTATATTACAGTAAATTGATTTATCAATTATACAAAAAATTTAATTTTTAATTTAATCACTAGTAGTCTACTACTCAATTTAATAAATTAAGGATTTATTTAGTAACTGTTTTAGGCACGTTAAATATAAGTAATCAAAAAAATATATTCTATTATTTATTTAATCAAAAAACATATCAGATTAACGAATGTTGTTGATTAAAATCAAAATTAAAAATTGATTTGATTTAACATTTATTACATTTTTAATTAATGAATCATAAACATTAAAGATATATATTCTATTATTTATTTAATAAAAAAACATTCTAGATTAATGAATGCTGCTGATTAAAATCAAAATTAAAAATTGATCTGATTTAACATTTATTATATTTTCAATTAACGAATAATAAACATTAAAAATTATTGAGAAACTTTAGAAAATTATCATAGAAATTGGTGGTGTGTTCAAAAGCTAACCTAACCCCAAAGAGAGCTTTTTTTTAATAATTTCGATAGGGATATGATAAGGCAAAAAATAAGAGGAAAAAGAAATTCAAAGTAAGATTTTAATTTGTTTAAATTAAAAAAAAATGTGAAATAAAAAAATGGATAATGCAAAAAATGATAGGAAAAAGAAATTTCAAGTAGGATTTTAATTTTTTTAAAGTTAAAAAATTGTGAAAACAAAAAAAAATTAAAGTAAAAAAAATTGAGAAAACAAAAACCTATGCTTTCTAGTTAAGACTTAACAACTTTAATTAGTGTTTCATACCACTGATCCAAGATGTCTATTTTGATATTTTATTACTATAATATATATGTATAAACATATGGATTGTTTGGTTCATTTGATTTTGAACTTTTAAGAACCAAACCAAATCAATTAAACTGAAAAATCTATTTTATTGAAGATGAAAAAGAAGATAAAGTTTTATGATTATATTTTAAATTAACTTTATTAATCACATTTTAATTTTTGATTGAATTTATTAATAAATTTATTTTTAATGTTAAATTGTAGGTGCTATTAATGCTAATATATATTTCCGTCAATATTTTTAAAGGTAAATTATTGTTAATTTATTTTATTTATTTTGAAAAAATGATTTAGTTAAAATTAAGGTAATTAATTTGTACATATTATTTTATAGTTTATATATATAAATTATAATCGTCAATATTTGTAGAGCATTTGCCCGTTTGAATTTAGTTATGTTAATTTAATTTAATTTAATTTTGTAATGTTTTGATTTTTAGGAATATTTGAAATTAAATTGTTTTGTTAATTTATTCTATTTAGTCAACATACATAAAATTATATAAGAATTTTTTTGAAGAAATATATATATATATATATATTGCATATAATAAGTATTTAACCATTTAATCTAAGTACATCTAAGTAGAGAATGATAAAATTTAAAAAATAATTAAATTATTAGTATTTATTTACAAAAAAATATTTTAAAAATTATATAAATTGCAAGATTTGGGATATTAGTTCAAAATAATTATATAATTTTTATTTGTTTGATGAATAAATATTTAAAAATTAGCTGCATAAAGTGAATAAATTTATGAATGAGTTAAAAATTTAAAGATAATTATTATTATAAAAATAGTAAATTGATGCAATGATTTTTAATTATGCACATGGAATGTAGGAATTAGAAAATATTGATTCCTACAACATTTATAATTCATACTGGAGGACAATCAATATGGGACATAGTTGCTTACTGATAAGTCACAATTATTCTTATATTTTTGGGTATTTCTTGGCATTATTTGTGTGTCTTTTGTTTGTTTTACTCTTTATTATTTTATTTTATTTATATTGTGTTAGTTGATTATGTTTCATAGTTTTTAATAATTCTTGGGTTAATTTCAGGTGTTTTAGAATTATTAGGAGTTTTCTTGGAGCTATGGGGCAAATTTTAGGCTAAATTGGCCGAGTGGGTAGAATTTATATTAAAACACAATAGTGTTTTTATCAAAACACTACTGTGTTATCTAGTTTTTAGGAGCCCAAATGATGCTCATATGAATTAGTAGCCCAGCCTCAATTTTGTCCAACTATATTTCTTACAGAAACATGGTTGTGTTTTTATCTAGTCTTTATATAAAAAACGCCTTTCGATCTTCTTCAAGGGGGGTGATTTTTTAGAGGAGGAGGTAGACATTTTAGATCTAGGGTTTTCTTCTTTTATTTTTATTGTTTTATTTTCTTTTGTAAATGCTTATATTAAGTTTAGTTCAATTCAAGTTTTTAGATTAGATTTGTGTTTCTCTAATTAGTAGGAGTTGTTATTTATATTTTGTTGAAGAGTCATTGAAGGAAGCTTGGATCCAGATTGGGACTTCATCAGTTACAATGGGCTTCTAGGTTTCTTTTTTCCTATCTTCTCTTATTTTGTTAATGTTCAGTTTGTATTTTCATTGCTATGGGATTTATCAATCTTTATATCTATGTAATAGATTGAACTTATATATATATATATATATATGTATGTATGTGTATGTGTGTGTGTGTGTGTGTTCTTCATTGGGTTTATTCATTTATCTATGTTATTGAGCATTTGAGCATTTTACTTCATTGGGTGAAAGGTTATTATGATTGAATGGAATGGGTATTGGCATGCTTTTGTTTTAGGTTTGTATGAGCTGTGAATTGAGGAATGATTCTGAAATAGAGGACTTTGGTTTATGGCTTGTGTATTGTTAATTTCATAAATAGTTAAAGGATAGATAGGTTTCAAATTGGTTGGCTCTGGAATGGGAAGCTAATTCATATCTAGGTTTTAGGACCCATGCTTATGCTAGCTATTTGGTTGGCTCCAGAATGGGAAATCAGATAGTTAGAAAAGTTGGCTCCGAAATGGAAAACTACAGTTTATATGGGTTGTCCACATTTAAGACATATGAATCTTTAGGCTTAAGTTTATTATATTGGATATATGGAGGATTAGAGTACCTTGGAAGACTAAGAGAAAATGAATCAATTTGGGGCCTGGCTCCCAATGCATTATTGCCTCATAAGTTGCTCCAAATGGCCATCGGATTAATTACTCACACAAAACCACAAAAGCCAACAAATTAGTGTGGTTAAAAATATACAATAATATTCAATTAAAATAAAATATATAAATATATCATAAAATTTAATGAGTATACAGAAGAAAAATATGTAAAAAAAAATAAAAGGAATTAATTCATCAAATATTGATAAAACAAAATAAAGAGTGGCAAAAAGACACAAAATACATTAAAATAGGCATAAAATTAGCCATGTATGCCTCTAGGAAGGTGATGGAAGCCCACAACCAAAGGAGGGATGGGACGTGAAGAAATCACCATGATGTCCCATCTGTCGTGTTGATAGAGGGCCATCTATGCTATGCCGTCCTAAATAATTGGCTTTACTAGCATCACATGCAAACATGCCACTGGGAGGACTATCCTCTTAGGCTAAACTAGATTCATAGATCACAGAATACTAATAACAGGATCCCAAATTAATGTTTAAAGAAGAGAGTAATGATAAGAGAAGAGAGAAATTTAGAAACTTATAGTATTTATTTCTTCGAGAAAGACTTGAACACTTAACTTAAATTCTTTAGATTTACAACAAACATGCCAAACTAGAATCCTAACCCTAAATCATGCTTCATCTATAAAAAATAACATTAATATCTAAAACAACATCATAATAAAATAAGGTTCAAATCATACAATCATGGAGGAAATCATGCTCAAATTAATATTCCATCATGCACATAGATCTAGATTAGCATGGATTCAATCAAACATATGAGTCCCAAAATGATAACACACAAACATGTTAATTTTAACATTAAACAATATATGTAAGCATGATGAATATAGAGAGAGAAAGATGGAGGGAAGCCTAGAATACTACCCTTAGGAGATATTCTGACTTTGTGCATCTTAAAGTCCAAATCTCTGTTTTGACCTTAGCTTTATAGTCAAAAAACAAAGCAATTTTTTATGTGTATTTTTTTAGATCAAAAGAGTGTATAGAACCTTTTCCTTAGAGAGAGAATAATTGATTTCTTCTCCTAAAAAATTTTTGTCCCTTTTCTAAGAATGATTGCCCCTTAAAACCTTAATTTTCTTATCTTTTGTACTTAGGGAAGAGTTAGAATTGCATTCCAATTCTAACTCTTCAAGTATGGAGGGACTAATCCTTCAAAATTTGGACTAAAAATCCCTAGAAAAAAATCTTATCCTTCCATTTTTGAAAACTAAAAACTTAAGAAATATAAAAATCCAACCACAAATAAGCGTCCATCAGGACAGATGACTGCCCCTCAGACGAAAATTCAAAATTCAAAAAAATGCCCCTAATCTGACCTGGACAGAAGGGAGGTGGCAAAAGAAGATCATCCCTCATATGATAGATGACTATCTGTCATCACTAAAGGCTTAAATTATGATTTTTAGTGCTCTTTTATTAAAACCTTCAAAAACACTTGAAAAATCACAAAATTCTCATAAAAACTATGAAAAATCCAAATTGGAGTTTCAAAATCCATATTCTTTATCATAAATATAGTATTTTCTCATCATTGGGTAACCCTGATCTAGGTTGCCTTGGATAACATTGTCTACAATTGTCTCCAATTTTGGGGAACTGGTGCATTGGTGCTAAAGTGAGCCAAAATTCCATGTAAAGAAAAAAGACATGTACCTAAGGGAGTGAATCTCTTGGTTGATTCTCTTAAAAGATGTACCATATGAGGTAGTGAGTCTATTGGGTAGGTAGTTACTATCAACTTGTCGATGTGTTAACCTTTGATTTGGGTAGTTACCATCAGTTTGTCGATGTGTTAACCCTTGGTTTACTGTTTGATTAGCGCTAGCTTATCAGCATGCAAAATCAGGTTGGTTTGTTGCATTTGATTAGCACCAGCTTGTCGACATGCAAAATCAAATGAGATTTAGTAATGGTGGGTGGGTACCATCTGTAGGCATACCTAACCTTGTAATTGTGGTGGTTAACACCATCTATAGGTGCGTCCCCCCTTTTTTAGAACAACATTCTACTTGGAGAATTTCTTGCAAATATGCATCTATGAGGAGTCACCAATGTGCTTGAAGCTTACCTTTCATATGTGTAGGTCTATCTTGGTGACACTGCAGCATAATTCTTTCCTTCATAATTGGAAGTCAAAATAACTTCTAAACCATAGGTCTATCTACGTATTTCAGTTTTATACTATGATATTGGCTAGATTTTGTAAACTTCATAATGACTATGTCATCATTCTACAAAGTTGAACCCATGTTAGGAAAACCATTATCATTAAGGCTATCAACACGCCTGACTCTATTCTGTATCTTTCCAAAATTTACATTGTCATTAGGCTTTCACCTCTTGTCCAATAGTTCCTTGTTGTCAAAATTAGCCTTATAATTTCTGATGTGTTTAGATTAAAACATCCTATGCTCTAAAGAGGCATGATTTATTACTAAAGAGTTTTGTTAGTCATAGTCTAAATGAACATTTAATACTACAATGGCATTCTAAACATTATGTAGCTCTAACTTTGTTAGTATTCCATTCTGACCTCATGATAATTTGGGCTTTCTAAGGCAATTGGTAATAAAAGTGCAAAAGGTGGCCTTTAAGGATAATAAGGCTGGTATGACAAAGTACACCTTGATTGTAGGGTTTGCTGTGAAGGAAACCAATAACTTAATAGCAAAGACATGTCCAGTTCATAGTGAGTGTACTCCATAACTTGCTTCCCATCAATTTCTGCCTTTTAATGACTTCAATTTGTGTAAATTCTTAATAAGCAAAAAATAGGGTGCAAAATCCTTTTAGAGTCTAGGAATATCTACACTTCTTTTTGTTGTGTATCTCTTTTGATTTCAACCTATTCAGGTAACTTCTTGTGATGAGGATGGATGTCTTGGCCCATTATTCCATTGAAGTGATAGATATGTGCCCTTTGTGAGGGTTTCTGGTACCTATGGGAAAGATTTGATATTAGCACTCTGTTTATTAAGCATGGCTTTATTTCCTTTTATTTAGTCATCTTCTCTTCTATCTCTTTTATTATTATTATTATTATTATTATTATTATTATTATTCATCTTTTCTATTTTATTTTTATTTTTCTATTATTCATTCATTTTTTGTGGCCTATTTTGTATGACTTGTCGTTTCGTCTTGTGTTTGTCAAACCGTTGTCTTGAATATGCATTTTATTGTCAATTTCATAATTTTTTCCTATTTCCAGGCATATTAGTTATGAATAAAAATAATCAAAACATAAAGTAAATACATAAATTAAACAAGTACATATTATATACATCAACGATATCCAAAAAAAAGTTTCGAACTCCCTAAATACAAAATGATAAAACTATTGAGATAGCCTTAGTCCTCTGCGATACGCTGGTCTTGATGGTCGTCGAAATGCTGAAGGCCTGGGAGGTTTGGCTGGTGCCACTGCCTGTGGTGCTTTTGGTGGCTGCTCTTACTCTTGTCTAAATCTAAAGTGAAACCTTGGCAATATAGCAATCAATGGCTGTAAAATTTGTGCTGTCACCTCAGCCAGCTGCTCTGAACTCTATCCTACCTCGGTGACTAATCTGGAGTGCTACTCGAGATATCTCATCGGGTTATCCCTCAAGTTCCTGATGTACGTCCTGAGCTGCTCATCTATCTTGACCATAACTTGTCTTTCTTTAGGGACCTCAGTCTTAATTCGATCTCTTTGCTCTTATTGATTTGGGTGAGCAACTCATCAACTACCTATAAGGATGCATCGAATCTTTGCCCTGTAGTTACCAACCTAGCTTTGATACCTTATACCTCAGCCTCTAAGGACTCTACTATAGCTAACATTGATTGTAAAGTCTGATCCTATCTCCTGACACTCTCTTCCACAGCAGACAATCTTTTAGAAATGTCATTAGACAAAGGGGCTGATGACAGCTGTACTGGTGGTGCAGTGGATGTAGATATCACTAAGTGCCTTGATGGCGGAGAAGCATTTGATATAGATGCCCTCGAATGTCCATATTGTGGAGAAATGGTAGAGATGGATGCCTTCAGGTGTCCATATGGTGAAAATCTACCTAACCTCCTAGTCAGCGACTGTTGATCTCTAACTAATGATCGTAGATGCACTGGTGGTTGAGGTGACCCGCCTAGGAGATGATAAAGATTGATCTGCATGTCAATCTTATAATCAGAGTCAATATCTACCCCTTGATGCTCCCATGGCTCCTTCGCTATGCTGGAGGTACCTATGATGGTTGAGGCTGCTGATCCTGACCCTGATCATCTCCCTCTGCTAGTGCATTTGACACTATAGGATCTAAGCCATATCTCTCCTTAGTCTCTAGGACAATCAACAGTTTGTATTGACCTTTTTGTCCCTACACTGACTCCACCATCCTCATAGTAAGAGCAGCCTATATTTTGATGTAGATATCCTCTTAAAATGGATTTCTGAATGTCCTCTAATTTGCCCCCAGAGCCAATAATAGCTGAGTCACTATGCCTCTTATATAGATCTGAGTGGTAGACTGGGTGGCTACTCTGAGCAAGGAAGTGATGATCTCATGTGTGATGTCTACCATCTTATGCTTATGCATCCTCCATAAGCTGGTAATATTGACCATATTAACCAACCAAGGCTACCTGTATGACCTAGATATGATATAGACAACACTCTCTAGATGTATCTATAAAATTGAGTAGCCAACATGGTGCTCTTTGCTGTGTTCGACTAGTATACGGCTCCTGAAAGTATAATAACTGTTTATCAGCCTTGGTCTATTATCCTGTCAAGAGTTATAATGCCTAGCCCCACTGGAAGATCTATGGCCTCTATGAATTATTGGCATGTAATGCTATAGTGGAGGCCTTTTGCCCAGAATTAGACTACTCCCTCCTCAATATATGATCTCTGGTAGCCTTCATACTCCAGAGTAGCTATAAACTCTTTGGTTATGTTCGGGTAAGTTTGAAAGGCCAAAGCAAAAAACTCTATCCATCCCGTTGCAGCTAGTAGTCTATTGATCTCTTTTCCTAATCCCATAGTGTGTAGGAAATATCTGGATATGAAATGACTAGATTTGAATTCAACTTGTAGTAAGGCCCGATACTTATTGGCCTATTGAGATGTTATACACATTGGTGTAGGTAAGGTCGAAGTGGCATAAGCGTTCCTACATGGCATCCTGCAAAATTTAAATGTTAATTCTTATGATTGACTTGGGTTGCAATCAAACTAGAAAATTAATTTGCTAGAAAATTAAGTCAAAATTTCGGTAGCATGCCAGCTTAAACTAGAGCTAGCCAACCTACACGAAAATGCATACTAAGCGCTACAAGGTAAATTATGACAACCTAAACCCATTATTTGGCAATCATGCATGAATGATGCTAGATATGCATTCAATAATTCATAAATTGTTAACAAAAATCCGATAGCATTTCAGCTAGGGATGTGCCTACCCCCAACACAAGAATAATATTTCAACACATCCACATACCATCACTGGCCACCAAGCAGTTCAAATCAAGTTATTTTCAACTATGTTAATGCAATTATTGGTATAATTTCAATAGATTTCAAGATACAAGTCTAAGTAAAATTACTTACATTGGATACAAAAATAACATTATTACTAGCGGTGCTATTTACATGCTTATATTTAAAGGTTTATTCCGAACTACAATGTTAAGCAATTGAAAGTTCACAAGTTCAAGTCTAATTCCTATGGGTATGTACAAATCTAAACTACAAGGCATTCATTATTTAAACCACACCTAACACCTATACTAGGAACTTAAAGCACTAACAGTCCAAATAAAATAAATAAATAAGGAAAAGGTCAGATGACACTTACTTGAAGCATAAATAATAGACGTATCAAAATGCAATGAAAAAAAAAGAAATAGATCATTCCCTAAATTGTACATCATTCCCAAGAAAATTTAAAAGTGAACGCTCTAAAAATAGGCAAAAAATGGAAGAGAAAAAGCAAGAAAATTGAGAGAAAAGCTTTAAAAGGATGGCAATGGCAGTTACAGTGAATAAGGAGGAAAAAGAAGAAGAAATGCCCTTTATTTTCAAATTTTCGAGGGTTAGAAAAGTTGGTCGTTCATTGCTAGTGATAGATGGCCACCTCATACGTCTCGTCTATCACTCATTTATCTTTTTTTTTTAGTTTCCATTTTACATTATTTTCCATAAAACACATTATTTTCATCATTTATTACATAAATTGATGTTATTGCATTTACATTTGTACACACACATTATTTATTTTTAATTATACATACTTATTGAAAACCTAAATACTCCCTAAATTTTTATATGCGTTTTGAATTTCTTATCTTTTTCATGTCTAGAATCTTCAGAAGCTTTTACATTGGACATCAATCTATTAGGTTTCCTACAAAATGAAAACAAAAGGAATGCAAAAATATATATGTATAATGCATAGGACATGCAGAAGAAATGCATTTCAGTGTTGTGGATGGTGTGCATAGGGGGCACAACCCATTCCCTTTTGACTTTTGCAAAGACTATTCTGGGCTTAGATGCTGTTTGGAAAAATCCTATTGCTTGCTTTACTGGTAGTCCTCTATTGTTTCAAGTATGTCATTGTTTTAAAGGTAGTGCATCCCTTATGGATTTTCATACTAGTTTTTCTTATTAGAAAATGCATCCTTTTATATTTTCATGTATTTCTTTGCCTTATTTTTGCCTGAGAAGAATCCAACTCACCCTAGTGGCTTTTTTTTAAGTATGGCTACATCAGAAGCTAAAGTTATGGTCAAAATCTCCACTCCGAGCCAAGGCGATAGGTACTTAACCTATGAGATTTGTTATCCTTAGACATATGTACCATGGATTTAAGTCAATTTAGGAGGGAGTTGATTGGATGGCACAACTGACATATAATGATATTATGTTTAGGTACGATTAGCTGCCAATTTTTTCTGTAGTTCAAGATAGACCCTCTGGATGTGTCCCTTTATGTGGATTGGACCGAGCTACCTTCTACATTACTACTCGTTATGCTCACCAATTTGGGGACTGCCAGGACATCGTCAGGTAACCATTAGGTTTTTAAGGTGGCATACTTTCTATTTCCTTCTTGTTAGAGTACTACCAGAGAATTTGGACTCAACTCCCTAAGAGGAACACCATTCCCAAGATTGCTGCTTGTGACTTCATTGCCTCCCCCTCATATAAATAGTGGGTTACAAACCCGATAGCTGACAATAGGCTTTCTCATTTTAGGCATTTAGAGAGAGATTTGATATAGATAGACTAGATTAAATATTATCATGGATTATGTTTATGCTATTATCAAAACTTTTTACATTTTAAACACATAAAAAATATAGAAAATACTTTTGGATACATTAAAAATAGATATATGCATGACATTCCTTTCTTATTTCAATACATATGATCATCATTTGATATTATCCCAATGGCACATATTATTTAATCTAAAAATTGAAACTTTAAAAGCATCACAACTCTTGTCATCAATCAACCCTCTTAGGTTTTCTTGATTGATTATTCTCACTTAGCCTCTAATTTTGCCTAGGATGCCTTTGTTTGATTTTCACCCTGATCAGGTGCCCAATTTTAGCAAGGCCATCATTTTTCTATTTTTGACCTGTGGGGCATTTATTCTCTTCTTTTTCTTTTTTTAGTTTTATCCATGAAACCTTTTCAATCTATCAATATTTACTGGCTTTCTAAACTCCTTGCCATCACTTTTTGACAAAATGGCAGCTCCTTTAGGTAACAACTTCTTCACATGAAAGGTCCTTTCTAAGTGGGCCTAAACTTGCCTTGGATATCTGGAATTCTAGGCCTCATCTTCTTGAACACTAAATGTCCCTCCTTCAAGGAGTGCTTCTTAACCTTTTTACCAAATGAATGAGCTAGCCTTTTTTGATAAAGCTGGTTGTGATAGTAAGCACGCATCCTATCTCCATCTAGCAGGTTAAGATATATTAGTCTCTGTCTTGTATATTTTATTTCTAGTAGTTTTGCTTTTAAGGCCACCCTCAGAGATCAATGCTCAATTACTACTAGAAAAATTGCTTTCATCCTATAAACCAACAAAAATGGAGTAGCTTCTGTTGAAGTTTTGGTTGTGGTCCTGTAATCCCATAGTGCAAAGGGTAGTTTATTAGCCCAGTCTTTATAGGTTTTAGCCATCTTAGCCAAAATCCTCTTGATATTCTTGTTAGCTACCTTGACTGCTCCATTTGCCTGAGGTTAATAAGGAGAAGACTTATGGTGTTGAATCTTGTACTTGATGAGCATATTTCTGGTTTCACTGGAAAACTGTAATCCATTATCTGACACTATGTGATAGGGTAAACCATATATGTCTATCAAATTCCTCTCAATGAATTTGGCCATGTCCCTAGCATCTAATGTTTTGAAGGATTTTTCCTTTACACACTTGGTGAAGTAGTCAATAGCCATTATAATGAACCTGTATCCATTTAAAGATGGTGGATGAATCATACCCATGAAGTTTATACCCCATGTAGTGAACGACCATGGCAATGTGAGATTGCATAATTCAGAAATTGGCACGTGTCTTAAGTCTGCATACCATTGGCATAGCTGACATTTTTTAACATATATAGAATAGTCGGTATCAATTATGAGCTAGAAGAATCCTTGGTGTATGATTTTCTTTAATAAAGCCAATCCATTCATATAAGCTCCACACACACCTTCATATACCTCTTCCATGAACCTTTTTGCCTCCTTTTGATTTAAACATCTTAGCTGGATACCATCAGGCTGTCTCTTGTAAAGTATTTCTTTGATAGTAATGAACTGGGTTGATAGCTTATGGATCATCCTTTGATCCTTTCCGTGGGTTTTTCTAGGAATCCTAATCTCTCCAAGTAGTTTTGAATGTTGTAGTACCAAGGTTTCCCATCATCCACCTCGATATCCAAAGTTCGCTAATTTTCAAAACACGGCTTATTAGAGCTCACAATGAAAACAAGCTTCATGCTTACCCCTTTCGGATTATTCCACATTGACACCAAGTTTGCTAAGGTATCTACTAGCTAATTCTCTTCTCTAGGCACATAACCAAAATTATAAACCTCAAATTGGTTACTCAAAACTTTTAGACACTTGAGGTAGGGTAATAATCATTCTTCCTTTACTAACCATTCACCTCTCACTTTATAGACTACTAAGCATGAGTCTTTAAATACTTTCATATATTTTGCTCCCACAGCCAACAAGGCTTCCAGCCCGAAGATACAAGCTTCATACTCGACTTTATTATTTATGGCTTTAAACCTTAGTTTCTTGGCTAACAACATTTTCTATCCCTTCGAGGTTACCAAGATTACTCCCACTCTAGGTCCTTTGTTGTTTATAGCTCCATCAAAGTACATATGCCAACCTTGAACCTTTATGGCTGCAATGTTCTTATTAGGGAACTCATAGGTTATCTCTTCTTCTTTTAATGGACGATCAGCTAGGAATTTTGCTATTGCCCTTCCTTTAATGGTTTTCCTAGTGATGTATTCTATGTCAAACTCTTATAGGAGAATCAACCACCTTTTCATCTTTCCCATGAGTAAGGGTGTTTCTTATAAATACCTGAGAAGGTTTTGTTTAGCTACAGCCTGTATTCTGGAGGAATAAAAGAGTGTTTCAGTTTTTTTGAAGCCCAAATTATTGCTAAACAAATTTTCTCAACTTCTATGTACTTTGCTTCAAAAGGAAAAAACTTTTTGTTAGGGCAGTACACTGCGTACTCAATCCCAAAATCATCCTTTTAAGCCATCAATGGCCCCACCGAACTATCCTCATATCTAAGCACAAAATCAAATGCTTACCTACCTATGGTAGTCTTAACCCTGGCAGATGCAATAAGTATTCCCTAATGGTATCGAATGCCTTTTGATATTTTTTATTTTAGACCACTAGTTGATCCCTTCTGATCAGTATGAATATCGGTTTATAGATTGAGGTCAGCTTGGCTGTAAACCAACTTATTTACTGAATTTTGCCTAGAAATATTTTGACCTCCTTTAATTTTTGGGGCATTGGTGTCTCTTTGATGGCCCTCACTTTGTTAGAATATACTTCTATACATTTCTAGCTTACTACATGCCCTAAGAGCTTACCTGAAATGACCCCAAAGATGCACTTTTTTGGAGTTGAGATGGAGGTTATACTTATAAAATTTTTGGAAGAACTTCTCTAATGCCTCAAAGAGACCTTGCCAGGTAGTTAACTTAATCATTATGTCATCCATATATACCTCCACTTCCTTATGAATCAAGTCGTCTAGTATCCTAGTTGCCATCCTCTAATAGGTTGCACCTATATTCTTAAGCCCAGAAGGCATAACCTACTACTATCTTAATCTGATCTTGTTTAGAATCTGGTTGTACCTTGCATACTTATCTACAAAGCTGTACATAGCACATACTACTACACTATCCACCAGTACATCTACGTGAGGAAGAAGGAAGCCATCCTTTAGGTATGCTTTTTGTAAATTCTTGGAATCCACATAGACCTTAACTCTTCCATCCTTCTTTGCTACGGGAACCAAATTGGCCAACCAGGTAAGGTATTGGACCTCCACTAGAAATTTGGCCTCTATTTGCTTTCTAACCTCTTCTTTCACCTTTTTAGGCCATTTTGGTCTAAGCCTTCTAAGCTTTTGCTTGACTGGTTTGTACCCTGGATAAGTTGGGATGGTGTGTTCAACAATTTCTTGATCTATTCCCGGTATATCTTTATAGGTACAAGTAAAGACTTTTTCATATTTTTTCAATACTCTCTCAAATTTTTCTCTCTTTAGGAGTTATGTCAGATGCTAATAAAATTTCTTTCGAATTTTCTTTTGTTCCGAGATTAAATTAACATATGTTTGTTGAGTTAATGTCAAATATGAATGATTTATAATCATGATTATGCATATTGAAATTAGAAGAAACATCATAGAAGTAAGCAAAATTATTCATCTTATTACTATAATCAAACGAGCAATCATTATTCTCATCAAAAAGTTTAGGAACATAAACAATATCATATGTCTTGGTGGCATCATATGTCTC
This sequence comes from Excoecaria agallocha, assembly GCA_037975025.1. NCBI lineage: Eukaryota > Viridiplantae > Streptophyta > Magnoliopsida > Malpighiales > Euphorbiaceae > Excoecaria > Excoecaria agallocha. The sequence continues at coordinate 18,432,741 of CM075807.1, forward strand.
TCTAGCCTCTGGATCAGCTTTAGGTGGATCTTTAGCTCCTAGGTTCTCTTTGTCTTTCAACTAAACAATAAGCAGCTTCTCTATTAAGACCTCTTCTTGCACCTTTTTATCCCAAGCTGAGTGATATAAAAGGATATTCTCATCCCAAAAACCCTTAAATGGCTTGATAACTCCTTGTTCCTACTTGAAGGCATCATTAAATAGGTCAAAACCCAACACTATCTCATCCCTTATCAGTTAAGACTCATTTTCTCCATAGTAAAGGTAAATACTTGAAGTTGGCATAAAGCTCTGAGAGATATGGGGAATCCCTTTCACTGCTTCCTTCTTCTTATTCTTATGATCAGAATCAGTTAAACCTAACTCTTTTTTATCCTTCTGACCTTTAGCACTTATAGTAATCTGAGGCCATTAGAAATTTTTGCCTAAGCTAGACCTAAGTAAGAAGTTCATCTTCTTCAGCATATTAATCACTTGCAGGCTATTAGCAAAGCTACCCTCACCCCCTTCATCACTAATCATAGGCATATGGAATCCACTAAAAGGCTGCATAGCTATCTCCATCACAGACACCTGGTTCTCTCTTGTGGCTTTGATAGTTACCATATGACCATCATGAGGTATTTTGATCATCTGATGTAATGTATAGGGAACCACACCTAATTTATGGAACCACAGTCTTCCTAGCAGCATAGAGAAGTTGGTAGGAATTGGCAACACCATAAATTCAACCTTATTTTTAATAGGTCATATCTTTACTCTAGCCTTAAATGTCATAACAGCTTGCCTCTTAGAGCTATCATAGGCAAAAATGGTCAAGTCAGACTTGTTCAGTATGTTCTCATTTAATCCAAAGTCAGGAATGGCCACCAAAGGGCAAACATTGATAGAAGACCCATTGTCCACCATTACACATGCTGTGTGCTTACTATTCACCTGAGCCTTGATGTAGAGAGGGCGATTATGATTTCTACCTTCAACAGGTAGATCAACACTAAAGTATAAAACATTATCTCTTGTCCCACCTTTGACTAAATCCAATAGCTCCAAGGGTGAAATGGTTATGACACTCAAAGCTTTCGCCAATATTTGCTTGTGTGATGGAGACTGCCTTAATAAATCCCAAATCAAAATCTGGGCTTGTGTTTTCTTCAGTTGTTTAATTACCTAATTTTCTTCAATCTTTTTTTCTATAGGTGTTGCAGTAGGAGTTGGTTGTCTCGCAGCTTCTGGGGCCACTTTTCCCCTCCTAATGATCACCTTTACCTTCCTCATTTCTATTTCCCCTTCACTTTTATTGGCTAAACTCCATATATTAATGGGCACCATAGTCCTTTTTTCCTCACTCTCTGCAAGGGAATCCTAATAACCAATCATTGAAACTGGCCAATTTTCTTCACATTTCTATATAGGTCTTTCATGACATACCACTCAAGTAGACTAGACCCAATCATGAACATCGGATGTGGTATAACATTGTAACCTCCTTTCTCCTTCTTATCCCTCTTTTTAGGAATTAAAATCTATTTGTTGTCTATCAAATCCTAAATTTTGTTCTTAAGGGTGTAATAATAATCAATAAGGAGCCCAATATGCTAGTGGTAGGCACAATGTTAATCTTCCCTATTGTGGGGGGAACCCTTGACTCTTCGTAGGTTTCGATGGCAATTGTTGAAGCTTCCCTTCTTTGCTTAACCCATCCAACATCCAAGATAGCGACTTACTGAGGTTGGAATAGTTCCTCTGATTAGCTTCTATTTCAAACACTTTGACTATCTTTCCAGTTCTATTTAGCCTATTGCTATGCCTAACTACCTTTTTATTGCCAAAATTCCTTCTTACTCCCTTATTATTTTCCCTTCTTGCTAAGTACTCACCTTCAACCTCTATGGCTATATCTTTCAAAGACTTCCAATCCTTTAGACCCTTCATGTTCAGACTATCCCTTAAGGAAGGACTTACATTTTGAATAAAGAGCCTAATCTGGTCAGATGTATCAGGCTTCCTTTTCATCTCCATTACTCGATTCCTGTACCTGGCAAGATATTCATGAAAAGACTCATCATGTTTCTGCTGGAGTAGTTCAATATCTTTTAAGGTGACCTCCACCTAGTATTACAGTCATACTGCTTAAGAAACTTATTAGGTAGCAAATCTTAGTCTTCCTTGGTGATCCTATCCAATCCATGATCCCATTTGATTGCAACCATAGTTAAACTTATATAAAAATATTCCACCTTTTACTTCTTGGTCAAGGTGGTGCCTTTCATGATTAGAGTGTATTGCTTAACAAGTGCTAAATGATCTGACGTACCAATAAACCTTGGCAAGTCAAGCATTTTAAACCTTTGAGGTAATGGCTTATCACTATCTAAATCTGTATCCTCGGGGTTCATTCCTTTATTAGTAGACAATAGCCTAGACATGACTTCAACCTTCTCTTCCACCTTTTTGAAAGCTGCATTTTTAGTACTAGGACATCTACTACTCATGTTCATCACTAAGGGAGCATAATCCTTATCATCTTCTTTAAAATAATTATTTTTAGGATCATGTCTCCTTTCTATCCTTGGTGGGTCTCGAGGCATAGTAGCATTTGTTATGATAGTGTCCCCAATGTGCATCGGCTCTGCTGTCTCACAAATAGGTGCTATAAGTCGAGTTCTAGTGTTTGGTACTGTGAAAGCCACCAATTTGCCAATCATAGCCATCATCCTTTCTTTAAACTCCTAAAGCCGCCTGTCCAATCTTTAATCCAACTCATCCTTTGCCATGGAAGGCCCTAAAATAGAAGCAACCAACCTTTCCCTCAAAGACGAAAACCTCCCTATCTCATCGATAACTCTTTTGGTCTTATTCAACTGCTCATCATCCATTTCTAATCTTGTTTATTGACTGCTTGGACTCAACTTTGAATTGACTTTCAAACCTAACTATGAACTTAAAGTTGACTTTGGCAATTCGAATGCCGATCTTCGAATAAGGTGACCATCTGACCCTCTAGACCAACTAGATGAATCTATGATGGCTACAAGAATCAAACATTATAAGTGATACATGATGGATGATGAATGAACATGATATGTACATGATGCATGAATGCTTTCATTAGACGTTAATCACAATCACACACAAGCACATTAATAACCTTCTAACCTTATTACTCCTACACATGAGGTTGTGTAGTCTCTTTCCTAGGTGGGCTTAGCCCATAGGTCAATAGGGTACCCAATGGACACACATGGTGCACGATAAAAAATTGGCATTATAACCTCTTTAAATTGAAAGCATAAGCATATGGTGTTGACCATTATGTATTTTTGAATAACTCATACAAGTCAGGTAAAACCCGCCGGTGCATGGCAAAATTTGACTGACACTGATAACTCTAATGCAATACTTAGTTTTAAAACCATTTTCAATTTGTTTTGTTTTCTTTTTTTGAGTTATCAGTTTGTTTTTGGTTGCTTTTAATAATTTTTGCTAAGAATAGCCTAACTCTAGCTTATTATCCATTTTTTATAGCAATTGGTGTTATTTTGTGTTGAATTGCAGAGAAATTAGTTACCTCATGGTGGCATCCATTTCATCATCACTATTACCTATTAAATTTTAGCAAAATGCAGAGTTTAACATAGGTTAGAGTCACAACCAATTCCTTAGCACTATGATATGAGTAAATTTAGAGTAGAATTAAAGTCTAGAGTGCCTCATAGTCACAATAAATTCATTAACACGGTGAGTTATTAAAGTTTGAAGGCAAAATCAAATTAAAGAGTACCTCACGGTCACGATGATTTCATTGTCACCGTGACCCTAAACCTTAGGGTGGCAAAAAATTCATTGCCACTGTGACACTTATAGATCATTACAGAAAACTTACACATTACGATCATAAGGATTTGGTTGTGAAAGTGACCCCTTCGGGATTATAAAAGGCATAGTTGCTATTTAGCAAAAAGGGAGACACGAATTTCAAATATGTTTTCTCTTAGTTTTTATTTGTTCTTTAATTTTTACTGTTTTTAATACTTTTTTATTTTAGATTAGATTTACAATAAATAGATTTTGGATTCATATTTTTTAGCTAAAACTCATCTTTCCATTAGAGATTTGGAGCAGAAATAGATTGGATTCAGCTGGATTTCATCTCTACCATGAAATTTTGGGTTTATTCTTTCTTTTTTTACTTTTTATCTATAATGGATTGTGAGTAGTGATTAGTTGTTTAAGGGATCTTTGAATCCCCATACCTATGTGAATATTTAGCTGATTTGAGTTTTATATATGGATTGATGATTCATTTTACATAATGTTGAATGTTATTTCATGGTTTTTCATGTTTTAATCATGCTATCTGAACTGGGTAACTAATTTAAATGTTTAAAAGCCATGGATGTATTTTTACTCTATTTTTCCATCAAATTTGTTTTAACCTTGAGATTACTATAGAATGGGACTCGATGGGTTATGGGTAATATGATATTAGGATTAGAGTTAGATGTAGAATGAATGGGTTCTACTTCCAATGGAAAAGCATGGTGCACAATGAAAAACCAGCATCATAACCTCTCTAAATTGAAAGTGTAAGCATATGGGAGTTGACCATTATGTATTATAGCCAACACATACAAGTTAGGTAGAACCCGTCGGGGTATGGCAGCCTTTGACTAGCACCTTCCTAACTTGTTTGAGCTTGGTCAATACATAAAGGTCAACACAATGGGCAAAGATTATTGTGGCCATACAACCTAGGGGAAGTTGCTATTGTCATTACATGAGCTTGAGTCGAGGGTGATGAAACTTTAGGGCTACCCAAGCATGGTCTTTGCCAATAGGTCTAGCTCATCAGGAGCATAATGATCGATGAGTCACCATTTTATATGCCATTTTATACTAGACTTAGGCTGGTAGGTCTCCTTGACACCTCCCCTTATTGATTTAACATAAGGCATGTTTCATGATAGCACTAAGGCTATAAAGGGTTGCCTAACTTAATTCTAAAGCTCTAAAATGTATACAATTTTGAAAAGATATAAAAATAATAAGAAAACCCAATTATAAATGACTTAACTAAGATGCTTTTAGGAGCAAGGTATCTTTGGTTCCTAGTGGAGTTGCCACTATTACATATGCTGGAGCAATGCTCAATTCTGGGTTTGCTCTTTGAGGCCTGTTTTTAGGGTCTAAGACCGAAAGAGGCTCACTATAACTTATAAATTGGCTACTTTATAATAAAAAGAGGTCAAGTCTAAATTATTATTGGTAGTCAACCCATGAAGGCATCTACTAATGAGCTCAAAGAGGTAGGTATCATAGAGTCACCGCCCAACAGAACATTGGAAAATGAATCTCAATCTTTTTCATACCCAAACAAAGATTGGCGTTCGAAAAACCACTCTTACATGGTACCTTGGTTATGTGTTGTTTTATAATTGAGTTTTAAGCATTAATCCACTCTCCTCTCTAACACAATACATTGGTGATAAAATTAAATAAACATCCCAATCAAATGAAAAAAGCAATAAATAAATAAAAAGAATAAAGTTCTACTTAAGTTATTACATAAGTAAATCGTCTGACAAAAAAATAAATTACATACATAAATTGGGGCATTCATTTATGTTGGGAACATTAGTTCCCTCACGAATATTTTGCAAAAGGAACTCTTTTATCCTTTATTTGATTTTTGGGTTAGAAATTGAGCATTGGTCCACATTTTAAGGAATAGTTCAAATTAATTAATAGAAATCATTTTAAGAATCTTTTCCATTTAAGCGTGCAGAAAAACCCTTTTTTACTATTATTACATCCCCCAAAAAACAAAAAAGTCTAAGATAAATAAACTTAATCTAAACAAAATAATAATTAAAATAAATAAAACAAATGCATATAAAATAAATTGAGAGAAAATGAACTAATTTGGAGCATGACTCCCAATACACGATCGCTTCACAAGGTCCTCCAAATGCCCATCAGATCAATTACTCACATGAAACCACAAAAAGCCAAAAAATTAGTATGGAAAAAATATACAATAAAAATCAATTAAAATAAAATATAGAAATATATCACAAAATTCAATGAGTATATAGAAGCAAAATATGTACATAAAACCACAGAAAAGGAATTAATGCATTAAATAGTGATAAAACAAAATAAAAAGTGGCAAAAAGACATAAAATACATTAAAATAGGTATAAAATTGGCCATGAATGCTCATTGGAAGGTGACAGATGCTCACAACAAAAGGAGGGATGGGACGTGAATAAATCATTATGATGTCTTGTCTGTTGCACTAATAGACGACCGTCTATGGTGGTTTTTTCCTTTCTATCACTCGAGGGATAGACACAAAAACTGGAAATTAACACAAAACTCACCAAAATCTCAAATAAACCCTAGATATTACAAATATATGAATCTAAAACCTGCCAAACTAGAGTCTTAACCTTAAATTATGCTTTAACTACACAAAATAACATTAATATCTAAAACAACACCATAATATCTAAAATAACATCATAATAAAACAAGGTTCAAATCATACAATCATAGAGTAAATCATGCTCAAATTAATATTCCATCATGCACACAAATTTAATGCATGGCATTCAAATTAAACATATGAATCCTAAAATGATAACACATAAACATGTTAATTTCAACATTAAATAGTATATGGAAGCCTGATGAATCTAGAGAGAGAAATATGGAGGCAAGCCTAGAATATTACCCTTAAGAGATATTCTGACTCTGTATGTCTTGAAGTCTAGATCTATGCTCTGACTCTAGCTTTGTAATCAAGAAAACAAAATAATTTTTTTCGTGTATTTTGCTAGATCAAAAGAGTGTTTAAAACCTTTTCGTTAGAGAGTGAAGAATTGATTTCTTTTCCGTTAAGAATTTTCAAGAATGATTCCCCCTTGAAACCCTAATTTTCTTATCTTTTATACCTAGGGAGGAGTTGGAATTGCATTCTAATTCTAACTCTCTAAGTATTGAGGGATTAATCCCTCAAAGTTCATACTAAAAATCCATAGAAAAAATCTTATCCTTCCATTTTTGAAAACCCAAAACATGGGTAATATGGAAATCTAACTACAAATGGGTGGCCATTAGGATAAACGATGATCCCTCAGAAGAAAATCCAAAATTCAAAAAGATTCCCCTGATTTGACCTGAACTAGAAGGAGGTGGCCATAAACGACCGTCCCTCGTATAACAGACGATGGTCTGTCATCACTGATGGCTAAAATTATGGTTTTTAGTGCTCTTTTGTTAAAACCTTCAAAAACGCTTGGAAATCATATATTCTCATAAAAATTGTGAAAAATCCAAATTAGAGCTTCGAGATCCATATTCTTTATTAGAAATATACTATTTCCTTATCATTGGATAACCCTAATCTAGACTAGCTTAGGTCACGATGTCTACAGCCATAAAGTTAACATTTTGATTGACATACAAGATTGTTCACTGTTAGGATAAAAAATTAAAAAAGCTAGCAAAAAGGAGATAACACGCAATATGTTAATTTGGATTGCCGTACATGTGAATGTGGAAAGTTCCTAAGGACTAAAATGCCTTGTTCATATGCTATAGCGGCCTATATACATGTATGTGTTGACATGTAGAGATATATTGACAAGTGCTATAAGCTCTCTAAGGCCTTAATCTGTTATAATTCTTTTTTCCAATCACTTGGACATCATGATTATTAGGAGCTTAATGTCGATCTAAATTTAGTTCCAAATCCAGAGCTTATAAGGAAAAATGGTCGGACTCAAACCTCTAGATATCAAAATAAAATGGATAGAAGAGACCATAGCAGACCTAACTGATGTGTGCTTTGTACGAATGATGGTCATAATAGGAAGATATGTCCAAACTTAGTTGGTCCATTAGAGTATACATCAATTTATCCATGAATGTTGGATGTTTTTAACCATTCTTAGATTGTCTATATTTTTATGTATATGTATGATGAATTTTATATGGTTTAATTATTTAAGTGTTAAAGAATATAATTATTATTTTTAAATACTTGGAAAAAATTAAAGTTGGCTACATATACGTTAAGTTAATTGATAAATAAAAGTAATATTAATTAACATATTTTTATGGTATTATATATATCTATATATTTATTCGAATATTCTATATTATTTAATGCAAAGAAAAAATAACCAATTACTAATATTTTTAATAATATTAAAATGTACCAAGGACTTTATTGTTAAATATATTGTAGCATATACAAGCAACATTATATATATATAGTACCTAATGAAATAAATGTGATCTCGTGCCATATTTAGGTTGCCTTCTCTATCTATTCGAATACCTTCATTGTTGCTTATTGACTTATGGGTTGCTCATGCCTTCACTACTAATTCATTACTCTAGTGTCACTTGAGCCAGTTTGGCTTGACCGTGCATGACCACTAATTATATCATTGTAAAAATTTTGAAAATAAAAGTGGCTGTCTCATGTTACCTTGTTGAGGTGATTTATGATGTGTACCAAATATTCTTTGGAATATATAATGTTGAGACACATTGAGAGATAATGTAGACTCGATAATGAATGCGGGAATTGTGTATTCACCAGATGTCTACTGTAAATCTTAAGACATCGATATTTGTGGATTAATGTTGCTCGAATCCCTAAATCTACCTGATTATAACCCTAGACCCAAACTCATAAGATGGAAAATTTTGGACATTAATCTCCATCGTGCATGGTTCTTAATTACCTTATATGTCATCAAAAGGACAAGATATGGGTGTTGGAATCGGCATGATATTTGGATCATAATATCTTTGCAGGATATTTGCACACCTCTCAATCATTTTAGTCTGATTGCATGAGTGCGAAAGTCTACAAACTAATTTTCCATAGGATGTATGTTGATAGGGTTAGAACCCGACTGTTTTTGATAGCAAGTGAATAATTGATTTTTGTGACCAACTACACCAAAGATGCTTTCCAATATCCTTTTGTTTTCTAAAGTATCACCTTGTTCATGCACTAATCTTTCAACCCCATCAGCCTAAAAAATTATATTACTTATATCAATTTCTCATAATCTTGATACATTTCATACTTATGAAATAAAATAATCTAAATTAATTACTTAGAGTCACTATATGGGATGCTCAGCATGGAGTTATCTAACGTCTAGTGCATTGGACATATCGTTGCATGTATTCAGATCGATTATTCAAATGCTACATGGGATTTTGACAAGTAACAACCCCATTGTGATAGTTGTTCCATTCATTTATGAACACTGGATGTTGAACTATCCAATCCATATAGTTTTTTACTTGTAAGTCTATTATATGTAAATTATCTTATATAAGGGGCGGACTAGGAATTGGCTGATTAAAGCCAAATTGTCGTATGACTCTATCTGGTTGGTGCCATTCAATGATATGGAAGCATATGAGTAAAACAATAGACATCCAACTAGTTTGTCCACTTCTACAATAATTTGGGAGCAAGTTTATTATGTTAATGTAAGACTCCCACTCAAACTAAATTACAAAATCAAAATAATTTAATAATAACAATAATATGGATATCATGTGAATATTTTTTTGTTAACATATCATGTTCAAGTATAAATGGATAATATTATACTACAAACCCATTCTGTGGACTACATGTCTAATAATTCTTGATATGCATGTATATCCATCTTGTGACTATTATGCATATTGACTGGTTCTGTCTATCTAAAATAAAAACATATTCAAATAAATAGATGAATTACCTTAAATTAAATTTAAAAAAAATGATGTTATTCAAAATGAACATGCTAATGATACTTGACTCGTTAAGATATAATTCGGTTAAGCGTATATGGTTGTACATGTTCTGGCCTAAACTGAGGAAATTGTTCCCACACCCATATTTATAAGAGTTATAGATAACCAATAACTCTTTTAGCATTAGGGTGAGTGGCTCTGCATAGATCTCTAAATAGCCAAGCGAGACAAGCTAATCCCTAACTATATCTGCCAACGTAATCCAAATCCTCTAGAAGAGGTAGAAATGTCAAGTGGACCAAATGTGAATTTTGTGATGAAAATAACTATCCACCAAAACATCTCAGCATCCATGCACGAGCATGCTGGCATACCACTTCAGGTGTTGCATAGTTAGGCAATTCACTAAATGTTACATCCATGTTAATTTCACTTTACCTTTATGCAAATCATTTGTAAGAGGAATTGCTCCTAGTAGATTATGAAAAATTGTCATCCAATCCATGTTTTTTTTCTTTCTATAACCGATTCACCCTCAACAAGTAAACCTGTTAAAATTGCAACATCTTAAAGTGTAATTGTCGCTTCACCACATGTTAAATGAAATTTGTGCATTTTCGGTCGCCACCTCTCAACAAGTGATGCGATTAAATTCCAATCTAATTGAATCACACCAATGTTAGCAATTCCTAGCAAACCAGCTGCTCTTATATATGGTAACATTCCCGAATCAATATGTGTATAGTGCTCATCCACGCTACTCCTTGTCCTTAACAATTCTTTATCAACCTTTTATATAAATAAAATAAATGAAATTATATAGTTAAAATTAAAATAGTTTATTAACAAAACACTATGATGCTAATATATAATAGTAATTAAATTTTTACTAAATTATTCCATATTGCATCTAAACAAGATCTCCTTTGAAGTCTTAATAATTTGCCATTAATAGGACCCTGATTTATTCATGCAGCTCCTAAATGGCAATCTATGTCTAAACCTGAAATCAATTTAACATCATACATATGCAATGAATCGTTAAAATTAATGTCATTTAGTTATTTTATTAGTGTTTAAAATTTTTATGTGTTGTAATATTTATTGTAAATAATTTAATTCTACATGTCATTAGTTTATAATTATGAAACAAGAAATTAAAATTAATAAAAACTCAAATTAAAAATAATAACATTAAATAATTAGCCTCAAAAATTGATTAAAAAACACTTTAAATAAAAATGACATTAAAGTTTGGAACATACTACATCCCTATTCTCATTCATACAACACTCGAATTTTACATGCATTAACAAATGTAATATCTAGGCCATAAGTTATAATTATACCATCTACAATAAGTTCTTTGATCCATTGGGATTATATCTCTGATTTTTAAAAAAATCATTATCACTAACTTCAATGACATATTTCGTAAAAATGAATACAAGTTTCCTATATTTTTTCACATCAAGAATATTTCATAGAGCTTTTACCATCTCTCTTTCTGTGATGGGATATCCAAATATTATAATATCTTGTAATTTTTTATTTATTTTTATAATATGATCAGCAATTGTCATGCTATTTTCAATTATATTGCAATAAAAATCATTACAATTTTGCTTGATAATAACCCTTGCAATGTCACTTGTCATACATCTTGGAGCCAAATAAGTGTACACCATCTATATTATGAAATAAATAAAAATAATTGTTATTTAAAAAAATTAATAATAATTTAAATTTTATTTTTTTATTATAATTTATTAAGTTAAAATAAATTCTATTATTTAGTGAAATTAACTATTTTCAAACTATTGTTTTATTATAAATTTCCATTGCATGCATCAACTCTCACATAATAATATAATTAAATTATAAAAATAAACATAAAATTTATAAAATGTACTTAAACTGTAACAATATACATATAAATTGTTATTTTCTAATTCCTACATTATTTGTAAAAATTTTATAATTAATGGTTCACTTAACTAATTTCGAAAATAAAAAAATTAACTATAAAATTTAAAATCGTATATAAATTTGTAACACATTATAACGGACTAAAAAATGGATGTTTAAACTAATGATGATTTATAAATTTAATCTTCTCAAGCAACTATTTACTTAATTATAATTTCCAAGTCCTAAAAAAATATACAACAGTATTTTTACCAACTACAAATAAATTTTTTTTATTTTTATAGACAATAATTAAAATCAATAAAAATAAAAAATATAGTAACTAACCTTCAAAAATAATGATTGGAATTATATTGTTAAGTTAATAACACCTACACTTCAAAAATATAAATTAAGTTAGCCATATGTAAAAAATTAAAAATTATTAATTTATTTTTATTATATTAATATAATTTACCTTGGAAGTAGCCTTCAACAAAATTGCCTTCATAATTCCAATAAAATAATTTCAACTACCACTATACTATTTAAATTTAAAGAGAAAAAAGGCAAGAAAATATTGGAAATTTAAAGAGAAAGAAAGAAAGCAAGAAAGTGGGAGAGTAAGAATAAGGGTGGATAAATGAAAAAGTGGGACGAAATTATAATGTTTGGCATATTATGTATACAATTTAAAAAAAAATTAAAATTTCAAAATCTCGTGCCTCTATTGTAGGGCACGAGATTTACTGTGTCCTTTGTAGTACACAGTAAATCTTGTGCACTTGCAGGCACACTTTTTTAAAAAAATTTCTACAAAAAATGACAATTGGGCCTGCAGTTTTCTATCATGTGGGCCCCACTGACATCTTTCATCAATTATTGCTTTGTCCTCAATGAAACGACACTGTCTTTGCTATGGAAAATAGCAACTACCGATGCCATTTTTTATCACAGTCTCCTCTTTTCCCAAACGACGTCGTTCTTAAATAGTAAAAAACAACAACAATTTATGCCATTTTTTAAACAAATTTCTCACTTGTCTTTGAGGGGCCTATACTGACAAAAAGTGAACCTTGGGTGCTATTTTTTGAAACACTAGATTTATAATTAAGTTTCCTATTGCACCATACTTCTATTTTTTTTTCAAAATTACACCAAATACAAAAAAAACCCAAAATTTGATATTTAAGCAAGTAAATGCTGATGAAATAATATATAAAATATGTTTATACATTGATAATCAAATGTGCACTAGGCAGGAAGTCAAGTAATTTAGTATTGGAGCATGTAAATGTAAATAATCAGTTACATATATGATAAAACTTTTAAGAATTGATTTAAGGCCAAAGGTGCATTTTTGCCCCTCATGTTTGGCCAAAAGTGCAACTTTGCCCCTGATGTTCAAGTTGGGAGATTTGTGCCCCTCATGTGATGAAAATGGGAAAAAATGCCCTTGCCATCCAATCCTATCAAAGTTGACCGAACTTCTACCAGTTAATGTCTGATGTGGCAATTTTTGCCACGTGTCAACATGTCATTGGACACATCATTGACGACATGGTAGCACATGAAAGGTAAATTTTTTTTAGTTTCTCTTCTTCTCCCTCTCTTGGTTAATGATGCCATATTCACCTTTCTCTTTCGTTCTTCATTGCCTTCCTTATCCAGCAAGATCGATCTCTCAATCTCTGTAATCACTACAAGAAAAATGCAAAATAGCAAGGACAAAAATCCTCACTAAATGATGATTTTTCGTCGCTAAATCAGTTTAGCAAGGATTTAGCGAGGAAAAAAAATTGTAACAAAAGTCATCCTAGCTGATTTTAGCGAGGACTAAAATCTTCACTAACTTTTGTGAGGTCTAAAATCCTCACTAACTTTTGCTAGGATTTTTTCGTCGCTAACTTTTGCGACAAAACTATTCCTCGCTAACATTTGCGAGTACTCTAAATTTTGCAAAGGTAAAGCCTTCAGTAACATTTGCGAGGACTTTTTTGTCGCTAACTTTGCAATGTCTAAATTCCTTGCTAAATTGTGTGAAGAATTTAAATTTTAGCGGGGACTTTAATCCTCCCTAAATTTAGCAACGACAAATTCCTTACTAAATTTTAGCATCAAATTTGTGACAAATATTGTTATTGCTAAATTTGGTACGATATTGGTCCTCGCTAAACATTATTTTGAGATGACAATAATATTATTTATTACACTTTCTAAATTTAAAATGAAATTTTTTAATTTACTATGGAGGTTTCATGGAATGAACACCTTACCTGTAAGCCTGGAAGAGCATAACAAACTATAAAACCGGTGGTTATAATGAAAAAGTTCGTATCTACGGTGTCAGAGAACAATTGTGGCAACCATACAAACCATATAAGTCAATTTATATATACAAGATTAAGCAAGCTCTTTATCATAAAATTTGTTCACCATAATATCACATTACACGCTCAACAATTAATATAGAACATAACGTATCCTTTGGATAATCACACATTTGGAGTTTCCTAAGGCAAAAAACCACTAGACAAACCATTACAAAAGCCAATTATTATGCTGGAACCAGACTAGCACTTGCAAGAGGCAAAAACAAAAATTACTTAAGCCTGAAGATAGTTTGAGAAATAAAACGCTTCTTAAATTGACAAGACTAACATCGTTGGTCTATTAACAGTTCATCCACCATAATTCTCTTTCCCTATTGTCCTAAATCCTAAAGGAATGAATGATCTATGGTTATCTGCTATGTCATATAAAGTTCCAATATCATCCAGCTGTATGTATATATACATGTTAATATAGGATGCAAAATTAGATAATAGTAAAAGTGTTATTCCAAGAATTTCCAACACATTCGATTTTGGTTACTATATTCGAACATCAAAAGGAAGCTAAATGATGTCCCAATCACATTACAAAATGATGCAAGCATCCAGAACTCAAATTTCCAGCCCATATGCCTATCTACTACATTGCATACATAAACCCATATGCCAGACTAGAAACAACTGTTTATTTCTCTAATTCTTTTTGGTCCATCCAGTCCATCAAGTAAACCCAGAGAAGAGATTAACAAGATTAGATTTAGCCCAAAAAATCATTTTTTTCTTTTGTTAAACTCACCATGGTAATAGATTAGTGCAGCATGCCTGTCTTTTGCATTCACATATACAATAATATGGAACAAGACAACAAAAGCAGATATCCAGCATAACCTTCATATCATTAATTTTATTTTTAAATAATTCCTTCTCATAATGTTTTACAAGAAATAGGAAAAATAATTCCTATTAATTAAGAATGCACTATTCATAATCAGATCTATCTACGAGCTTATGATACCAAATAATGACAAAGCTAAGAGTCTTTTCTATATTAAATTCTTTTTTAGTGTCGCATAACAAACATTTTTTAATCCAATATCATACGAGCACAATTTTTTTCTCTCATACCTTATGAAATTCTAGGGTATCTCCCCCAGATTTGTGAAGCTCAACCATGTACAGAGAAGAGGCCACCTCAAATATCTTGTAAAAGAAAAATAGAAAGAGATTATCTCAATAAGGAATAGTCTCTTATTACAGAACATAATTTGTCATCCTGAAGAATCTTCAAGACATACTTCTGTTGCAATAGATAAATGACCCTTGCGTCCAGTTTTCTCCCCTTGAAGCTTCTTCTGGTGTTAGAAATAGAATAAAGTTCCACTAGAATTAACAATTTAACAATTGAATTAGAATAAAATAGCTAAACTTCTGAATGCATGCATGTATTTGATTTCATTAAAGCAAGTATTATGCAACTTATGACTTTCAAGCACATTATCCAAAATCTAATTTGGCCAGCAAATGTTCAATAATTATTCATTCAGTTCATGTACTAGGAATTTAAAATGAATAAAAAACTAAAGATATATATTGTAGAGCCCATAAAATCCATGTCATCTTTCACCAATCTAATTAAAAAGTAGAGAAGAGAAAGTATCACATATGGCCACACCAATAAAAAATAAAAAGCCTAGTTCCAACTGAATTAGGAATGATTATACCAAATCGAATGAGCAGAGCTGCAGAAGATGCAAAACAGATCTAGCACACAACTATTGTTCAATATTCAAATTATAGCATCTGTTGAACTACATATATAGAACCCTATGAAATTATTTAAATAAATAATACAGGAACCAGGACAAACTATAACAGCCAGAATTGCAAGACAAGCATTAACGTGAAAATTATTGGATGCATTTTCATATAAACCCTTGAAAACCTGCATAAATATTAAGTTCATGAAGAAAAATCCAGGCAATAACAATTCACATCAAACCTTGAAGAAAATGTGCCAAAGTAGGTTACTTCCATGGTTGAACTTGAAGGCAATAGAAAACCAAAGGTCAAATTGATGCATAGGCAATCAAATTTCATGTAAATAGGACTCCAGAAAAATTAAGCACACCTTTTGGGCCACAGCCAAAGCAGTTTTATCTCGACTAACACATCTAAGAATGATTTTAGGAACCTCCTTAATAACTCCTTAAAAAAGCAAATTTAGATGAGCATAAATGCACTTTAATTAGAAGAGCAACAAATACAAACGAAGTAGGAAAAAAAAGTTTGGCCACATAAATGAGCAAGTTTGGAGGCATAAAAATTAGTACCTGAATTTCTGCTTCTCTGCCATCAATATTAACCAAAGCCTTCAACTGAAACCAACAAAAACAAGAATAAGATATATCTTGTGCATTAAATGCTAAACAAGCATAAAGAAGATGAGGAGTCATGACTTATGATGGACCAAGTGTCCATCATTGCAAGCCACTCGTGTTTTTGTATCATAGAAATCAATAATATGTACACAGAATTATACATAAGAGAGAAGCAGAATATAATATTTCCAATAAACTACGGTGAGAAAAGCAACTAGTGAGCAAAAATAAGAACACATGTTAGCAAAAATGGACAAGTGCTTACGAGTCTAAAGTACAAATAAACATAACTTCCCTAACCTTCACTTCCTCAATTCTCATTATATTATATTCGGACAAGAAAAAAGAACTCAACTAGTATCAGATTACATTGAATGGAAAATATCCAATATGAATTCCATCTTTTTTCCAGCACCTTGAATTTTGAGGTCACTTGCATGTCGCAAAAACCACCTACAAGCTTTACAAATCAATAACACGAGAGAGATTCTAGATCCGGTTTAATAAGAAGTCTCTTTGCTTAATAGTAGCTTGGTATAGAGCATTCTTTGCATTAGGACGGTTAGTTTCAAGAACACCTGCAACCTTGTCAATCTTGCAATGAAGCTTCCTTACTGCAATAAAACGTGATAATTCCCTGTAAACATAAAGAAGTTTGGATTAGTATGGTTTCACCATTTCAAATTCTAGAAATTTAATAGTAAAGAGAGAGAAAATTGGAACTAGAGGCAACAGGAAATTGAACAACTTACATATCAATGAAATCCACCATCACACCAAAAGCCTTAGCCATTGCTTCAATTGTCACGCTCTTATAGGATTCTAAGGACTAAGAATAAACAACAGTTTTGACCTCCCTCATATAATATCGGAAGTGTAGATGCAAATAGCGGTTAAGTTTAATTTGCTCTGTAAGGCCAGCTGAGAAATGAAAACCAAGCATGAGATATACAGGTTAATCAATAAAATAGGGATCCACAACATCAGTTGCCCCAACATGAACAGAGGATATGCTGGAATATTACAAGAAAATTCTCAGCAAATTTACTCACCAAAAAACAAAGTACTGAGGAAATAAAATATAAAATACCAAGAAGTGTAGTCGAATTAGATTCAATAGCATTAGAAGCCACATCTAAAGTTCTCGAGACTGCTTCAAATCCTATGTTTCCTGGAGTAGATGCATAGCCTGCACTAAGTTGTCTTGACCCTGAACTATATGCACTAGAAATTATCAAAATGGGGCTAAAAAAATATGGGTGAAGGAGCAAAACAAACTCTGAAGAAAAATGGAAGACAGCCGCAAGTATACTCGGAACCTTTCCAAGACACAAAAAATTTTAGCATCTCAGCACAACAAACCTCTAGTAGCAACTTCCAGCCTTGCAGTCCTAGCAGCAACTTCCAACCTTGTAGTCCTAGTACTGTTTAAGCACCACCTTGAAGGCTTTCCTCTTAACACAAACCCGATCCTCCTCTTCAACTTTCTTATGCAAATCGATAGAGGAAGAGGAGGCCGATACCTCAATTTAGGAAAAGAAGCGATCTTACAGGCCACATCGATCCGTAAGAGAAAGAGAGAGGGGGGGGAAGAAGACGACAACATTGAAGGGAAAGAAGGTTTTATAAAAAATATATCCCACCAACTCCATTTTATATCCTACTAAAAAATTAGGAAAACTAGCTAGGCCTTGCCTCTCGCAAAATTGGCGACGACATCTTTCCAAGCTAATGTAGTGAGAATTATACTCCTAATTTATTTCTTTTATTATATAATTAATATTACTTATTGAATATAAATATAATAATTTGATTTAAATTAATTTAGTTAATTAAATAAAATTAATTTAATTCATCAAAGTTTTTATTATATAATTAATAATAATTAATATTATTAAATATAAAATAATAATTTAATTTAATTTAGTTAATTTAAATAATAATATTTTAGTATATCTAATTTTTGCTAAAAAATATCTTAACTAAATTTACTAAATTAAAAATAAATAAAATTTAAATTATATAAAAATAGTTAAAATATAATTATCTAAGTTTTGTTAATTTAGTAAGGATTTGTTTCTTGCAAAATTATCGAGGATTAAGTCCTCGCTAAATGGTTCATATGTCAAATGCCAAAGCATTTACCCGTTAGCGAGGGATTTGTCCTTGCCAATTTAGCGAAGATTTTAGTCCTAGCAAAATTATTGTCCTCGCCAAATCCTTCATAAACCAAATGGCATGTGATTCACGATTTGGTAAGGGAATTGTCCTCGCCAATTTAGCGAGGATTTTAGTCCTAGCAAAATTAGTCAGGATAATGTCCTAGCCAAATCATTCATAAACCAAATGGCATGTGATTCACGATTTGGCGAGGGAATTGTCCTCGCCAATTTAGTGAGGATTTTAGTCCTAGCAAAATTAGCGAGGACAATGTCCTCGCCAAATCCTTCATAAACCAAATAGCATGTGATTCACGATTTGGCGAGGGAATTGTCCTCGCCAATTTAGCGAGGATTTTAGTCCTAGAAAAATTAGTAAGGACAATGTCCTCACCAAATCCTTTATAAACCAAATGGCATGTGATTCACTGTTTGGCAAGGTAATTGTCCTCGCCAATTTAGCAAGGATTTTAGTCCTAGCAAAATTCCTTCATAAACCAAATAGCATGTGATTCACGATTTGGCGAGGGAATTTTCCTCGCCAATTTAGCGAGGATTTTAGTCCTAGCAAAATTAGCAAGGACAATGTCCTCACCAAATCCTTCATAAACCAAATGGCATGTGATTCACAGTTTGGTGAGGCAATTGTGCTCGCCAATTTAGTAAGGATTTTAGTCCTAGAAAAATATTGTCCTCATCAAATCCTTTATAAACCAAATGGCATGTGATTCACGGTTTGGCAAGGGAATTGTCCTCGCCAATTTAGCGAGGATTTTAGTCCTAGCAAAATTAGTGAAGACAATGTCCTCGCCAAATCCTTCATAAACAAAATGGCATGTGATTCACGATTTGGCGAGGGAATTGTCCTCGCCAATTTAGTGAGGATTTTAGTCCTAGTAAAATTAGCGAGGACAATGTCCTCGCCAAATCCTTCATATATCAAATGCAAAACCATTTGACCGTTAGCGAGGGATTTGTCCTCGTTAACTTAGTGAGGATTTGTTTCTCGCAAAATTAGCGAGGATTAAGTCATCGCTATGTCCTCGCTAAATGGTTCATATATCATTTTAGCCATGAATTAAGATTTAACGAGGGTTTTGTGCTCGTAAAGTCGTCTCTATTTTTTGTGGCAATATTTTGGTACCAAAAATTAGCTACAACATAAATTATTTATCGCTGAATTGTCACAAAATCTATTTTCCCACTAGCCCCTAACAATATTTGTGACAAAAATCATTTTTCGTCGCAATGTTGTCGCTAAGTGGTGCATTTAGCAACAAATTTTATTGTCCTCACAAATTTTCATATCTATTTTGTATTCTTTTTAGTGAATTAATCACAAAAATCTAATCCCTAACCATATGAAAGGGGCAAAAATGCACCTTTGGCCTAGTAAAATATTAAAGATAAATTTAGGAACATTCATGCAAATTTCTGCCACAGATGCCAAATTGCAACATTAAAACTCATGGAGACATGCCTATTTCATAATTTCTTAGATTCAATCTCACCATATGCAAATTGGCAAACAAAATTGAGAAAATTAGAGAAGGAAGTGGATACCCAAAAGGCAAATTTAGAGAGAGTGGTGAAGGCGAAGCGGTGCTCGGGGTTAATGGAAAGGTTGTAGTTGATGAAGAGAAGAATTACTTGCTTAATAGAATCTAATTGAGTCAGAGGTGTGCCATTTTGGTCGGTGTTTTTCATTTCCACAAGCAACTTTGCATCCATATCTATGTAAAATAATATATCTTTATTGTTTATTCTCGTCGGCTTTAGCGCATATCTTCCTCTCCCTAAGCTATCTGCTCCTTTTACAACCTCTATCTCTGTAAAATTGTTTGCTCAGCAATGGATTGCAAAAAATAAGGGGGAGTGGTACATTTTTGCGAGAAATGATGGGTCTGACTGGAAATAAAAAGGCGGTGCATTTTGAAGAACAAAAATAGACTTGAAACGGCACATTTTAATTTCTTATGAGAATATTGCCTTTCAATCTTTTTGCACCATTTATGGTTTCTTGCTTATCGGTGCTAAATTAAGAACTTTGGTGGAGGAGAAAATGGCGTGTGTACATGATCATAGCTGTGAAGATCATGATTGCTCCTCTAATTTGTCTCTCTACAAGCACATTGACCTTCCTAAGGTAAAACCTCTCTTTTACTATTCATTTCCATAGTATCTATCTGATCAATCAGATTAGTATTGTTCATTATCCATTTTTAATTTTTAATCCAGCATTTTAATTGGTTTATAGTGATTATGATAAACAATTCCCATGAGTTTGGAGTTAAATCACCAATTTTGTTGTTGCTTAGGTATAGGCTTTGAACAAAGCTATTCAACGACTGGGATAAAATTTTGTAATTTGTGGTTAGAGATTAGATTTTTGCGATTGAGAGATCAATCTTACTGGAGAAGGAAGGCAATGAAGAACGACAGAGAGAGGGGAATACAAAATTATAACCAAAAAAGGGAGGAGAAGAGAAACTAAAAAAATTTTTACCTTTCACGTGCTTATCACGTGCTGCCATATCATCAATGATGTGTCCAATGACATGTTGACACGTGGCAAAAATTACCACATCAGACATTGACTGACGAAAGTTCAGTCAACTTTGATAGGGTTGGATGATAGGGGAATTTTTCTCCCATTTTCATTACATAAGGGGCACAAATCTCCCAACTTGAACATCAGGGGCAAAGTTGCACTTTTGGCCAAACATGAGGAGCAAAAATGCACCTTTGGCCTTGATTTAAATTGTAGATCATTCTACAACAAATAGAAAATTGAAGGAAATTAAGAAAAAAGAAACACCTAATAGTAAATATTTGAAAAAAAAATTAATAAAATATATATCTTGGTCATATAGTAATAAAAGAAAAAACAATGTTAGATTCAACAGTATAGAATTGAATTGTACATAAGAAGAATTTATAAGTTGCATTTGTTATGATTGGAGAAGCTGTCAAAGTTAGAAAACAAAAGAAAAAAAGAAAAAGAAAAAAATAATAAGTTGTATCTGGTTCACAACTTAGCAAGTAGGACACTATAAAAACTCCAAAACTAATAAGTACAAATATAAGGTCATCATCTATTATCGAAAAAAATTCGTAGGTAATTATCAACGAAAAATTATTTCCATAGGCAAAATGGTAGGGAAAAAAATGCATTTTGCGACAGAATAACAAATCATTACAAAAATTGAAGGTAAATTGTACCGCCAAACTTTACCAATGAAATTTATCAATGGAATAGACAAATTCATTGTAAAAAACACACCAATATTTTTAGACAAAAATTGCATATGAAATTTACCAATGGAATGTTGTTTTCGTTGGTAAATTACCAATAGAATTATTTGATCATAGGTGTGTTTCTATAGGTAATTTACCCATGGAACATAATTCCATTAGATAATTACTGATAGAATGTTGATTTTGTGGGGAAATTACTACGAAAAGTTGGTTATATAGGGAAAATACCAACAGAAATAATATTCTATTGGTAATTTACCAATGGAATGTTATTTTCGTAGGGAAATTACCTATGGAAAGTTGTTTTCATAGGGAAATTACCTTCAAAAACTCAATTTCGTAGGTAATTTTCCTACGGATATATATTTTTGTCATTAAATTACCTATAGAATTTTAATTCCATAAGGAAATTGAAATAAATTATTATAAATTAAATTAAAATATTATAATTAAAAACCCATAAATCTAAAACATTGGGTTTACTTCCCTTTCCTTCTCATAATCATTCAAACCTATTTCTTTCACCTAAACCCTAAAAAAATTGCTCCCATTTTCCCCCACCTTTTGTCCCTATCGGCAGTCCCCTTTCATTTAAATCCCTACTTTTGGCAAGTGCATTTTTTACTCATCTTCCTTCTATTTTTTCCATCTCAATAGTAACACCTAGGCATTTGATATATGATTATTCTTGAAAATTCCGTTTATTTTATTTACAAGAGGGCGAGTTTATATAGATGGAGTAAAATGGGTGTGATTAAGGTTTTCCATTGCTGTAGAGGGAGAAATAAAAGGTGAGATCTTTAAAGAAGCAAAAATCCATTGTTGAGAGGCAAGGATTTGTTGATTTTGTGTTTCCTTCTGCTCTGCCATCTTCTCTATTTTTCGTGCTTTATGATTTTCTAGTGTTCTCTTTATGTTTTGGTTTATGTTGGGGGATTGAGCTTTTGTTATGGTTATTTAAGGTTTTTGTGTATATGGTGTGGGTAAACTCATGACTTGGTTGAATTTGGCAATATAATTAAAAATTTAAGCCCATTAGAATCGGCACAAAATTATGGATTTATTTATCCAATGTTTTAGGGTATTGAAGTAATGGGGAATAGTAAATTTGAGTGGTCTTTATGTTTTAGTCCAATAGCATTATTTTATGTTAATTTGGGGTAGACTTGAAGCATTTCATATTGTTTGGATTTGAATGACTATTTGTTCCCCTTAACATTCTAAAATTGTTTAGTGAATTGAAACTAATAGTTGAGCTCGTGGATGTTATAGAGATTTTGTTAGTTTCCATAAATAGAATGGTGTACGACCTTCTTTTATATTTGAAGAAATATGGAACAAATAGCAGAAGTACTGGGCAACACTAGATGTCATATCCTTTTCTGAGTGTAATTCTAGTAATAGATGAGGAGGCTTATAGGGGGAGAGTCTGCTTGTACACATTAGAGGATCTATAATCCACCAGGAGTATGCAACGAAAATTGTAAGTATTATAACTTGACACTTATATCTTGACACTTATAATTAAACTTGAATAGGTTCTTTCACATATACATTCTATTTGCAAGCCTTCATATCTAGTACAATTGCCTTTAGTAGGCAGCCCGTATCCAATGAGAAAGTAGTTGAACTTTAGACTACAGTGAGTCTGTTGGCAATTGAATTATGTGAGTCAATGGAATATATAAACCAGTTTCGTACTGAGATGGATGAAATAAAGGGGAGAGGTAACACATCACAACATTCAAATGATCCACCTTTACCGATTGCATAGCAAAGGATTTAATATTTATGCTTTTGGGAATTGTAAGGATCGAATTTAATATTTATGCTTTAGGGAATTGTAAAGATCTGATTGGATATTTTATTACTCTTACAACAATTTAAGAATCCACTATAATAATGTACATTTTCAAGTATTTTATTATTGAATATTATAAATTTTTATATTATATTACAAATTAGGCTTTTATTATTTATTATTGTACATTATATATTTTATATTATATTTTTAATTAGCCTTTTACTATATAGAGAAATGAAATCAATAAATTAAATATAATTCTAAATTTCTCAATGGAAATAATTAAACCATCACTAAATACATACGCGAAATTTAGCAACAAAAAAAACAATCGTCATAAAATTACCAACAGTGTAATGTAAACCGTTGGTAAATATAGTGACAGAATAATTTACTATCACTAATTTTACCTACGAAATATATCATTTTGTTGGCAATTTGCCTATAGATTTTCGTAGGTAAATTTAATGATAGATCATATATTTTCGTTGGTAAATTTAACAATGAAATTTAATTTCATTGGTAAATATGGCAATTCATGACAATGTTTAGGTCGATACCTCTAGACGAAATTAATGGTGGATGAATTTTTTCGTCGGTAAAATTATAGACAGAATCTTTTTTCATCGAGAAAAGTACTTAAGATCAATCCCGTACAACTTTTTCCTTTGGTAAATTCCATCGTTAAATGCATTTTGTTACGATAAATCACTAAATTCTATTACATTTTCTGTCGATAATTGAGATTTTCCTGTAGTGATCCGCTCCAATTCTCATATTCCATGCTAACTAAATCATGCTTAAATGCATAATAATGTGGACAATAAAATATTAATCTTGCCATGTACCAAATGGACACCTTTCAAGGATGTGGCTAAAGAATTAAAGTTGATTACAACTTCTACTACATGAAAAATTTCAAACACAATGTTAAGGACTAATTTCCAATGTAAGTTTATGTGTTTGAGTTAAAGTGATAGTTGTAAATTGTCTAAAAAATTAAATAGGTCTTCTTAGTGGTTAGTAGCACAAATCTAGCTTATGCTTGATCACAAAGTATTATTTAGTAGAAGTGTAAGGTCATTTCTCAATTACTAAGTTATATTAGAAAAACAATTACTTTTTCTTTACTTTAGAATGACCAATTGCTAAAGCAACAAACCATAATTTATAGAAAAAGATAGCTATAGGAAATAGCAAAAGAAACAATACCCAACAAAAGTATATGAATACTTTATAAAATACAAGGAGAAAATCTTAATGTACACCCCCATACCCCCTGAAAGGAATATGAGAGCGCTACGAAGCTAACTCACTTCCATCTTTGTAATTATCTTTGTCAAATTACATGTTCTTTACATTATTCTTACTCATACCAAAATGTTATAATAATTATTTTCCCTTAACTCTAAATGCATTTTTCATATATAAAACATATATATATTAAGATATATACAATGTCAAAAGTTGTTTACATTACAATGTTTATACACCTATACATATAACTTGTCTTTAACACTATATAATACAAATTTTATACTAAAATTTAGACTTCAAGCTTAACTCCTTATGGCTTGTAGATATTGAAAAGATAGCTCGACACTCCTACGATTAAGTACCTACACAGGAAAACTCCCATGTCGAGCAATGGCTCAGTGGGAGTAAAACAATGCAATTAACTTCTTTATGAAGTCAAAAATATATATGATACAATAAGCAAATATAATGTTACATACTAACATTCAATAATCAACATATTATAGTATTCATTTCACTTTTATATCACATATGCATTATCTAACAAGATAGTTTTATTGCTAACAACAATAACATGCCAATTCAATTATCAATCATAATAGCACACACTAACATTTAAATGAATCACTAAAACATTCACACTACTAGTAACAAATCTTTTATCACTATTACTCAATTCGAACTCTTTTATTGCCTGAATTCCCTTTAATGGTGGATAACGGGAACAAATACTAGATACTTGCAAGCAATATCAAACACTAAAGAGTCGGTAGTCTTGACCCACTAGATACCAATAAGTATCAAAACACTAGACACAATTCAGTGCCAACACTAGTAGCTCTAGTCACTATCCCTTATAGGCATGCCTATCTATTAATGACTATGTGAAATTCAGGCTCTCATTTAGGCTTTAATCATTCACTAATATTACATTTTATATACTTATGTTCAGATGATCATCATAGATTTTAAAACATGCCACAATATTCATATAACTATTTATACATAATTAACTCAAACACTTAAATTATAAATATAATCATACACATAATAAACTTATCACTAACAAAAACATAGAAATAAACACTTGTGCACTTATAATTCATTTTCTTGTATGTTATTAAAGTTCACATTTTAACATTTAATTGCTCACTTCATATATATAACATCATATAATGACCATAAATAGGTATTTGTAAGGTTTAATGAACATTTATGGATGTTTGGTTCAAGTTTGGAAACTTACTACATGCATGAAACCCATAAAGGGCAAGATAGGGGAGGTACTCAGTTGGATTAGACTTCAGTCCAATCAAGTGTGTAGGGTTCTGTACCTAAATAGACCAATCAACTTGATCAGATTGAATGCAATCTAGCTAGGTAGGGGAAATTTCTAGGTGACCCAGTTGGATTGAAATTATTCTAATTCAGTCTAAAAGGCATGGTACCTAACTAGATTGGTAGTTAATCTAGCTAGGAGGCTTACTAAAACTCAGTCTAGAAGCCTTTCTATCTAAATAGATTGGCAACCAATCTAGCTAGGTTGATTCTGAACACTAGATTTCTCTACAATAGATTTTTAGATCCACTATAGGAAGGTATTTTGACACTCTAAACAAGGTTTTTAGGAAAAACTTCCTTTTAAACAATTGTCATCCTATGTCATCAGTTTTTATAGTATTAAAATTTAAGTCATTTAAACTTCCACATCAAAAGATATCCCTAAAATACTATAGACTATTCTAATTGCCATGTCAACCACTAACACTTCGCTTTCAACTAATTTTCAATAATTTTACAGGTAGAATCAAGTTTCAACCTCTCATAATAATTTTAAGTTTGTGTGTCTAGTTTATTATTCAATTAGGATTACTCAATTTGGAGCTTTACAACTCAAGTAATAGGCAAAATAAGCTCTGCAGGTCTTATTTCTCTACATTTCTTTCATTTATGCCTATCTCAACACTAAATTTACTTTTCCACAACATTGATATAGTCATTATAATAATTCCAAAAACCAAAAACAACAGGCACATTATTATAAAATTAACCCCATACCTCTTGAAGCTTTCTCTATCCTTTCTTTTTCTTGCTCACACCTTTCCTTTTCTCTTGTCTTTGACTTGTTCTTCAACTTGTTTCAGAAAATCCCATCAAACAAATTTGAAAATCTATTATACCTTTTCTAATATACATGCTAAAGAAATAAAAAAGAATATGGAAGAAATTCAAGCTCATATCAATTCATTTACTCACCTTTCCATTTGTATTACAACACACACACACACACATTCTCTCTCTTTATTCTTCAATCTCAAGAGAAGATATTTTAGGAGGTAACTTGGTAAGGGAAAAAGAGGAAAAATGAAAATTATTTTGTGGTGTTTTTATTGACTAAGAATTCTCAAGAAGGCAGTGTGACATGTGTCGGAGATCACTTAGTATCTGGTTGGGTTCTTTGAGGCCCGCTTTTAGGGTCTAAAATCGGATAAGGCTCACTAAAACTCACAAACTATCCACTTCACAATAAAGAGGGATTTGGGCCTAATTTATTGTTGATGGTCAACCCGTGAAGGCATCTAATGAGGCTTAAAGAGGTAGGTATCATAGAATCTCCACCTAAGCATGGTCTCTACCATTAAGTCTAGCTCATCACATAACGGTCGATGGGTCACCATTTTATATACCATTTGGTATTGGACTTAAGCTAGTAGGTCTCCTTGACGCTTCCCCATATTGAGTGAAAGTAAGGCATACTTTAATATAGCACTGGGGCTGAAAGGGGATGCCTGACTTAATTCTAAGGCTCTAGCATGTATGCATAGATAAAATTTCAAAAGGGAATAGGATTAATAAGAAAAACCTAATTATAAAGAACTTAACTAGGATGCTTTTGGAAGAAGGTCTCTTTGATCCCTAATGGAGTCGCCACTGTTACATGTGCCAAAGCTCGCTCGGTATCTGATTGGGTTCTTAAAGGCTCACTTTTAGGGTCCATAATTAGATGAGGCTCACTCAAACTCACAAATTTGCCACTTCACAATAAAAAAGGCTTTGAGCCTAATTTATTGTTGATGGTCAACCCATAAAGGCATCTAATATGGGCTCAAAGAGGTAGGTATCATGGAGTTGCCACCCAATATAATGTTGGGAAACGATTCTTAACTGATAACTCCAATTTAGTGTTTAGTTTTAGATTAAGTCTAGTATAGTTTTCAATGTTTTTTTCTAGTGTCTTTTTCTTTATTTTGCTTGCATTTAATAATTTAACCTCATTCTCAGTTAAGTCTAGCTTTTGTGTGTTTTAGAGAGATTTTGATGGAATTTTGTGCTAAATTATGAATTTTATAGGTACCTCACAGTTACTAGGTTTTTCTTGGTAATCATGACCTATGTCGTCTATCAAAATGCACCATTTTGGAGTATGTCACAGTCAGTAGAGCAATTGTGCATAAAAGGGTGTTCACCGTGACCTATGAAGCTCTTTAGTTCAAAATCTAAAGGAGGAGTGCCTCACGGTTACTAGGTTTTTGGTAGTAACCGTGAGGTAGTCATGTTTCAAGTCTAGAATGTAAGAGAGAACTATCTCATGATTACTAAGCTTTTGATGGTAACCGTAACCCCCTGTCAAGAAGCAGTTCAGACCTACATCATGGTTATTAGGAAATTCATAGTAACCGTGACTCAAGCCAGTTAAAAGAGATATTTTTAAGTAGGTCATGGTCAGCAAAGAATCTTTGGTAACCGTGACCTATGCTGGCCTATAAATAGCTTGGTTTTTCTTCAGTTTTAGGATTTTATTTCTTCCTTCTTTCATTCCTTTGTCCATTTTTCATAGATAGATACATAGATGTACTTGCAAATAGATAGATTCATAGTAAAATACATAGATTAAACCCAAATAGACAGCTTATATACTTAGATTGATATATTTTTCAGCTTATTTCCTTTCAAGCATTGGAGAAGAAGATTGAAAGACTTGAGATTCAGCTGGGTATTCTTCCACCATGAGTTTCAAGGTTTTTTTTATCCTTTTCTCTTCTTATTTTGTAATGGATAGTGAGTAGTTCCTTAGTTTTTTGGGGGATCTTTGAATCCCCTACCTACATTATGAATATTGAACATATTTTCAGTTATATATATGAATGAATGGTTTATTTCACTCTTGCTTACTCATATTTCATTAGTTTTCAACTTTTTAAGTGATTTTTCCAGCTTTGATGAATGGTTTTTATCTTATATCTTGGTTAGATGTTGATGCTTGTGTGGGTTAAATACTATGAATGAATTTTGCTTAGCTTTTCTATAAAAAATATTGCATATTTTAAATTGCTCTAGGATGGGACTCTAGATGTGCAGTATTTTATGGTTTTAGGATTAGAGTGGGGAGTGAAATAGATGAGTTTGGGATGTTTTGTAATTAGGTTAGCTTGTTCTAAAATGGGATGTTTGGGTTAAGAGGGTTATCCTGGATTCGTTCATATATTACATTATGCTAAATTAATTCACATTAGGTATGGAGAGGAGGAGTGAACCCGAGAAACATTTTTCTTGTATAGATTTTTACACTTGTTAATTTTTCATAATTTAGCTCTTACTTGAATCACTACTAGTTTAAATTTAACTTCTTTCCATTGCATATTTTGAATATTTAAAGTTTTCAATTTAGATAGCTATAGCACAATCACCAAAACTTTTGGGAATTGTTTAGCATATGACCGATTATCTTAACTTGCACACACAATCCCTTAGTTACGATATTCAAGAGTTTTAAAAATACTTCTCTTTACTACTTTTCGATCTAGTATACTTGCTATGTTCGTAACAAGTTTTTGGCATCGTTGTCAGGGATTGTCGTTGTTTGTGAGTTGTGATTGTTATTTGTATGTGTTTTTGTTTTCTTATTTTACTTTCTTAATTCTTTTCAGGTGATAGTGGTGCATGAATGGAGTGAGATGAGAGTAATTAGCACCATTTGATCCTAAAATTGAGAGGACCTTATATCAAAGAATGAGAGCCAACAGAGACAACGATTGGAGAATGATCATTCTCTTAATGAGTTTTCTCCCAAGAATGAACAAGTGCTGAGGGAACATGAAGAAATGCCAGGGGTACGAAGAGAAAAAGTACCTAGGCGAAGGATTATAGGGGACTATGCTATGCCAACGTCGAATAAAGATCATCGAACAATTGTATTACAAAGAGGGATATAATTTGAGCTCAAACCAGCCACAATCACTATGGTACAAAGGAATCAGTTCTCCAGGTCAAAAGTAAAAGATCCCGCTCAACATATTGACATATTTTTGGAAGTCAATGACACGGTTCAAATTTTGGGTGTTCCTACGGATGTTGTGAGATTGAAGTTGTTTCCTTTCACTTTGATTAGAAAAGTGAGGAAGTGGCTATAGATGCTACCAAGCCACTTAATATGGTCATGGGACTAGTTGCAATAGAAGTTTTTGATGAGATTCTTCCCTCCAACCAAGACTACAAGTATTTGTAATAGTATAATCAGCTTTCATCAAATGAATGAGGAGCCTTTCCGTGAGGCTTAGGAGAGGTTTAGGAGATTATTGAGAAGTTGTCCACACTATGAGATAGCTATCTACCAATTGATGACCATATTTTATACTAGAGTTACACCTCAAACAAGGTCATTGTTGGATGCAACATTTGCAGGGTCTTTCTTAAATAAGTTGCTCGAGGAAGCTTTTCATATGTTGGATGAGATGACAGCTAATGACTCTCAATGGACTACCTTTAGATTAGTTCCAAGGAGGCAAGGGGTACACAATGTAGATGAAGTGGCATTATTAAAGGCACAATTAGAGTTAGTAAAGAAAGAGTTAAGCAGTTTGAAGGTACAAAATGTAGTTGTGGTTGCTCAAAGCAGTGGACCAATGAAAAAAGAGTAAGGTGTTCAAGAAGGTGGAGTTGTAGGGGATGTAAATGCACTAGGAGATTATAGAAGGAATGATCCTTATAGAATACATACAATCTGAGATGGATTAATCACCTGAATTTCTCTTGAAAGGATGGAAATTAGCATGCTTCATCTTCTCAACCACAAGCAAGAGCCCCATTTAATCAAAATGTCCACAATAATCAAAGCCAATCATATCAACCTTAAGCCCACACTCATTACCAAGCCCTTTATCCACCAAACCACCATCAAGGACAAGGCTCTAACCAGCCCCAACCTCAACCATATCATCCACCTGGATTCCAACCAAGGCCACCCGTTCAAGAAAATACACCTAATTTAGAAGACATGTTTGCTAATTTCATGAATACCCAACAACAATTCATGATAGGCCAAGAAATAAGATGGAAATCTCAAGAATAATGGAACCAAAATCAATATACTTCCATGAGGAACTTGGACACACAGATTGGGCAGTTGGCAAATTCTTTGTCTACAAGGCCAGCTAGAACTTTTCCTTTAAATATGGACTGTAATCCAAGTAGGAGGCCAAGGTTATTAAATTGACAAGTGGCAAGGAGGTAGTACAAGAAGAGGAAAAAGGTAAATCACCAACTTCATCATCTCAAATAGAGGAACTGACACAGAAGGTAAGTGATTCTAATCCTAAAGTAGAGTTTGATGTAGATGCTCCAAAGAGTGACAAAGGAAAGAGTATAGTGAACCCAACCATAGAGGATCTTGACATAAATAGGTTGCCATTTCCTACTATAGCTAGGAAAGAAAAGAAGAATGAGCAATTAGGTAGGTTTCTAGAAATGTTTAAGAAATTGCATATCAATTTACCTTTTGCTGAAGCCTTAGCTCACATACCTAACTACGATAAATTCATGAAAGAACTTTGTTCTAATAAGAAGAAGTTAGAAAGGTATGGAACAGTGCAACTAATAGAAAATTGTAGTGAATTATCATTGACAAGATTTCAAAAAAACTGGAAGATCCAGGTAGCTTCACTTTACCCTGTGAAATTGGTGAAACTTTTGTTAGGAATGCCCTGTGCGACTTATGGGCCAGTATTAACTTGATGCCATATTCAATGTGCAGGAAACTCAATCTAGGTGATCTCAAGGAGATGGCAATGAGGCTTTAACTTGCGGATAGATCAATGAGAAAGCCAAGAGGGGTGATTGAGGATTTATTGGTGAAGGTGGGAAAATTCATTTTTCCCATGGATTTCATATTCATGAAAATGGAAGAAGATAGAAATGTGCCACTCATTGTAGGGAGACCATTCTTAAATATGATGAAAGCATTGATAGATGTTCATGGTTAAAAGGTCATCCTTCGATTCAACAATGAAGAATTTGTGGTGGACATGAATAAAGCTCAAAAGTATCCATCAAGTGATTTGGAGGAGTTGGTCTATTTCATGGACAAGGTGGATGAATATGTAGAAGAGATTCAAGAAAAAGTGTTGCTAGATGTTCCATTGAATTTGATTTTGATGCATTATTTGGAAAATGAAGAGTTGGATGGAGTAGAGGGAGAATTGATAGCAATTGTGGAGAAGGACTGTGGAAAAGAGGAATCAAAGCATGAGAGGACCACTTTAAAAAAAGGAGATTCTAGATCTAAAGTTAAACCCCTTCCTCCTCATTTAAAGTATGTCTTTTTAGAACATGAAGCAAAACCAGTAATTATCTCTTCTTTGTTTCAGGTTTTGAAGAGGAGATGCTAGTAGAGGTGTTGAAAAAGCACAAAAAAGCAATAGGATAGGAGATAACGGACTTGAAGTGTATCAACCCGAGTTACTACACTCACCAAATTCCTATGGAAGAAGAATGCAAACATTTAA
Source organism: Excoecaria agallocha (assembly GCA_037975025.1). Taxonomy (NCBI): domain Eukaryota; kingdom Viridiplantae; phylum Streptophyta; class Magnoliopsida; order Malpighiales; family Euphorbiaceae; genus Excoecaria; species Excoecaria agallocha. The sequence continues at coordinate 18,465,396 of CM075807.1, forward strand.
CTCAACCCCAAAGAAGGCTTAATCCAGCTATGCAGGAAGTTGTAAAGAAAGAGCTACTTAAATTGCTTGATTCAGGTATAATTTACCCAATCTCTGATAATAAGTGGGTTAGTCCCATACAATGTGTCCCTAAGAAAGGGGAAATGATAGTGGTTAGGAATGAACTTAATGAACTCATTCCAACTCGTACAATTACGGGTTGGAGAGTATGCATATATTATAGGAGACTGAACCATACCACTAGGAAAGATCATTTTCCATTGCCATTTATTGACCTGATGTTAGAGACGCTAACAAGAAATAGGTTTTATTGTTTCTTAGACAGGTATTCAAGATATTTGCAAATCCCTATAACCTCTGAAGATCAAGAGAAAATGACCTTTACCTGTCCTTATGGAACATTTGCCTATAGGAGAATGCCCTTTGGACTGTGTAATGCGCTGGTTACGTTTCGGCAGTGCATGATGGCCATTTTCTATGACTTTGTAGAAAACTTTATGGAGGTATTTATGGACGATTTCACCATTTACGGGGCTAGATTTTGAGAGCTATTTAAAGCATCTCAATTTTGTTAGTGGTTATGCCCTAGGCCAAACATTAAGCCCTTTATGTAATGTCGCATTTCATTTTGTAAAATTGGATATTCTTTATATTAATATATTGTTGGCATGTTACGATATAATAATGTTTGTATATAACAATTTAATGTTATTTTGACTATCCTTAGTCATTTATCATTAAATGATTAATGATAAATAATGACTAATATAAAATTGATTGATAATCATAGGATGATTATATGTGGTGATATGAATTAAACTTGTAAGAACTTGTTAGAGAACAGAGTACTGGATAGACCTGCAATGAGATACTGCATGGATTAATGTCATTAGTGATCTCATAATAGTTATGTTATTGATCCATAGACCTAAGATTGTCATAGTATCCTACATGACAAACATTATGTTTCATAAAGGTTATGATTGGACATAATGAGAATCATGCAGAGGATAGTGAATAATCAAGAAGGAATTTGTCCCTCTCTTATGAAAGAGATATCTATTAGGCCCCTCGATAAGTAGGACTGAAAAATACATGGCCGTGCTCAAATGAATTGATGGAGTGATCAATATCATTTGATATTATCAATCTACTTAGTGATCGAGAAATTATATGTTTGGACTATATAAGTTTGACATGGACCATGACTTATGTTCAAATAAGATATCGTGTGACAAAAGGATTATAACATGTTCTATTAGGTTAAAATCGAATTATCGATATTCATATTATTTGGGTAGTCATAATGTCTTGCTAGAGGCCGCTTATGACTCGTGGGCTTGTGATGGGATTGGGGCCCACTTCCAATATAATATGAACCTATTGGATCGCACACATAGAATTTGATGAATGGACTAGGGGTTAATTCGGGCATTTCGAATTTTATTTTGTGATAAATTAAAATTAAAAATACAACAAAAATAAATTAATATTTAAGATTAATATTAATATTATTATTCTTATTTTAAATAAGAAATAAGGTATTTCTTATTTTAATAAGAAAAGTGGGCCCGAAGTCTTCTCTCTTTTAATTAGGGTTAGGTCAATTATATATATATATATATATATATATATATATATACACATATAAAACCCTAATTAAGAAAAAGAATAAGTTGTAGCTGCCACTTAAGAGAGAAATAGAGAGAAAATCAATTTTCTTCTATAATCTCAAAAAGAGAGAAAAAACCCTAGCCGTCAATGAAGGTAGCTAGCACCCCGGATGATTTGCTTTATTTAATTTGCGTGTGGATACGGGTAGAGGGTGTTGTTTCGTGTGAAGTTGCACCTACCTTTCAATTTATCTGTGCTTCGAGAGGTTTGTAATCATTATACTTCTCTTTCTATTGAATCAATTAGATCACTTGGATCCATGGTGGGTTTCTTTTTCTGCTGAGAATTTTAATTTTAATATTTCAAAATCCAACAGATTTGGTGCTAGGTAGGTGTAAAAAAACTTAGTACTAAATTGGGAGAAGTGCCACTTTATGGTGAAAGAGGGCATTGTGTTAGGGCACAAGATTTCTAAGAAGGGGATTGAGGTAGACAAGGCCAACATAAAATTTATAGAGAAACTCCCACCATGAACTAATGTCAAAGGAGTTAGGAGTTTTTTAGGGAACACAGGTTTCTATTATAGGTTCATAAAGGATTGTTCAAAAATTGCAAAGCCTTTATCCAATTTTCTGATGAAAAATGCTCCATTTGAATTCATTGATGAATGTTTGTTGGCATTTGAATTGTTGAAGCAAAGGCTTATTTTAGCTCCAATGATCATATCTCCAGATTTGAATTTTCCCTTCGAGCTAATGTGTGATGCAAGTGATTTTATAGTGGGAGCAACACTCGAACAAATGTGAGAGAAGATGTTTTATGCAATTTATTATACGAGCCACACGTTGATAGGAGCCTAAGTCAACTATACCACAATTGAGAAGGAACTTTTTCCATTGTATTTGCTTTTGAGAAGTTCAGATCATATTTCCTGAGTGTAAAAATTGTGGTGTGGTCTGATCATACGACTTTAAGACATCCATTTGCTAAGAAAGAGTTTAAGCCAAGATTGATAAGATGGGTACTCCTCTTACAAGAATTCGACTTGGAGATCAAAGACAAGAAAGGAGTAGAGAACAATGTGGTGGATCATCTGTCTAGATTGGAGCATGATCATGTTGACAAAGGGAGATTTTGGATTTATTTTCGAATGAGCGTATTTATACTTTGTTTGTTTATGAAGTTTTGGAGCCTTGGTTTGCTAATGGTGCTAATTTTCTCGGAGGAGGTTATATGCCAAGGACTTCACATGGCAACAAAGGAAAAAGTTAAAGACCAATGCAAAGCACTACATATGGGATGATTCGTATCTTTTTTGCCTTTGTGCTGACCAAGTGCTGAGAAGGTGCATCCCGAATAAAGAGTAAAGGGAGATTATCAAAGCTTGTCATAGTAGAGAAGCCGGTGGGCATCATGGACCTAATAGAACAATATCAAAAATTCTTTCTTCTGGATTTTATTGGCCCACTTTATTTAATGATGTGAAGTTATTTATTCAATCTTGTGATCGGTGTCTAAGGGTGGGGAATATATCTAGGAGAGACGAGATGCCATTGACCAATGTGCTTGAGATAGAGTTATTTGATATATGTGGGATATATTTTATAGGGATTTTTTCGATCTCTTATGGGTTTGATTATATCCTGGTAACAGTGGACTATGTGAGTAAATGGGTAGAAGCTGTAGCCACTAGGACATGTGATGCAAAAGTTGTCCTAGAATTTTTAAGGAGAAATATATTCACCCGTTATGGAGCCCTAAGAGCTATCATTAGTGATGGTAGGAAACACTTCATTAACCACTAATTCAAAGCCTTATTGAAAAAATTTAGAGTGAGGCACAAAATCACTGCCCCCTATCATACCCAAGCTAATGGTCAAGTTGAGGTGTCCAACCGGGAGTTGAAGGCCATTTTGGAAAAAATAGTTAATGCATCTAGAAAGGATTGGTCTTTAAACTAAATGAAGCCTTGTGGGCATATAGGATAGCGTTTAATACACCTATAGGAATGTCAACTTTTAGGTTAGTGTTTGGCAAGTCTTGTGACCTACCGGTGGAGTTAGAACATAAGGCATATTGGGCTACAAATTTTGAACTTGAGAATGTAGGAAAATACAGGTCTTTGTAGCTAAACGAGTTGGAAGAACTCAAGTTTTGGGCCTATGAACATGCCAAGAAGTATAAGGATAACACAAAGAAATGATATGATCATAGAGTAACTAAGAAGGAATTTTTGCCTAGAATGAAGGTGCTTCTTTATGATAGCAGATTGAGGTTATTCCCAGGAAAGTTAAAATCGAGATGGAAAGCTCCCTATGTAGTTATGGGAGTAGATAAATTTGGTATGGTGACACTTAAACACCTGAGAGATGAGAAAGAATTCAAGGTGAATGGATATCGTGTGAAGCCCTATTTCGAGCCAACATTTGATGGCACTTTAGTGATTCACTCTCAAAGATCCTTAAAGGTACTTAAAAGTCCAGTTGCGAACTTGGTAAATGTAGAATTACCTCCTTACCTTTACTCTGAATAAAGTTTGAATTGTGCTTTGTTTTAGTAGTTTTCATGTTTAGGAGTGTGGTTCAAGGGATTGTGAGTTTTAGTCAAAATATTGGTGTTTTTACTTGTTTAAATAGGGTAGGAAGCTTAGTTTAATGGCTAGGAGAGAATGAGAGAAAAATAAAATTTTTGGAGAATTTTAGGGGATCATGGTTACTGGTTTTTTCTGCTAACCGTGACGTAGGTTAGTTTTGATTCTGGATATGGGAACATATTTAGTCATGGTTACTAAATTTTTGTTGGTAACCGTTAGGCCAATTAATTTTTAGTTTAGAAGTGTAGGTCACTTTATCTCACGGTTACCTTGATTTTCCTGGTAATCATGACTTATACCTCTTTTCAGTCTAGTAGCTAAAATTAAGGTATCTCAGGATTACTAGAATTTTGATAGTAACCATGACACAGCAAAAAAACAAATTTTAAAACCCTAACTTACTAAAACAAGGTAGTTTTAGGGGTTAAAACCCTTACTTCATCTTTCTTTATTTCACTCTTTTATTTTATTTCCCTTTTTCTCTCTCTCTTTCTCTCCCTCTTTCTCTCTTTGTCGCTGCTCTCTTCGATGTTCTCTTCGCCGTTAAAGGTATGTTCTTCTTCTTACTCTTCTTTTCTTTCTCTTTTTCTTTTATTTTCTTGAATTTCCTTGTTTACTTGTTGATTTTTTTTTTTACTTTTGTGGATTATGTTTATTTTTCATCTTCATCTTCTTCTTTTTCTTTCTCCGTTCTTCTCTTTTAACTTCTATTTTCTATCTTTGTTTCTCTTTTTCATTTTCTTTTCTTTGTTTATTTTAGTTTAGTTTTTGATTCTGAGCCTCATACAAGTAAGTATCAGCAGTTGTGACTCTTAGATCTTATTTAAATTGGTTTAATGGTGCAATTATTTGACATGATAATGAGTGAACCAATTGCCATTGTTGGTTAAATTGAGATTGAGATTGATACATTCGCTGTTGAGCATTGCTTTGGTTTATTTGTGCTATAACTGGCATATCTTGGATTTGGTAAATTTTTCCTATATTGCCCTGCAAGCTTATCTCACTTTATTGGTAGGCTCCATTGTTGATGTATAGCTATCTTAGTAGGCCCTCTTGAATTCCAATTACTGTGTTTTGATTTGGAACAATTGTAAATAGACCACTTTAACTTGCCATTTTATTCTTGTTAAACCTCTTTAAGGTGTAAATAAGCATGCCAAATCATGTTTCAGTTGTTGAGCTAGCTAATATCTATTTTGTATTCTTATCTGCTTATTTTGCCTGATCATGGTTCATTTGATCCCATGTACTCATGGTTTTTCTTAGCCTGTGATTCATGCATGATTGAATACAATATGATACCTCATTGTGCATTGTGGATAGCAATTTGGGAATACATTAATATTTGTTTTTGGCTTGCACTTAATCATTAGACACCATTTATTCTTATGCACTATCAGATTTGAGTTGCTTCTATTGCCTATCTTTTGGAATTACTGGAACACTTATGGGAACGTGAGTTGTTGTTAATGGCATGTTATTGGTGGTTGTAGCAAGGAAATAGTTTTAAGCTTATGTGAGTTGTTGTTAATGGCATGTTATTGGTGGTTGCAGCAAGGAAATACTTTTAAGCTTATTCTCAGGGAATTTTTCTTTTAGTGTTGAAATGCATGTTAGAATTGGCCTTGCTAAATTCTTATCTTGCTAGTTCTATTCTTGGGGTCTTTTCAAGGACAAGTTTTATTGTTATTTTGAGTTTTTATGCACTGAGATCACTTGAATGCCATGATGTTTGTTACTTTTGAAAAGCCATGATCCATTGATTTTGTCTAGTAAAACATATAGATAAATGCATGAGCAGCTAGAGTTGGAGTAGGATTCGTTGATGGACTTGTTTGAGATTCAGTATCTTACTTTTTAGTTCCTATTATGTTATACTAGAGAGAATGTTAATTGATGCTTTTGCTATTGTTGCTTGATTTGAAAGCAAGGATTGTTGTCACAAGTTGGTAAATGATGAGCAATCTCTCATGTCCTTCACACTTTGTTCTTGTGCATGCATTCACTTCAGGGTCAAATATTTTCATTCATTTTTACTTTATTTGTACCACACTTGTTAGCTTCACTTGCTAAATGTTGTTTGAATTGCTAATTTCTAGAATTCCAAGTTTTGTTTGTCAAGTTAGTCATGCAAGTTTGTGCATATCTATGCTTTCATGTCTGTCCTTGAGGTATATAGGCTGAAATGATTCGACTTGTAGGCTATTAGTTTTTAAAGGATGACTCGGTCATCATGGTTGAGTGCCATGCACCTTGAGGCAATTTGTTCTATGTCATAAATGCATTTATCCACCTCCACTTGCATCAACGTCTCTACATTTTCGTGCTCAATCCTACTTTTGCAACTCCTACCCACTTTTCTGATTATTTTTACATCGAAGCATACTTGTCTATTTGTTTTCATAGTGTTATCTTCATTAGTAGGTTTTATTGTCAGGGATCCTTAGTTTTCCTTTGGAGCATGCTACAATTTTATTGCACTTTATTGCTGACATCAACCATATCCTTGAATTGCATTACTTGTTCCCATTTGAAATATCTGTTGCCACCCTATCATTCCTTGTGCTTGTTTGAATGGTGTTTAATTTATAAGTGTTTGCCACATGTGTATTAAGATTTGCTCTTAATTGTGTTTCTTAGTTTGCTGTAGCCGATCTTATGTGACAAGTATTTGATGTTTTTCTCTAATGTTTGCAAGATTTTAACTTTGTTTATATTGTTGTTGTTGATGGTGGCACCTAAATAAGCCCGTGTTTCCAACCCTTCATCTTCTAAAGCTCAAGCAATTATGCCCATCTCTAGCTAACCTTTAGCTCCTGAAGACCAGGCTGAGGCTAGTTGGCCACCTCCCCCAGCTCCTGTAAGGGAGAAACAATAGAAAAAGAAAGGACATAAGGTACAAGGATGGGTGCTTGAGAAAATGATAACAAATTACCAAATTTTCTCCAATTATGAGTATCTCTCTTCTGCATACCTAGAAATGAGTTTGTTGGAGAAGCTGGGAATTAAAGAGGAGATAGAAAACCACATAGTAGTTATTGGATGGGAGAAATTTTTTGCTTGTAGGGACTTGGTTTATCCCAATCTCACCAGAGATTTTCTAACCACAGTCCAATTTCAGTTTAGGTATGGTGAGGACCTAGATTTGGTTACCTTCTACAAAGAAGGCAAGTTTTATGAGGTAACCTTAGCAGAAATCACTGAGCCTTTGGGATTTCTACTTAATAGAATCTTTGCTTATGAGGAGTACACAAAAGATGTTGCTTAGGAGGATATTAAGGACCCTATCATTGAAGGCCCATATGTGTTTAGGACCACAAAATCCCACTTGCTGAAGGATCATCCTTTATGTCTCATGTGCAGAGTGCAAGTCAAGTCAACCTCCCTAAGGTGCTAATCCTTTCTTGCATGGCTAGGCACTGTTGAATTAATAGAGCTTATCACTGGTGGAACAAACTTTAAGAAATCCAACAACAGCCAACAAAAATCAAAAAGATCTCTTTGGGTGGCTGGGTAACATGATTGCCAAGTATTTTAGGAACCCACTAAATGAGGAGAAAAATGCCCTTCCTGCAGTTGCTTATGTTGACTACAAGATGCTGAAAAATACAAAAATTCTCATGAAGGAGGAAACCACCGATCATGGATTCCGGCTAACTAACCGAGAGGAATACTTGAGAAAGATGGAGAGAAGCTTATGTAATCCTCCCCCTGCCCCTGATCAGGATGTTGTAACCATCTCATCTACCCAGTACACTACACTCATACACTGAATGGATACCTTGACTGCTAGTCAAAAGGAATTCGAATAGTAGCAGCAAATTATTAATACCTTGGCTGCTTTAACTACCAGGCTTGATCAGCCTACCCCACCTCATACTTGATGCAGGGAGTTACTTCTACCCCACTAAACTCTTTTTGCTGAATTTTGGCTTTATTCTTGCCAAGGATAGAAAGCTTTAACGTGTGGGGTAGGGAAATTATTGTTGTGGTAGTTGAACATTATCATTTTGTGGATAATTGTTTAAATTTTTTTTGAACTCTATGAAGATTAATTAGTGCTGATTATGGGAAAGTAACTTTTTGGTGAAGTATTTTGTTGTGTAGGTTTCTTTTTTTTTGGAAAGAAGTAGAAGTGGGTTTCAACTATGAAATATTGTGAAATCTCTTGAACCACAACTTTGTTTAGTTTATTTTTCAACAATGGAATATTTTGTTGTGTTAATAAGTTTTTCAATTTGGGAATCTCTAGTTTTAAATTAAAGTAGTTCTTTTAAATTCAAGTTCAATTTACATTTATGCTTGTTTTATTTTTTAATTTATGTAGTTTTTTTTTCTTTTGTTTTAATTGTAGTTTTTCCTTTTTAACTTCTAAGTTAGAATAATTGTGTTTGTTGAGTTATCATTTATTTCACAATTGGGCTAAGCTACCAGCTAATCTTGAATTGAATCAACTTAAATTCAATTTGTTTTGAACTGTTAGTTTAGAAAGCCTGAGGAGCCAGAGAGCAGTAGCATTGTTCAATGAAGTTTTTCTTTTGAATTTATCTTGATTAATTATATAACATTCAATTTCTAACTTAATGAGCATAGTAGGCTAAGTTTTATGAAATTAATGAAAAAACCAGTGAGTGAGAACAATTGAGTGAAGGAATTCTGGAATAGCTAGAACCTTCCTTATCACCCTTCAAACAAACATTCAACTCAAGCAAGATTAGGATATGACCCAGGTAGCCTTTCTTTGGTAACCAATTTTCAAATTACTTTTGACCTACCCTTGGTAAATTTTGCCATTGTTAGCCTTTTTTAGCTTAATTGGTATGCCAAAAGCGTACTATTTAATTTTTTTTAGTGCTTTATTGTTTAACTATATAACCTAAATGCCTTTATCTTTCCCATTTTGGAATTGACCACTCTAGGTTGGGTAATGAGATCTACATATTGGGATTGATTCAATGTTTGCTTCTGAGTCAAGAAGTGAAGGGAAGTTGACAAATTTTAAGGGTTTATGAGCTTAAATTTTTGAAAAATTTTGGGACATGGATGATAAGAATTATTGCTTTTGGTACTCCTCTTAGTAATTGAATAAATGTTTATTTCAAAAAAAACCAGAAGATAGGGATAGGCTACAAAAATGCCATTTAATTCATACTATAGAAAATAAGTGTGGGGTACCTAACATTTAAGGAAAGTGTTAATTAGTTAAGCTAGGAGATCTTAGCTCTTACTCCCTGAGATTTTGAGAACTCAAGTCCCGAATTTCATCTTCCCAGTTGATAGTAAGAGGGCATAAATTTTGAAGAGTTGTTTTTTTTTAAAAAGTAGGTGGTATTTGTTTTTGGGTAGTGTGGTTGATTCTATTTTGCTAACATTATCAATTCTTTAGAGCCCATACCTTCACCCCTATTACAACCTTAATGTAAGACCTGATGATCCTATTTTGTTCTAAGTTGTTTAGTGGAGATGACCCTTGTGGTTCAGGTGCCAAAGGAGAGCCTTATGGCTGTTTCAAGTTTCAAGTGAGAAATCATCATATTTTTCTGTTGCTTGATTACTGGAGTTCATTGATAGTTTTGGTTTTGAAAAGATAAAAATCTATTTTGGCCTAACACACACACACAAGAAATTGTTTGTTATAGATCAGTTTAAGTCTTTTTGATTGAGTTCTTCATCTGAGTGTCTTCTGCTGAGTGTTGCTCTGTCTTCTCTGAATTTTCTTGTTCTAAATTAGAGTTTGAGTTTTCAAGATTATGGATGATTTATTTGCTTTAGGGCAAACAAGGTCTAAGTGTGGGGTAGTTGATAACTCCAATTTAGTGTTTAGTTTTAGATTATGTCTAGTCTAGTTTTTAGTATTTTTTCTAGTGTCTTTTGCTTTATTTTGCTTGCATTTAATAATTCCATCCCATTCTCAGTTAATTCTAGCTTTTGTGTGTTTTGTAGAGCTTTTGATTGAATTTTGTGCTAAATTGTGAATTTGTAGGTACCTCATGGTACCAGGTTTTTGGTAGTAATGATAAGGTAGTCGTGTTTCTAGTCCAGAATGTAAGAGAGAGCTATCGCATGGTTACCAGGCTTTTGGTGATAACCGTGACCCCTTGTCAAGAACCATTTCAAACCTATATCACAATTATTAGGAAATTCCTAGTAACCATGACTCAAGCCAATTAAAAAAGGGATTTTTAAGTAGGTCACGGTCAGTAAAGAATCTTTGGTAACCATGACACATGTTAACCTATAAATAGTAAAATTTTCTGCAAAATCGGGAGAGCTAGGTTTTTCTTTAGTTTTAGGGTTTTACTTCTTCCTTCTTTCATTCCTTTATTCGTTTTACATATATACATAGATTTACTTGCAAATAGATAGATTTACAGGAAAATACATAGATTAAACACAAATAGATAGCTTAGATACTAAGATTGATATAGTTTTTAGCTTATTTCCTTTCAAGCATTGGAGAAGAAGATTGAAGGACTTGGGATTCAGCTGGGTATTCTTTCACCATGAGTTTTAGGGTTTATTCTATCGTTTTCTCTTCTTATTTTGTAATGGATAGTAAGTAGTTCTTTAGTTGTTTGGGGGATCTTTGAATCCCCTACCTACAATGCGAATATTAAACATATTTTCAGTAATATATATGAATGAATGGTTTATTTCACTGTTGCTTACTCTTATTTCATTAGTTTTCAACTTCTTATGTGATTTTTCTAGCTTTGATGAATGGTTTTTATCTTATATCTTGGTTGGATGTTGATGATTATGTGGGTTGAATACTATGAATGAATTTTGCTCAGCTTTCTATCAAAAATACTGTCTATTTTAGATTGCTTCGGGATGGGACTCTAGATGTGTAGTATTTTATGATTTTAGGGTTAGAGTAGGGAGTGAAATAGATGAGTTTAGGTTGTTCGGCTCCATAATGGGAAACCAAACCAAACTTAGGATGAAAACTCGTGCTTAGGCTAGTTGTGAGGCTTGCTCTAGAATGGGATATTTTGCAATTAGAATAGCTTACTTCAGAATGGGACGCTTGGGTTAAGAAGGTTATGCTGGATTCATTCATATATTACATTATGCTAAATTAATTCACATTGGGTATGGGAAGGATGAGAGAACCCGAGACGTATTTTTCTTATATAGATTTTTACACTTGTTAATTTGTCACAATTTAGCTCTTACTTGAATCCCTACTAGGTTAAATTTAATTTCTTTCCATTGGATATTTATAGTATTTAAATTTTTCAATTTAGATAGCTATAGCACAATCACCAAAACTTTTGGGAATTCTTTAGCATATGACCAATTGTCTTAACTTGCACACACAATCCCTTGGGTACGATATTCGAAAGTCTTAAAAATACTTCTTTTTACTACTTGTTGATCTAGTATACTTGCTAAGGTCGCAATATCAACCTTTTGATGTCCAAACAAAGATTAGTATCCGGAACATCACTCTTGGCACCTCAGTTAGGTGATGTTTTATAATTGAGTTTTAAACATTAATCCACACTTCCCTCTCACACAATGCATATAAAAGTAAATAAGTAAACACGTCGATCATACATGAAAGTGATTAAATTAGTAAAACAAAGAATCCTACTTAAATTATTACATAAGCAAATTGTTTCAATGAAAAAGAATAAAATAAACATCATACATAAGATGGGGAATTACAAGAGGCTTTTATTATTATGTGTGATTTTGGATTGAAAACTTGGGCATTGGCCCATTTTGTTACAAAAGGCCAATTTAATTAAGTAAAAATAGTTTTTAGTGATTTTTATAGTAACATGCAAAACCATTTTATTACTATATTATTACATCCCCAAAAATAATAATACATCCAAAAGTAGTAAATTAAGCTAAATGAATGAATAAAAGGAATTAAACAAGTAATTAAATAATGTCAATAGAGATTAGAAGGAAAGCTCTTTGATAGATATCAACTTCGAACCTCAAAAACTCTCGATGCAATAAATATTGAATGCTTAAAAAATATAAAAGGAAATTATGGTTAATAATATAATAAAAGAAAATAAATAAGTGAAATGATAAAATATAGAAATAAATTCTAGAGCAAACTAACATTAAAGAAATAAAATGTAAAAATATAAGAGCAAGGTTTAAATGACATATAAGGACAATTGAACATGCAAATAAAATATATATGACAAATAGACATAAAATAACATCAAAGAGGGTTGAATTAAGGCCACAAATAGCCTAAAAGTGAGTCACGCACTGCATCACGACTTGTTTGATCTTTCTTCCTTTTTGCACCCAAATTACCCTACAATGCAAATAAACACATAAAATAGACAAAAATAAATAAAATATAAATAATTTAACATATTTAGCTACCTAAATGAAAGATAATATACATTAAATAATATACCATTTTATATGGTATCAAATTCCCCCACACTTAAACCTTACTTGCCCTCAAGCAAGGAAATAATGAGAAAATCTAATTCCAAGTTAGACTAAGTAAGTTAAATTATAAAGCATTGCTCAATATTCACTTTAAACAAGATTGAAATGAAGTCAAATATCTTAAACACTTAAAATTTTAGTAAATCAAGTCTTAAGATATATATTCTAAGTTAGCAAGTCACCTAAGTTTACTAAACCCAACATTCATAATATAAAGTCTCAAAACTAACCATGCTCAAGAAAGAATATTGATCATAAAAACTTAAGAGTTTAAGACTATAGTTGCCTTTTTGATAATATTCAAGCACTCATACCTTTAAACCAATCTCATGGAATTTTTAGACTACATTTTTCATTTTTTTTCTTCTCTTCTTTTTTTTTCCAAGCATGGGTATACTTTTAGACTTTATCCCATGAGTAGCAAGAGAATGTAGTATTGGGTGCATTTTACGCTCCATCCCATACTTAATTAAGCTTTTGAATATGCATCTTACTTTATTTTATTATTTTTTTAAATTTTCATTTTTTTTCATTCATTTTTTTTATTTCCACTAGTCCTCATCCATTATTGAAAGGTAAAGGTAAGTATTATGGCTAAAGTTTCCATAAGGCAACAAAAATCCTAAAATCTTAAACTAAATGAGCATATTCCAACCTTAAAGCATAGTTAGTAAAGAGACTAAATAACCTAAAATGTTGAAAGAAGTAAAAATAGATAACTTGAAAACATAAAATACATGCCAAAAGCTTTGAAAAACTAATCAAATGAGCACAAAAGGCAAATGACTCTTCATAACAACCTATATTATATACAATATGAGCAATACTTCTAATAAAACTTACGAAAAAGGTTAGTCTAAATAAAGAAAAAGATACACACCGAAACAAAAAATAACAATGTGAAACGAAACATGCAACACATAACATATGCTCCCCCACACTTAAAACACACATTGTCCTCAATGTGAAGAAACAAAACAAAAACAAAAACAAAAAGAAATAAACTAAATGATAGAGGAAAGAAAACTCCCCTCAAGATCATGGTGAAGGTGGAGGCGAAGATACCAAATAATAGAAGAATATAAGTTAGGCATATGTTCACATGTTCATGAGTCGGACACAACTTCACGACTCGTGAAAAATTGGATTATTCGGTAGATGTAAAAGGGTTCACGAGTAAAACCAACATTCACGACTCATGAAGAATTCCTTTCTGTGTTACTCGTGAAACTCTTCTCGAATTGATAATTTTATGCATGACTCGGTAACATGTTCACGACTTTTGAAGCTTCCCTTTGCTGCAATATTTTTGCAAATTTGACCAATCTCAATCCAAATGTTAAAAAGACAGAGGAGAAATAAGACAAGAAAAAAATGATAAAATACTTAAAATATAACCAAGAATAATCCAACGAGCAAATAAAATCGAAAAAAAAAACTAATCCTAAACAAAAAGATTATTGTGCAAGAGATGAATTTAATAAATTAAATGTTAAAATCACAAATACTTTTAGTCTAAGATCATTACAAAAACTCGAATTACAAAGAATACAACAAACACAATACAAAAATTCATACATCAAATAACTAATATATATCATATAATCCTAAAGCATCCACTCTTTTGTATCAATCAATAAAAATTCATTTAAACCGTTCCCCGACAACGGCGCCAAAATCTGATGGGGATTTATTTGAACCCTTAGTCTCACTAGACTACGTATAGGATGAGTAGGATATCGTTCCAAAGGGAACAGGGTAAATTTTGTATTGAAATCACAAAGAGTAGATGGATAGATAGCAAATAAAATGTAGATTATGTATTTAAATAAATATCTAAACTACCTTGTATATATTAATGAAATTGGATTAAAGATTACTTAAATGATGATATGACATACATTAGAAATATGAAATAGTAATTCATCTAAGAACAAGTTCTAGTAATTGAATAAATAAAGTGACTGGAGAATTTAGCCAAGATTCTTTAAAACAACTCTCGTTGTCAGTAAAGATGTTTTCATTTAGAGTCTATAAGCACTCTCATGTCATTATAGAGATAAACAAAAATTATGAAGCTCTATACCAATTCTTTAACCCCTCAAAGTGAATTCCTTATCTCTAAGTGAATTCAATGCTTCAAGTACATTTATTTGTTTTTCCATCAAAGAATTCCAACTCTCATTGAGAACAAATTGACTAACATGCCAAATATGGTGGCCAATCATACATAGCAAATCAAAGCACACAAATAGATGTAAATCATACTTCATTCATTGTAAGAATAAACATGTCTAAAACAAATACTAGTACATATTTATAATGTACAAAGAAAACTAGCCAAATACATATTTGAGTTAAAGATAAACAAGAGAAAGAAACTTATCCCTTGTTATTTTGGCTATGTCCTTTTGTAATCATCTAATAAAAGCTAAGTAAAAATTTTTATCCAAAATAATAACTATATTTCTAAAAACTAAAATATTGATTGATCCCCCTCTCTTTTAGCACCTTGGATCCCTATTTATAGAGCTTAAGTCTATAGATATGTCCCTTCAGAATAGTTGTCAATCATGGAAAGTTGCCTTGAAAAGTCCTGATGGTTGGCTGAAGGATTGGGTGCAAAAAGGTGGCATCGTTTGGGAGCAGGCATCATGTCGGACTCGTGAACACCTTCACGAGTCGTGAACCTGTGTGTGACTCGTGAGCCTGGTTGTGAGTCATGCACTGCATCATGACTTGTTCGATCTTTCTTCCTTTTTGCACCCAAATTACCCTACAATGCAAATAAACACATAAAATAGACAAAAATACATAAAATATAAATAATTTAACATACTTAGCTACCTAAATGAAAGATAATATACATTAAATAATATACCATTTTATATGGTATCAGCGATGGAGGCATTGGTAGCACAAATCATCGGCAGTGATAGTGCCATTATGTCATAGATTAGATCTTTTTGGATCAAATGGCAATGGACCTTACCCCTATTCTGCCTCCCTTCCCTCTCTTTTCTACTTTTGCTTTTTTTTTTATTGTTATTTCTTTTTTTTTGTAAATTTTGTGACTATAATACTATACCTAGAAATTTCTAAGGACTCTAGAATATACTTTAATTAAAATTATTATTTCAAAAGCCTAGAAATTATACTTACTTGCATTATATCCTTAATAAATTGATCCTTGCGAATCGGTATCAAAAGTACTATTTACATATTAAAAGGTATTCTTAGACGACTCAAATTTTAGGCTATCACATGCAATCTTGACTTGAACCACTTTTGCCTCACCTTTAGGGTTATACCACAATATATACAACATGTTGTGTGTGCACAAAGAAATATGTGTAAAAAAGTGTGCATAAATTATATGTAGTGTAAGCATATGAAGACCTATTATACAAGATGTGGTAGGTAAGAATGTGCAGACTACACTCTAAGTGGTTTAAGGGCTCGTTGAGGGAATCTCATCAACTATTGTTCTCTTGCAGATGCCTTCTTACTTTTGAATTTTTCAGTTTTACCCGATTTTTGAGTTTTTTATACTGCCTAATGCCCCTTGCTTGAAGAGCTTATAATCATTTACAATTCATATCTTTTGCCCCTAAGGACCCTATTTAAAAAGAGAATTATCTTGGGCTTATTTTTCATTAACCACTTATTCCTCCAAACACCTGTGGTCATTATTCAAAGGTAGTGCACCCCTTGTGGGTTTTCACACTAACTTTTCTTAGTGAAAAATGCATCTTATTGGGGATTTTCACATAACTCTATTGATATGAGCTTGAAAAGCTCATATATATTATGTTGTCATGTGTATTTTTATTGAGTTTATTATTTTGGAATTTTATCTATATTTTGTTGCTTTTATGTGTTTTGTGTGTTTATGCATGTTTTACTTTTTTTTGTAGGAGAAAGGAAATGGTTTGGGGATTAAAGGATATCATTTGGAGAGGAAGGTGAAGAATTAGGTCTACAATGCCATTGTCGCGAGGCCGACAATGCATGGAGGTCGCAACAGCCAGCAGAGAAAGCTAAGCAAGCAGAAGAGAAGAAATTGCAAGGCAAGTCTTAGTGTGTTGTGTTGCAAGCATAACATCCATCACAAGCACGACAATAGGTGGTTGAGGAAGTTAAATGTGAAGAGTTGCTTTTTTTTCATCAACACTTGCAACTTTTTAGGGAATCACTTGAAGGGACATCTCTTTTAGAGATGTATATATATCATTTGAATAGAATTTTTGTGGATGATGGGATTTTCACTTTGTAATCTTGAGAACAATAGTTATTTTAGTACTTAGTTTAGTTTTCATGATTTGAAGAAGAAGGCAAGCAAGGAAGAAGATACATTTGGTCAAGGGAAAAGAGTTGACAGATCCCCTTATTCTATTTCTAATTTTATTTTTTCCTTGTAATCTTTAAATGAATGTTATTTTTGGCATTTGATTATATATGAACAATTTACTATTTCCATTTACATTATTGATCTTTGAATGTAGAATTTGCTATTGATATTTTATTAGTATCATTATAAGTTAAGGAAAATGACCTTAGATGGAAATTTCTTTTCTGAAAATCATCATAATGGTCATAAATAAGAGAGTTAGCGAGAGCAACATCTTATTGATAGTTAATAGGAAATTCATTATCAAAGCATAGTTTGAGAGATCACATATGGAGATAATTGTTATAGGTTAGTGGTTAATCTTAAAGTGTGTAATTAAGAATCGACTAGTTCATTAACGATAGTTAAGGATTAACATTTTAATTGCATATTTTAGGCATTTTAATTCATGTCGAGAGAGTGGATGAGAAATATATTCCAACTTGGCTTACTAATAAGATTAAAACAAATTAATTAAAATAATGGTGCCAAGTGCCTAATCATTAGATTTCATTATATATATTGTCTTCTTTGATTATATTTAACCAAGATTTAATTAGCTTACACAATAGAGTAGTTTAAAATTAATTTCTATTTTTGAATGTTGTAAACAAGATTAAAATTGAGTAGTAATAGTGAATAATTTCAGTCAACATTCCTCGTGGGATCGATATCTAAAGTACTATAATCGGTACACCGTATACTTGCAGTATTTAAACTTTTAGAAAAAACATATCATCTATGCCTTATTTTTGCTTGGAATGGACCTAACCCAATCCAACAACTTTTATTTTTCTTCTTTTCTCTATTTTTTTAGGGCAGACTACCTATTCCTAGGTTGTCACCTTGTCCCTTGGCCTAACTTTTGTTTAAAGAGCTAGTTAGAGTTTTCATCTCTAATGGCCTCTTTTTTTCTCTCTCTTTTTGTTTTGTTTTTATATAGCACCTATGTTTATAGCTTTGGCATGTATCCTTGTATATGCCATACACTTCCCTTGATCGGTTAATTACATTTAAATGTTTATGTATGCAGTTTCATCTACATATATCTTATGGTAAAGATGATAAGCATAACCAGACATGTAATGCAAAAACACAGGCTTTATTTGATCTTATGAAAGACATCTTGTGTACATTTGACTCTTATTATCAATCATCCCTCTTGGGTTTTCTTGATTGATCATTTTCTTTCAACCCCCTAATTTTTGCCTAATGTGCCTTTTTATGGTTTTCACCCTATCGAGGTGCCCAATTTTAGCAAGACTACCTTCTTGGTTTTTGGCCTTCGAGCTTCTTCATTTTCTTATTCTTTCCCCTTTTTTCGTATAAGTCTTTGCCATAGACCCTTCTTTAGTTTGTTAGTGCTGCTTTTGGATTTTCATCTTAGGTCGTGTAACATAAAGCCTTTTGATTTTGAGTTGTTCATTTGCTCATTTTAGCTCTAATGGTTTAATTCTTAAGGTGTCTTTATATGGTTAAAAGTTAGTCTTATATTGATTTTCAGTTGAGACTAACTCAAAAAGGAAAGGTTCTCTCAAAGTGTCCTCTTGTAGTTAAAAAGTTTGTCTTAAATTGACTTTTGGTTGAGACTAACATAAAAAAAAAATTTGAGATTTGGTTTTGATGGGCTGTAAAGTTTGGCTTTAGATTGACTTTTATTTGAGCCTAACTAAAAAAAAGGATTTTCGTGATTTGGCTTTGATGGGTTATATCGTGGTTCCCTTAAGGAGGGAATGGTTAAGAATTAAGGTCCTACAAGCTCCACTTAAAGATAATGAGCTAAGGCAATGATTTAAGGTTTTGCTTCTAATGCATTCATTAGTTTTTGGATCCAGGCAAAGACTTTTTTTTCTTTTTAATTTTTCTTATTTCCCTTTTTTTCTTATTTGCTCTCTCAAATCTCACCTCGAGAGTCATAATAGATGTAATCAAGATGCCTTTTCCTCAAGAATAAATATAGGCTTATGTTTATTAAATCAATGTCTAAAAAATACTAGAATTATTACCATGCATGATGCAAATAAACAAGATATTGTGAACATAAGAAAAATTCAAATTATTTAACACGATCACAAGAAAGGTAATTGTTCAAGCACTTTTATTACATCAAAGTCAAAAATTGAGTCCCATCTATCTCTAAGTGATGCCTCCAGGGTTGATAAGTGGTCCCCCTCAACTTCAATGCTGATGTCTTTAAGAGATTCCCAACCTCTTAAACCTTTCATCTTATGTCCCTATCTCAGGTATGAAATCACATTCCTAATAAAAGACTTTGATCTGATCAAGTATGTCTAGCCTTCACCTCATCTCTATCATTTTTTTCTCCATCGGGTGAGATACTAGTGGAAGCATTCATTAGGTCTTTGTTGTAGCAGCTCTAGATTTTTAAAAGTGACCTCCATACGGGTGTTATTGTCATACTACCTGATAAAATCCTCAGTTATAAGGTCCCAATCTCATTTAGTCTAGTGATTTAATCCATGGCACCAGTCAATGGCTGCACCCACTAAGCTCAGATAAAAGTACTCTACCTTTTGCTTCTTTGTCAGCATGGTCCCCTTCATCATAGAAGTATACTGCTTTATGCATGTGGAAGGGTCTTTCATCAAGCTTGGGTAGATCAAACATCTCAAACTTTTAGGGTAGTAGTTCTTCCTTATCTGGATCTTGATCTTTTGGGTTGATACCCTTATCAGTCAACAATAAGTGGGTCATTGCCTTAAATTTCTCCTCCAACTTTTTAAAGGCAGCATCTTCAACCTTAGGACTCTTGCCTTTTGTCATCACTATAGGCTAATCATCCTCCTCATCTTCTATAAAGTTCTCTTTGGGGGTAAGTATATTATTTCTTCTTTGCTTAACTCTTGCCAAGGAAGTGCCCATAATAGTATTCTAATTTTTGGGCTAAGGTTCAATAGGTGGTGGAAACATTCCCTCAATTAGAGCCTGCATTCTTTTCTCAAATTCTTGAAACCTTTGGTCCAACCTTCTGTCTAGCACTTTAGGGGTGATACCTTGACCTTGTTGCCATGCATCAGCCATTTCTAACATCAGTACAAATCACTACCTATCCTTTAAACCACTTGGATGAATAGCCTATGATGTCTACACAAGTTAATTGTTAGAGTGATGCATGATGATGTATAATGATATATATATGATGCATGAATGCATGAAAAAGTTAGGTGTCAATCATAACCATAGACAAGCATATAAATACCCTTCCAACTTTATTAGAACCTCACAAGATGTCATGCAGTCTCATTCCTAGGTGGGCTTAACCCATGGGTCAACAAAAAACCCAATGGATGTGTATGGTACACGACAGTAAACCGACAACATAACCTCTCTTAATTAAAAGTGTAGGCATATGGGTTTTAGCCATTACATATTTAAATAATTTAAATAAATTGAGTTGGGCCCATCGGGGCATGGTAGCCTTTGATTAGTATCCTTCTAATTCATTTGAATTTGTTTAATACATAAGGGCCCACATAGCAAGCAAAAGTTATTAATGTCATACAAACTAGGGGTAGTTATTATCATTACATGGGCTATAGTCGGGTGATGAAACTTTAGGGTTACCTAAGCATGGTCCCTGCTATTAGGTTTAGCTCATTACAAGTATAATGACCAATGGGTCACCATTTTATATACCTTTTGGTATTTGACGTAGGCTAATAGGTTTCCTTGACACCTCCCCATATTGAATGAAAGTAGAGTGTGCTTCAAGATAACACCGGTGCTGAAAGGGGACGCCTAACTTAATTCTAAGGCTCTAACATTTATATAAAGATAGAATTTCAAAAGGAGATAGGATTCATAAGAAAAACCTAATTATAAATAACTAAACCAGGATGTTTTTAGGAGCAAGGTCTCTTTGATCCCTAATGGAGTTGCCACTATAATGTGCGTTGAAGCCCACTCGATATACAATTTGGTTCTCAAAGGCCCAATTTTAGGGTCCAAGATCGAATGAGGCCCACTTAAACATACAAATTGGTCACTTTACGATAAAAAGGACTTTGGGCCTAATTTATTATTGATGGTCAACCCATAAAAGAATCTAATGTGGGCTCAAAGAGGTAGGTATCATGGAGTTGCCACCCAACATAATGTTAGTAAATGATTCTCAACCTTTTGATTCCCAAATAAATATTATTGTTCGGGACATCACTCTCACTTGGCATCTTGGTTGGGTGTTGTTTTATAATTGGGTTTTAAACATTAATCCACACTCCCCTCTCACACAATGCATATAAAAGTAAATAAGTAAACATGTCGAGTATATATGAAAGTGATTAAATAAGTAAAACAAAGAACCCTACTTAAATTATTACATTAACAAATTGTTGGAATTAAAAAGAATAAAATAAACATCATACATAAGATGGGGAATTAACATATTGGGGACATTGGTTCCCTCACACATATTTACAATAGGCTTTTATTATCATGTGTGATTTTGGATTGAAAACTTGGACATTGGCCTATTTTGTTATAAAAGCCCAATTTAGTTAAGTAAAAATGGTTTTTAGTGATTTTTCTATTAACATGGAAAGTCAATTAAATATTAAATTATTACATCCCCAAAAATAATAATACATCCAAAAATAGTAAATTAAGTTAAATGTATAAATAAAAGGAATTAAACAAGTAATTAAATAATGTCAATAGAGATTAGGGGATAGCTCTCCAATGGATCTCAGCTTCAAACC
Organism: Excoecaria agallocha; assembly: GCA_037975025.1. Lineage (NCBI taxonomy): Eukaryota > Viridiplantae > Streptophyta > Magnoliopsida > Malpighiales > Euphorbiaceae > Excoecaria > Excoecaria agallocha. Next base: position 18,487,147 of record CM075807.1, read on the forward strand.
TCCAAAACTCACGATGCAATAAATATTGAATGCTCAAAAAAATACAAAAGAAAATAATGGTTAATAATATAACAAAAGAAAATAAATAAGTGAAATAATAAAATATAGAAATAAATTCTGGGCCAAAATAACCTTAAAGAAACATAATGTAAAAATATAAAAACAAGGTTTAAATGACATATAAGAAAAACTAGACATACAAATAAAATATATATAACAATAAAATAACATGAAAGAGGCTAGACTTAAGGCCACATATGGCCTAAAAGCAAGATAGATAGCCAAGGCAGAGGGCATGATGGGACAAAAAGAGGGCCCTGCTTCATCCCATCTTTCACTATGACAAACGGGCATTAGTGAAGCCTTCTTCCCGTTTATCACACAAAAAACAGAGAAGGAAGATAGCAAAACATAGCAAATAAAAATCAATCTCAAACTAATTTAACGTATTTCTCTATCCTAATAAAAAGTAAAATGAAATTCCCATTCTATTTTAACTAGTCAGTGGTTGAACCCGTAACTCAACCTATTTGAGTCAAAATGGATTAACCCATGAGTCGACCCTATGTTCTTTTTTTACCCTATGTTGTTTTAATTATTGTTGTTTCTTTGACAATATGTTGTTGATGTGGTTGTTGTTTTTCCAACCCTATGGTGGTGGTGATGGTGTTGTTGTTTTTTTTACCATATCATGATTTGGCTTTCAACCCTATGTTCATGTTTATGTTGTTGTTGTTGTTTAGTATGTACGTTGTAATGTCATTTTTCACATTTAAATTTGAATTTATACATGTTTGGGCTTCACAAACACTAAGAACATAATAAATGGTTTAAAGTAAAAAGAGCATATTAGTATTATTAGAAAATAAAAGGGAATTTTGAGCCAACTCATAAAACCTAATGGATTAAAAGGATACGTACTGTTCACTATTGTTAAATTTCATCAAAATGAGGAAAGCAAAGTGTTGGCTTTAGTTCAAAATTTAAACAACCCAATCAAGGTTGTTAAGTGGCTTAATCACTACAAAATCGTAATTAAGTACTAAATGATATTTCTTAAAGAAAAAAATAGAGTGAGGTCACGAAATTATGCTTTGTTAATTTATAAATAGAATATAACATTTAGAATTGAATTAGTAAGGCACCCTCTAGAGTAATCAACATTAAGCAAACTGCATCAATGTAAGAAATATCAAAAAATGCCATTAATTCAAAGTAAACTATGGTGTCTAGTTTGGATTCACTTAAAGTTGCTGGACCATGAACAAATAGGATGAGCTAAATACTTTCTTTTATCCAAACAGGGTAAAAAACATTAAAAAATATATATACATAACCGCCTCTAGCCATTTTTCACATTAGCATCAAAATCAAACCATTCTCAAGTAAGGTTTGGCCACATCAAGCCTAAACACATAAAGTAAGAGAAGGAATTGAACATGTAAGGCACAAAAATGCAACATAAGAGATGAAAATTCGCTGAATGCATTAAAAATGGTTAAGCTTGCTTCAAGCAACAAACATCAAGCATGCAAGCACAAAATAAACTATGAGAATCGCAATGCCTATCATAAGAAAAACACTTTGATGCCTCCTACAAAAAACATTACACTAATCATTATGAAATAAAACAAATAACAACATCTCAAGATGCCAACAAAATTACATTGAATAGAAACATAAAAAGAATAAAATGTTATAAGGAAAACTACCAAAATGAAAAAGGACATGTCATACACATGGCATAAAACATAACACAACATAAGATTTTTATTCTAAAATTAAAAGATTAAAGGAACCAAGTAGACAAACACAAGTTAGCATTGCATTCATCTTTAGCATCCATCCATTACACACGTGAAATAAAATGTTTGCTCTAAAGAAAATCATGCACACCAAAGAGGAAAAGTTAAGCAAAAGAGCATTTTTATATCTTTTAGACATTTTTACAAACATATGGCATGAGTAAATGATAGTTGCACTAAATGCAACATTTCAAGTAAAAAACAAGCAAGTTGGTTACCTAAAAATGTTCAAAATAACAAGGTATAAAGCATGCCTCCAAAAAAAAAGAAGTAAAATGGGAAAAATTTAGTTTAAACCTAACTTTACTTATCAAATATACATGTAAATACTTAAAACACATCTTAGACATATAAAAATTCAAAATGCTCAACAAAAGAGGGATTTTTAATCTAAAACATACTCAAGAAGAACAACAAAATGAAGTAAAGAGATGAAAGCAAAACAAATAACAAGGATTAATTACTTGTTTTGATTCTTCACAAAAAAGAAAATGCACTAAGAGGGAAGAAAATTGTGAGAGAATGCCAGATTCCATAAGAAAATTAAAGGAGAAATGAGAGAGCAAGTGAAAAAACATGATTTTTGGGTCTATTTATAAGCTAACACGATAGAGTGCCCTAATGACATGGCTGAGACCAATTTATCTCAGCTGAGTTAGACACAAGACTCAAAATGCACAAGTTTAAAAGTTTACAGGGCACGACTAAGGCCAAATGGTATCAGCCGAGTCACCCATTTGGGTTTGAAAAATCCTGATTGAACAGGGCTAAAACCAAATGGTCTTCGCCAAGTGAGCCATTTTGTACAAAGTAATTCACATTCACATGGCTGATACCAATGGTCTCAACCAAGTCATAAAAATTATACACATGTAACTCTCAAGAGTATATGGCAAAGACTAATTGGTCTTAGCCGAGTAAGCTTTACTGGACTAAAAATTCAACTTGCACACAATTGAGACCAATTGGTCTCGGTCGAGTCTTACCTTTTGTAACCAAATTAAGGTGTTGCACACGGCAGAGACCAAATGGTCTCAGCCAAGTGACATATTCTGGAACTCAAGCACTAAATAGGACATGGCTAAAACCAACTGGTCTCTGCCGAGTCCAATGAAAATTTTGCATACTTAGAAGAATTTTCACCCTCACAAATGTATATGATAATGATAACACTTAGCAAGCATACATAACATCAAATCACAAATTATTAATACTAAAAAAAACATAAAACAACAATTGAAACAAAAATTAAAGATATACTTAACGAAATTAAGTTCTAAAATTTGAGTTAGAAAAAGTTCTGGGTTTAACAAGTCGTCAACTTAACTTTTGATGCTCTTATGGCACATCCTTGAGGTTAGATTTCTTCACCTCAACACCAAACCTGAATTTGTCTTGTAAACTTAAGCATAGAGTTAAATGATCATGACTCCCTCTACGGTGATCTTATACTTTTTTGGCGAATTTTCGTTAGACCACTTAATTATTAGACTCTTGCCCTTCGCACTTGCAAATTTTTCTTCCTTCGAATTTATTAACCATTTCCCCAGAGTGTCATCCACTAGCACATCTTCAGGTCTAACCTTTACCTTTTGAAGAAGATCTTTCATACTGTATATTGACTCTATAAACTCGCAGGCTAGACGTTCAATCATCTTAGTTACCTCAAAGATCATCTTCTCATTATTGAAATGCAAGGTGACTATCTTCCCATCCATATCTATTAGTGCTTTTGATGTGTTTAGGAATGGTCGCCCTACTATCAAAGGAATAGTTCAATCTTCCTCCATTTCTAGCACTACGAAGTCCATAGGGAAGATCAACTTCCCAACCTTCACCAGCAAATCTTCTATTATTCCCTTAGGCTTCTTGATAGATTTGTCTACCAATTGCAACATGTTTATTTCCTTTAGATTCCTTAATTTTAGCTTCTCGAAAAGTGTATAAAGCATGAGATTAATTTTGGCACCTAAATCACACAAGGCATTCCCAATAAAGTTGCCCTCTAATTCACAAGGTAGGGTAAAACTACCAAGGTCCTTCAACTTTTTAGGAGAACGTTTCACAAGATCTGTTAGTCAAGATGGCACTACAATTTGTAATCAAATAGATTATTCCTAACCCTTCTAATTTCTTTTTTTAGAACAGATGTCCTTTAAAAACTTAGCATATTTTGGTATGTGTAGTAAAGTGTAAATAAAAGGGAGATTTATGTGCAAATTTTCAACATATCCAAAAACTTGGGTAATTGATCACTATCTTTTATCCTTGCTAACAACAATAAGGAAAGGTAATGAAGACTTATCCATATCATGACCCTTTTCAATTGAAGTGTTCTTACCGTAGTCAACAAATTTGTGCTCACCATTATAAATTTTGGGGTTAGAATCACATATTTGTGTCGTAGGTGTTAGTGTAAGCCCTAGCCCCAATACATTGTTATAAAGTATTTTTAATAAATGAGGCATTTGTTTTATCTATTGTATTTCTGTGCATATCAGTTGATAGAACTATCCAAGAATGTTGTTTCAATTTAAGTTATCATGTGTGAGGCACATGGTTGTAAGACCTTGAAACAAATGAGACTTCATTCTAAATATCCCTGGTCAGTCATTGTTATGGGAATAACAAATGAATTAAGACTAGTATGTTCTCTCTAATAAGATGAGTTATGTCTTACGGATCATAAGGACAACAGTATCAATCAAAGATCATAGATACATGTTTAGAACATGGTATCTAAATTTGATCCATTCATGAGAATACTACATGGTACAAGCCATAAGTGTTTCTCATGTGCAAGTTTTGTATCGGAGTTCTTAGACCTAAAATCTCTATGAAACTCTTTATGAATTACTATGTACTTTGACATACACCTAACATGCTCGTAACAGGGTGACAAGTAGGGGTATGCTTGGGTATGCACTAATCCATGTTAGAGAGCATGAGAGAAGTGAAGGGATTACCCCTCTCGATAAGAGAGAAAATATCATCAGCCACTTGATCAGTGAACAAAGAAGTGTATGGCCATACCGAGATGAAATAATGAGTAATCATTATTTATCTGAGAGTTCAGTGTCACTGGAATATCAAGAAAGGAATTAGTATATATAAGGATGACTGGTTCCATACCTTATCTTAATTCTGATATTTAAGGGTAAGGGACTATGTATAATTGTATTAGGTCACTAAATTCCATTTGCATTTTCATTTAATTTGGAATGTTATAATATCTTGCTAGAGAATATATATAGCCTTCGAAATAATTCATTAATTCATTGCCAATATTAAATGGACCTATTGAATTGCACACAAAGCATTGGGCTTAAAATATTTAAATTGAAGATTGGGCATTAATTTGGGCTTTTAATTAAATTCAAATTAATGTATGTAATGGGTATTAAAATTGCTATTGGACTTTGGTCCATAAGAGAGATAAATTCGGCCCAATAGGATTAATTTCAATTAATTAATTATCTTGCATTAATTAAGTTAATTGAGTATTAAATCCTAATGGCATTTAAATCAAAATAAATTAATTAAATGGAGATAAGGTAACTGAAAATCCATGGATAAATTCAATAGGAATTTAGGCAACCATATCCCTAAATTAAGTGATTTATTTTGATTAAATGTCTTATGTTTATTTCAAATTAATTTGAATTTAAAATTCAAAGATTTTGAAATAATATATGTCACTTGATTTTAGGAAGTGATTGAGGCTGAATTTACTATCTTTAGGTAGTAAAATTTCGAAATCAATACTTACCAAAATAAATGATATATTTTTTTGTGAACAAAAAAAAACCTAGGCGTGATTCTCTCTCTCACACACTCTTGGCCGAAATACACAAGGGGAAAGGATTATTTCTTATTCTCTTGTGTTTTTGGGCAGCAATAGCAACCTAAAGGAAGTACAAGATCAGATCTTGTAGCTTCAATCCATTACCATTGCCAATTATTTATACATAGAGCTAGCACTCTTAATTTTAAGCCTTCATTGCAATTATGTGTGTGAACATAGAGAGGAGTGGCGTAAAGGCTATTTATTTGGAATTGGTGATCAAGACCTGAAGCATATAAGTTCATCCTAATTTCTAGTCATCATCAAAATCAAGTCTTGAAGTGCATCTAAAGTTGTAAGTTTTAAAACCCTAAAATTGCATGTTTTCAATTCTTGTTTACGGATTGTGTGGTATGTATTATCAATTTTATTATTTTTTCCGCTACGTGATTATCATATATATGCCATGTAATATTCCATCAGTGGTATCAGAGCCTAAACATGCTTATTTTAGTGCGTTAGATGCATTAAATATTTAATCAAAAATCGTTCATTTAAAAACATGCAATGCTGAAATTTTCTGTTTTGAGTTTTTTGCATTGTTTTGGTGTAAAAATGATTTTAAATGATTAGATAGGTATGATAATTATTATGACATGTTAATATACTGTCCTAAGATGTTCTTAGAGCTGTTCATGGTCGGATTTAATTATAAATACCTTATGGTACATTTTAATCTTGAAACTAGGTGCTAGTTGGCATGATAAGTGTTTGTTTAACAACTAGTTTTCAAAATTAAATGTAAAAATGATTTTGGCATGCTTGTAAGTGATTTTTAAAGATATATATCAGGTCTAGACATATTTTAAAATAGTTTTTAATTCTGGTCCATGATAATTTAATTGATTAATTTTAAAATCACTTAAAACTATGACTAGTTTGTGTTTGTTACATGTTTAATCAACATTGTTTGTTTTGTTTTAATTAAAATGGTAAAAAAACATTTAGATCAGATCATTATAGAAAATTAAATCAATATTTATGACCTTATTTAAATTATTAAATGACTCATAAAATTGTTTTAAGTGTTTGTGCAATTTTGTGGCATTATATGAGCATTAAACAACTAGTTTCATTGTTGTTTGTTTGTTTTAGTATGAATGCCATGTATGATATATGTTCTTCATGATTTTATGTTTTAATTCATATTGGTACATATATATATGTATTTTTAATATTTATGGGTTGTATGACATAAAATTAAAAATGGAAAAATTAGAAATTATACTAGAGTTGATTTATGACACAAATCTAACTAGTTAGTATTTTGAGCTTTTAAGAAAACTTATTCAAAAAGAGGATTTAGTCCATTGGGCTTCGGCCTAGGCCCATCATGGGGTCTCCTCTCAAAATTTCAAGTACACAATTTTCATTAATGGGCTTGGTTAAATTAATTAAAATTGGACTTTGTTTGATCTATGAATGTTATGTATATTTATTTGCATGTTTGGTGTGATGAATGGATATGCATGGTGCATTCATAGGCCCTGGGTTTTTGTATTTAAATATGGCATGCGAGCCATTATGTATTATTGTAAAAGTTTCATTTATTTCTTAGAATAGAATTTATTTGAAGACTTTGTAAATCAAGATGTAGCCCACCGGAGTGGAGAAGCCCAACTCGAAGATTCTTATGTAATAGTATAGAATCTTAGTTGTAGGTTTTTAGGCCCATGTTTGTCACACTTTACTTTATGCAATTATATATATATGCATACTATGAATGGATGACAAAGCGTATGCCATAATAAAATGAATCCCTAAAATAGTAAGTCACAAAGTTGCTTTCCTAATTCGAAATATGTCAAGGTATCGATCATTGGCCACATAGACTAGGAGTCCTAGATGCGCCCGATTATCTTTGTGAGGCATGGGTTGTGAATGTAGGTTGGACTTAACATGGAAAGGGATGCCCTGACCTAGGCAACTAATAAATGGGTTTGTTCTATAACATCATAAGATGTTAGCCCATTTGATCCAAGAATCATGTACAAGAAATTATTAGAGCTTTCCTACCTAAGTAACTTAACTTGTTAGGTGTAGAAGCTCATCTTGACTAATAAGTTGTTATGAAAAGTGGATCTTGGCCCACATTAAATCACTAACATGAATTATTTAAAGGGATATTAATTCAATTTGTGGGATTATAAAAAGACCTCATTTAATCTTGCTAAATTTTATTATTGTAAATTGAAAATAGCATCTTCAAACAACAATTTTTCATTGTGATCGGTTCTTCCAAAGGACAAATTTAATGGTACCAATTTCATAGACTGGTCTCGAAACTTAAGAATAGTTCTTAAGCAAGAGAAAAATTTGTATGTTTTGGATGCACCCTTACCCGAGGAACCTTCTAGGAATGCCTCTACGGTTCAAAAGGAAACTTTTGAGACTAAGAAGAGAGACTCTAATGATGTGACCTATCTGATGTTGGCCACTATGGTTCCTGACTTGTAGAAGCAATTCATGGACCAAAAGGCTTATGCGATCATGGTGCACCTCAAGGACATGTTTCAAAAGCAAGCTCGTCACGAGAGGTATATGACAACAAAGGCCTTGATTTCTTGTAAGATGGCTGTGGGTACTCCTGTTAGTACCCATGTACTCAAGATGAAAGGGTATCTTGATACTCTTGAGAAGCTTGAGGTACAAGTCCCAAAGGAATTGGCCACTGACTTGATCTTAGGTTTATTGACTGATGATTATGATATTTTTGTTATGAATTATAACATACATGCAATGAACAAGACAGTCACCGAGCTTCATGGGATGCTTAAGAATGCTGAAGAGAACATTCGAAAGACCAATCCCATACTTATGGTTCAAGGGGGCATTAAGAAGGGACTCACTAAGGGAAAGGGGAAGGGAAAGGCAAAATCCAAGTCAAGTGGGAGTGCACCTCTGGCCTAACCAAAGCCCAAGGCATAAAAGCTCAAGAAGAGTGAGAGCACATGCTTCCATTATAACAAGTTGGGGCATTGGAGGAAGAATTGCGCTCTCTTCAAGGAAGAACAAAAGAAGAATGGAGCCAAGGCATCCAGTTCTGGTATTTTTGTTGTTGAAATTAACCTTTCTATTTCTACCACTTGGGTATTGGATACCAGTTGTGGTTCTCACATTTGTTCAAATGTGCAAGGGTTAAGAAATAGGCGATTACTTGGGAAGAGTGAAGTGGACCTCCGTGTGGGGAATGGACCACGAGTTGCTGCCATGGAGATAGGCGACTTTCGACTTACTTTACCTTCTGGACTTTGTTTAGATTTAATAAATTGTTATTTTGTACCTGCTATGAGCAGAAACATTATTTTAGTTTCATGTTTGGATTTTGATGAATTTGATTTTGTTAATAATGGCAATATTCATATTCATCGCCAAGGCATTTTATATGGCACTGCTATGTTACAAAATGGCCTTTATATCCTTGATCTACATAACAAAGAGTCCATATACAATATTAATAAAAAGAGGGTTAAATCAAAAGAAATAAAACCCTACTTACTTATGGCATTGTCATTGAGGACATGTAAATGAAAAATGCATTTCAAGACTCCACAAATCTGGAGTGTTTGGGTCATTCGACTTAGAATTTTATGACACATGCGAGCCATGTTTGCATGGAAAGATGACAAAGAGTCCTTTTAACAAGAAAGGTTAAAGGACTAGTGACTTATTGGAACTAATACATACCAATGTATGTGGACCACTAAGTACAAAAGCTAGAGATGGTTTTACTTACTTCGTGACATTCACATATGACTTCAGTAGATATTGCTACGTCTATCTAATGAAGTACAAATCTGAAACTTTTGAAAATTTCAAAGAGTTTAAGAACGAAGTGGAAAACCAACTTGGCAAAAGTATAAAAGCCATTCGATCAGATCGAGATGGTGAATACTTAATCCAAGAGTTTGACAATCATCTAAACGAGTGTGGAATTATTTCACAGTTCACTTCTTCTGAAATGCCACAATGGAATGGTGTATCCAAAAGGAGAAATCGAACTCTGTTGGACATAGTTTGATCTATGATGAGTCAAGCTAATCTTCCTATCTCTTTTTGAGATTATGCATTAGAAACTGATGCATTTCTACTGAATCATACTCCAACTAAAGCAGTTGGGAAGACAACATACGAGTTATGGACTGGGAAAGAGCTTAATATGTCGTCTCTCAGGATTTGGGGCTATAAAGCACATGTTAAGAAATTAACATCTGACAAACTAGAGTCCAAATCTACTGTCTACTTATTTGTGGGTTATCCCAAAGAAACAAAGGGATACTACTTTTACTCATAAGCCGAGAACAAAGTATTTGTTGCTCGCAAGGCTGTTTTCTTGGAAAAGGAGTTCCTTCTCAAGAAAGACAGTGGGAGTAAAATAGAACTTGGAGAAATTCAAGTGCCACAAACTTTTGTAGAGGATGAGTTGGAAATGGGTTCAAGTTCACAACTAGGTATGGAACAAGAACCCATTACACAAAAAGATGAGCCTTGTGTGTACAAGAAGGTTAGTGGGAGCATAATATTATTTCTGGTCCTATATGTGGACGACATCTTTCTCATTGGGAATGATGTTCCAACATTGTAAAAGGTTAAGCAATGGTTGGGGAAGTGTTTCTCAATGAAAGACTTAGGTGAAGCCGAGACAATACTTGGTATTTGAATATATAGATATAGATCGAATCGGCTTATGGGACTAAGTCAAAAAAAGCACATAGACAAAATAATAAAGTGTTTTAGTATGGGAAACTCAAAGAGAGGGGACATACCTTTGGCTTTGGGAGTTCCTTTGACTAAAGAACAGTGTCCTAAAACAAAAGAGAAGAGGGACAACATGAGTAAAATCCTATATGCATCTGCTATTGGATCTATCATATACGCTATGTTATGTACTAGGTTAGATGTTGCTCATGCACTGAGTATAACCAGTAGGTTTCAGCAAGACCCTAGTGAGAAGCACTAGTCTGCTGCAAAGGGGAATCTTAAGTACTTATGAAGGACTAAGGATCACTTCTTGGTGTATGATGGTCAATAAGAGCTCGTCATACAAGGTTATGCCGATGCTGCTTTTCAGACCAGCATTCAGGATTTAAGATCACAATTTAGTTTTTTTGTTGTTTTGAACGGTGGTGCTGTCAGCTAGAGAATCTCGCAGTAAGAGATCATTGTTGACTCAACTATAGAATCTGAGTATATTGCAGTGAGTGAGGCTGCAAAGGAAGCTATTTGAATTAGAAATTTTATTTTTACATTAGAAGTGATCCTAAGCATACTAGATCCATTAAAAATTTTCTGTGACAATAACAGGGCCATCGCACAAGCAAAGGAGCCCCGATCACACCAAAAATCCAAACACATACTAAGTAGGTACCACCTGATCAGAGAGACCATTGATCGTGGGGACGTCAATATTAACAAGATAGCAAGTGAAAACAATGTAGCATATCTTTTGACGAAACAGTTGCATCAAAATTTGCACGAAGCTCATTTGAGAGCATTCGGTCTTAGGGCTATTCCAAATTAGGATTGGTGCTAGTGGGAGATTATTAGTATAAGCCCTAGCCCCAATGCATTGTTATAAAGTATTTTTAATAAACGAGGCATTTGTTTTATCTATTGTATTCCTATGCATATCAATTGATAGAACTATCCAAGAATATTGTTTCGGTTTAAGTTATCATTTGTGAGGCACATGGTTGTAAGACCTTGAAACAAATGAGACTTCATTCTAAATATCCGTAGTCAGTCATTGTTATGGGAATAACAAATTAATTAAGACTAGTATGTTCTCTCTGATAAGATGAGTTATGTCTTACAGATCATAAGGACAATAGTGTCAATCTGAGATCATAGATACATGTTTAGAACATGGTATCTAGATTCGATCCATTCATGAGAACACTGCATGGTACAACTCATAAGTGTTTCTCATGTGCAAGTTTTGCATCGAAGTTCTTAGACCTAAATTCTCTATGAAACTCTTTATGAATTACTATGTACTTTGACATACACCTAACGTGCTCGTAACAGGGTGACAAGTAGGGGTATGCTTGGGTATGCACTAATCCATGTTAGAGAGCATGAGAGAAGTGAAGGGATTACCCCTCTCGATAAGAGAGAAAATATCATCAGTCACTCGATCAGTGAACTAAGAAGTGTATGGCCATACCGAGATGAAATAATGAGTAATCATTATTTATCTAAGAGTTCAGTGTCACTGGAATATCAAGAAAGGAATTAGTATATATAAGGATGACTGGTTCCATGCCTTATCTTAATTCTGATATTTAAGGGTAAGGGACTATGCAAAATTACATTAGGTCACTAAATGCCATTTGCATTTTCATTTAATTTGGAATGTTATAATATCTTGCTAGAGAATATATATAGCCTTTGAATTAATTCATTAATTCATTGCCAATATTAAATGGACCTATAGGATCGCACACAAAGCATTGGGCTTAAAATATTTAAATTGAAGATTGGGCATTAATTTGGGCTTTTAATTAAAGTCAAATTAATGTATGTAATGGGTATTAAAATTGCTATTGGACTTTGGTCCATGAGACAGGTAAATTCGGCCCAATAGGATTAATTTCAATTAATTAATTATCTTAGATAAATTAAGTTAATTGAGTATTAAATCCTAATGGCATTTAAATTAAAATAAATTAATTAAATAGAGATAAGGTAACCGAACAATCCAAGGATAATTCAATAGGAATATCAGCAACCATATCCCTAAATTAAGTGATTTATTTTGATTAAATGTCTTATGTTTATTTCAAATTAATTTGAATTTAAAATTCCAGGATTTTAAATTAATATATGTCACTTGATTTTAGGAAGTGATTGAGGCTGAATTTACTATCTTTAGGTAGTAAAATTTCGAAATAAATACTTACCAAAATAAATGATATATTTTTTTGTGAACAAAAAAAAACCCTAGGCGCGATTCTCTCTCCCACACACTCTTGGCCGAAATACACAAGGGAAAAAGATTATTTCTTGTTCTCTTGTGTTCATGGGCAACAATAGCAACCTAAAGGAAGATCTGATCTTGTAGCTTCAAACCATTATCATTGCCAATTATTTATACATAGAGCGAGCACTCTCAATTTTAAGCCTTCATGGCAATTGTGTGTGTGAACATAGAGAGGAGTAGCGTAAAGACTATTTTTTTGGCATTGGTGATCAAGACCTGAAGCATATAAGTTCATCCTAATTACTGGTCATCATCAAAATCAAATCTTGAAGTGCATCTAAAGTTGTAAGTTTTAAAACCCTAAAATTGCATGTTTTCGATTCTTATTTACGAATTGTGTGGTATGTATGATCAATTTTATTATTTTTCCTGCTGCGTGATCATCATATATATGCCATGTCATATTCCATCAGTAGGCTCCACCAATATTGAAAAAGATCTGTTACCTTCATCCTTTTCATGCAGTTCTTTACCTTATCTTAGTGTGATAGCTTTCACTTCCTCTTTCAGGTTTCGATTGACATTTGATGGAAAAGTGCCCAGTGGCCTTGTTGAAATGAAGTTTACAATTTGGCCAACTTGTGTCTCTAATTTCCTCATGGCTGCATCTTGATTCATGTTCCATTGCTCTTGAGCCTTCCATCTAGCCTTTTGGCTTGTCATAAATTGATTTTCACTAGTCATAAATCCAGCGAACATTTCCTCAAGGTTCGTTTTCTTTTCTTATTGTAGGGGCTGCCTAGGCTAAAAACCAAGAGGTTGGCAATGTGTTTGGTGAGTTTGAGGTGGTTGGTATGGTGCTTGATAATGATTATTTATAGCTGTGGGTTGGTGTTGATGGTGATAACTATGGTTGTTGTTGGCTTGGTTATGTGAAGATGGATTAAATAGGACTCTTGGGTTGGTGTTTGAGGTTGAGGCTTGATTTCCATATGTCTATAAGAAATTTGGGTGGTTTATCCATCCAGGATTGTAATGATTGTTGAATGGAACATTCCTCTTATAGTCATATAAGACATTCAATTCTCCTAACCCTTAGGTGTATGGCTCAATTGACCTTGCATCACTACCCGAATTTCCTCCTTCAAAAGCATTACCCTATTGACTAATTGCTGACACATTCTAAACCTTTAGCCCATTAAGCTCTTTTTTCAATAATTCCAATTGAGCTTTCAACATTACCACTTCATCCACAATGTGAATTCCTTGTCTCTTAGTTAATGCCCTTGAGCTAGACCACTGAGCCTCATTCATAGCCATTTCATCAAGAAGTAAAGCTTCCCCCAATGTAGCACCCAATAAAGACCTTATAGTTGAGTTACATGCTACATAAAATGCTAACATTAATTGGTGCATCGTTATCTCATGATGAGGATAGCTTTATAACAACCTTCTAAACCTCTTCCAAGCTTTATGGAAGGTTTCATCATTTAATTGTCAAAAATTGTAAATGTTATTCTTTATGCTCACCATCTTTGTGGGTGGGAAAAATCTAACTAGAAATTTCTCCTACATTTGGTCCCATGAATGGATGGATTGGCTCGATAACATAGACAACCAATCTCTTGCTTTCCCTATGAAAGTAAAGGGAAAAAGCTTTAACCATATAGCATCCATTATCACACCCTATATTTGGATAGTATCATTGATCTTTAAGAAAATGTCTAGATGTTGCATTGGGTTCTTTATGTCTAAACCTAAAAATTGGTTCCTTTCAACTATGGTGACCATTGTCAGTTCTAGCTCAAAGTATTGTTGTCGAAAGAGCACTACCATTCTATGCTTCTCATTCCATCTTAAAGTAGTATAATCACGAATAGTCCTTGGTCTTGGACCATCATGATTTCCATTTTTCTATTGTTGTTGCCCTTTTCCTTCTTCATCAACAAGAGACACATTTGGATTTGGTGAAATATTCATATCTTTGGGCTAATTTTGTCTCCTTCTTCAATGTAAATCCTCTCAATTTCAAGGTCAAATGGTGCTAGATGATGTAGACTAAATTTGTTCATACACCAAAATCACCTAAAAAGAATAAGTGAACAAAAATAAGTAAAAGAAAAACATATAAAAAAAATCAATCACAATTGCACTTAAGCACACCAATATGTCCTCGACAACAGTGCTAAAAACTTGTTCAGTGGTTGGCAAGTGTACCTAATTGATAAGTAATAAAGTAGGGTATTTTTAAGACCCATAAGTATCAAACCTTAGTGAAAAATATTTACGCAAGCAAAAATAATTGATTAGAGGTGCTTAAAGAATTACCCAATTTTTGTTGGTTGTGTTGTGATTAGCACTATTAACAATTAACATAAGCTAAATTAAACACAAATTATAAAGCAATTAAAATAATAAAAGCAAAAATTGTGAAATGCATGAAATTAATAATGGCTAAAAGTGTTGTTCAGGAACCTAACCCTCTCTATTCCCATGCAAGGTTCATTTTAACATAGCATTAACATATTTTAGATATAGACAACCCATCTATATGCCTAGTATCCCATTCCGAGGCCTACTACTCTAACTATTTGATATCCCATTTTGGAGCCTAACTGATAGCCAGTATAAGCATGGGTCCCAAGACCAAAGAATGAACTAATATCCCATTCTAGAGCTTACTATTCCAATAACTATTAATTTTCCTCACTTTTTTTTACAACACATAAACCCTAGATCTAATAGCTCCCATTCTAGAAATGCCATCAAAACTACAACATATATGAAGAAAAATAGAGCATGCATGATATAACTATTAAACAAGCATGCATCCATCAACTTGAATAAGATTAACATCATAAATACTTGTATAACAACCATACCAAGATAAGCATAAGGGAAAAGAAACATTTAAAACATATATTTAAGAAAATAAGTTCATATCCTTACATGGTTAGGGGATTCAAAGATCCCTAAACAACAAAAGAACTACTCATAATGAAAATAACAAGGAAAAGATAAGAAGAAACTATAAAACCCATTTAGAAGTGTATATTTGAAGTTTTAGTAGCTTCTTCTCTTTTTCTCCAAGCTTGGTCTTGATTAAAAGCTGTAACTTTTCTCTATATCTAAAACTATGACTATGCATTTTTATATTTTGGTATAAATTATTTTGAAAATGTAAATTTCTACTAGTAAATCAATATAAACTATACAAGCTAAACTACAAAGAAAAACCTTACTATTCAAAAACCTAAAAAGATCTCTTTTAAAGCTAAACAGAATGCAACTTTTATACAAGTTTGCAGAGGGACACGGAGGAGGTACTTTTGTCTCAGCCGAGTCAAGTCAGTTAAAATAGTATTGTAGCTTCAAGACACACCTGAGACACTTTTGTCTCAGCTGAGTGCACCTTCCTAGACTAAATCATCCTCGAACTTTGCATTGGACATAGTAGAGACAAATGGTCTTAGCTGAGTCCGTTTGTGAAATAGTGCATTTTGCAATTTTGTAAAGCACACGACTGAGACAAATGATCTCAATCGAGTCAATGTCAATTTTTCTGCACAAAAGTTAAAATTGCACCATTAAACACATAAAAACTTCATAAATCTTAAGATAATCCTATTTGGAATAAAAAGGGAAATTTAACACTAAAAATATAAAAAAAACACATAAAATGAGATAAAAACCTAGATAAAAATACATTGAAAATAAACACTAAATTAGAGTTATTATATTGCAATCGACTATAGGGAGGCATCCATTGGGCAGTACAAGGTAGGTATAAAGATGTACGACCCAATATATTATTGAGAAATGGTGCTCCGACCTTATGAGGCCAAAACACAAAGAGAGTTTAGGACCTCACTTTTATTTATACCTTTGATAAAATGTGACATAATTGGCATTTGGCTAATCATTTTATCTCCTTTCTTACATTCATAATCATGGAAAACAAATTAAAGGCGTACCTAATCATTTAAGAAAGTAGTAAATCATGGCATAAATAAGACATCCACAAAGCATTTAAATAAGCATCCATAAATCAGGCAATTCATTGTATTTTTTAGGTAGAGACATTAGTCCTCACATGCAAATTACAAAAAAGGAATTTCATTGTGAGTTTTGGTAGCAAAGATCAGTCCTAGTTTTATTAAAACATTTCCTATATTAATTAATTATATACAAAATCTTTTACAGTATTAAAAAGATAATTATTTGCATGTGATTTTTATGGAATAAAATAGGATATAGGTCCTGGTTTATTATTAAAAATCTCAATTATCTGATATAAGTATTTTTGTGTGAAATTTTCTTCTCATGCAGTCAAACTCCCTTTTTTATAGTAATAAGTAAGCGTGGAGGACTTACTTTAATGGTCGCTATGCTGCGCTTACAAATATGTGTTTGTTATAATATTAAAGGTGATAATAATAATAATAATAATAATAATAATAATAATAATAATAATAATAATAATAATAATAATAACAATAATAACAATAATAATAAGTGTAGACACTGGGTCCTGAGGAGGCTTATGTTAGGATTACCTAATGAGAAAATTTTCTCTTTAAAAGAGAGCAGGTCAAGGATAGTAAGAACATTTCTATGTTAAGACCTTTTTTCTCAAAAATATTTTAAAGTGTTTTCGTGCTTGATTTGGGGGCCCAAGGGAAGCAAAGGGTCGAATAATGAGAAATATCCTCGATCAAAGGCTTAAAAGATAATTTAGCAACGTACAAGGGCTCACACACACATGCATAAGGAGAATATCATCATTGTTTGGCCAATTGCTAGCTTTTATCAATTTTTAGGTTTGTACATCCATGCACAAGTCTTTGTGCGACTATGCAGATACAAAATCTAGCCATTTCAGGCAAATGGCCTAAAACACTCAAGTTGTATGCCCGTACAACCAAAAAGTAGGCCAACTTTTCAAATGCAAATTGGCAAGTTGACTGAATTTTAGGTTTGTAAGCCCGTGCATGTGTGTTTACATGGTCGTGTAAAACTTACTATATAAAATTTTGGCCAATCACTTTGCAAAAGGTTGGGAAAATTGATGTTGGAATAGAGTTGTTGTTGTTATTAAGCTTTTAAAAGCCTTTCAAGTTCAAAAAAGTCATCTTTGGCATTGAGTTCTTCACTTTTCCACATTGATTTTGAACATTTCAACACAAGAAGGGTCCACGAATTCACCAATCTAATCAAATAAGTACATTGAAGGTAATATAAAAAGTATCTTATACTTGACTTAAATTTCTGATAATATAAATTTAACATTTTCATCATTTTAAATATTATGATTTTTATTCATTGATTATATTTATCGTATATTTATTTCTATCTAGAATTAGGTTGTGAAACCTTTTTCAAGGGTTTATTGTCGTGTGATAGAAATTACTAGGTTGTTCTTGTAAAAGCCTAATATATAAGACCAAATTTGATTGTTCATTCAGAATGCTAGTCCTTACCTAAATGAGGGCTTCAAAATGAAGGGATTGAATGACTAAGAATCCTAAAAAACATAGCAATTAAAGTTGCGGGAGAATATCTAACAAAGAAAGCTAATGATTTGAGTTCGAATAGTGGAATTTATAATAGCAATAAGCAAGGTTTCAGAAGCTCAGATTTTGGTAAAAGTGACGGTAACGGTAGTGGCAGTAGAGGAAATAGTGGAAAAATGCTGAAGAGTTAGTGAAAGGGGTCAACAATGGCATTATTCAGATTTAGGGAAGTCATGATCCTAGTGCCTTAGCCAATCGATAATGAAAGGAAGTTATAGCTGATGCAATCTAAGCCTGTAATAAGTCAGGGGCAGCTAGGACATAGGTCTGATTGGTATTGTCCCTTCTGCAAGCATATGAAGCATGTGACTGATTACTACCATACCTTAAGGGACCGTATCTAAGATTTGATTGATTCTTGAAAAATACCTGATTCAAAAAAGAGAGACAAGAAGTAGAAAGATTACAATGTTGTGCTACCACCGATATTTATAGTTGGGTCTAGGTTGCCAGAATGGTATGTTCTCAAATATTTGTATAGTAATGAGTACCTGGCTATCACTCACAAAGCTTGGGGAAGTGGCAACAGTTCAAATGCAAGCATAGAGGGGTTGACAAAAGTAGGGGAATGAGTTCAATTAATTGATATATGGGACACAGACATTAAAGTGGGCTTGGTTAAGGCTAAAGAGGAGTCAAAAGACCTGTGGAGAACTTATAAAGATGAGAAGGAAGTGATAAATGAAAAAGTGGTTCAAGTTGTCACAAAGAGTGGTAAAGTCATACTTGAGATTGAAAGGTAATAGGAACCCACTATGCCTGTAGAAGAAAGAGACACAGAGGATAACCTGATCTTGAAGCAACTTAAGAAGATACCTGCTCATATTTCAATTTAGGATTTGCTAAGGCAATCACCTTCCCACAGGCAGAAACTGGTGGAAACTTTGTGTGAGTTGACCTTTGCTACTACCATATCTCCTTTTAAGCTACTCGAGATGGTGAAAGAGCTTTTTGAGGAAAAGATTGTGTTTACTAATGTAGACCTACCCCTGGAAGGACATAAGCACAACCACCCTTTATATATTAAGGCTAAAGTAAATTGTAAGCATACTACATGTGTAAAGGTGGATGACGGCTCTTTTATCAATGTATGCCTTTTTATAGTAATGGCAGCCTATGGTGTTGATGCGTCCATGCTCACTAATTCTCGGCTTACTATAAAGGCCTACGACAACTCTAAAAGGTAAGCTGCTAGCACTTTTAGGGTAGTAGTGAGGACGGGGCCTATTGAAATAGAGGCAGATACTAGCTAATTTCTCTCTGTTAATAAGGTGACCTTGGTTCAACAAATTGGGAGGGGTACCTTCCACCTTACACTAGATATTTTGAATCTTGCATGAAGGTGGTATGGTTGCTATCAAAACAGTAAGGGAGAATTCAATCTCTACTTTGAGTAAAGCTAATCAACCATTCAATGGTTTCCACATAGTTGGGATTGACGCTGAGCATGAAGAAATATATTTTGTAAGTCCTTAGGCTATCAATATGATGAAGAAGATGAGTTACTACCAGGTGTTGGATTGCGAAAGAATTCTCAGAGGACCCCTATACCCATTGCTTCCATTGGTAAAAAAGACAAGAAGGGTTTGGGCTATTGTAAGAATGATGTTGATGTAGAAGATGATTCTTTTACTCCCCGATTTAAAAGATGATTCTTTTGCTCCCTAATTTAAAAGATGATTCTTTTGTTGATGTAGTTTATATTCCTAAATTGTTTTATGATGATGTACCCATTTCTGCTCAAGTAAATAAGATGAATAACGTTACTTATTTGTGCGATGTCTCATCTGATTGCATCATACATGATCATAATCATGGCTCATTCATATTTGACATTAATTCAACAAACACTACTCCATTTAATCTCATAACCCAAGATAACCCTAAAAGGATCTTGATTGCATTCGACATAATTCCTAAGGAGAGGATAAAATTTGAGAGAATATTAAGAAAATATGAAAAATTCTTTGCCTGGACCTACGAAGACATGTCTAGAATTGACAGAGATGTTGTAGAGCATGCCATTCCAACATATCCAGACAATAAGCCAATAAAATAAAAACTTCAAAGGCTTAGGCCGGAATGGACAAAAAAGGTGAAAGAAGAAGTGAAAAAACAGATTGAAGTGAAATTCTTAGTTAAGGTTTAGTATCCTACTTGGCTAGACAATGTGGTCCTTGTTGCCAAGAAGGATGGAAAGGTATAAATGTGCATAGACTATCGAGATTTGAACAAAGTGTGCCTGAAAGATGACTTTCAACTCCTTTATATAGATCTACTAGTCGACAGTGCAGTGAATTACATGATGTACAATTTTGTTGATGGGTATATAGTGTACAATCAAATCTTAAACAAGATAGTGGATTGGCTAAAGACTACCTTTATTCCTGAATGGGGAACCTATGCGTATAAAGTCATGCCATTAGGATTGAAGAATGCAGGAGCTACCTATTAGTGAATGCTACTAAGATCCTTGGTGACTTGATCCATAAAGAAGTAGAAGTGTATGTTAATGATATGATGGTTCAGTAAGAGCCATATTAGCTCAAGAGGATGATACCAAAGCTGAATTCACCATGTGCTACTAGAGTAAGAAGTTCATGCCATATGAGATGAAGTACGTGGATGTGGAGAAGTTTTACATGGCGGTGATATAGGCCTTAAAAAAGTTAAAGAATTACTTCCATCCCTACAAGATTCAAATAGTAGCTAAGCACAACCCACTCAAATACCTCTAATCAGTACCATCCCTACTAGGGAAAATGGGAAGGTGCCTTATGCTCTTCCAAGAATTTGACATGGAATATATGACCAAAAAGATGATCAAGGGAAGGTGGTTGTGGAGTTTCTTCCTAACCACTAACTGAAAGGGGATCAGCTTGACTATGAGTTCCTAGATGAAAGTTTTAATGTCATAACAGTCCAAGTTTGGCATATGTATTTTGACGGAGCCATGAATAACAAGGAAGCTAGAGCGGAAGTCATCCTTGTCATGTTTGAAGGCAAAAAACTCCCCCTGGCCAGGAAACTAGAGTTCAAAGTGACTAATAATGAAGCTGAGTATAAAGCCTATATATACAAAATAGAAGCCTTGATAGTGTTGGTGCCAAAGGTTGTCAAAGTGTTTGGGGATTCATCTTTAGTGATCCACCAAGCAAAGGGAGAATGGTCTATTAGAACGGAAGGTTTAATGCCTTATATGGAATACCTAAGAAGTTTGACCAATCAGTTCAAGACATGCACCTTCAAGCATATACTGCGGGATGAAAACCAATTAGAAGATACCTTAGCAACCTTGGTATCTATGTGGGATAATCCTATGGGAATGGCTATGATTCTAGTAATCATCACAAGCTCAACCAAACCATGTTTTGAAAATAAACCGCTCATGAATTTAAAAGGGTCCGATGGCAAGCCATTGTATTATGATGTCCATAATAATTTGGAGAGTTCCAAGTTTCCTAAAGAAGCGATAGAGAAAGATCAAAAGAGGATTTAAAAGTTAGCTAGCCAGTTTATTAGCATAGATGAGGTCCTGTATAAAAGATAAGTTGACGGCATTCAGTTAAGGTGCCTGGACAAGAGGAAAGCAAATAAGGTTATAGAATAAATTCATATAGGAATACATGGGGCCTATATAAATGGGTTAACATTGGCTAAAAAGACAATACGGCAAGGATTCTTCTAGTTGACAATGGACACAAATTATTCAAGTATGTGAAAATGTGCCACCAATGCCAGCAATATACCAACCTAAGTCATCTACCAGTTTCAGAGTTGTGTAACCTATCATTGCCCTAGCCTTTTTCAGCTTGGGGAATAGACATCATTGGAGAAATTCATCCAATAGCTTCCAACAACCATAGGTATATCATAGTCACCATTGATTAATTTATAAAGTGGGTGGAAGCTAAATCCTTTAAAAGACTGAAGGCACAAGAGATGGCTCTTTTCATTGAGAGAAATCTAATTTGCAAGTACAAGGTACCTCACCACATAGCATCAGACGATGGGGTTCAGTTTTACAAAAAAACTAGACATGTGCTTCAAAAGTATAGAATCTAGCATCATAAGTCTTCCCCCTATTATCCGTAAAGAAATGGAGTTCTCGAAGGCTTTAATAAGAATCTAAAAAAGATGTCTAAAAGTGTGTAAACGTATAAAGATTGGGTAGAGAAGTTATCGTTTGCACTTTAGGGGTATAAAACCACTATTAAAATCTCCACAGGGGCCACTCATTATTCCTTGGTATACAGCTAAGAAATAGTGACACCAGTGGAAATGAAATTACAATCGCTGAGGGTCGTCCTAGAAGCAAAGTTATTGAAGACAAAATGGGCAAAACATTAGATGGCACAGTTAAACCTATTAGATGAGAATTGAATGAGGGCCTATCACCACAATCAGTTGTATCAAAAAATATTAGCTCAGTCTTTTGAAAAAGGTTAAGGGCCATCACTTAAAGGAAGGGAATTTAGTATTCAAGCAAATGAGGCCTGGCCCACTTGATTACAGAGGAAGCTTCAGGCCAAATTAAAAAGGTCTCTTTGACCTAAAAAATTACTTTCTAAAGGAGTGGCTATTGTCATAGACAGTGATGGGAATAAGTTTAGAGAATCAATTAACATTAATAGGCTGAACAGGTTCCATGGCTAAAGTAAAAAAAAAAGAAAGAAATAGAGAAATAATGGCCCACAAGTCAAAAATTGGGAAAAGGTGGCCTTGCTAAAATTAGGCACCTTGCTAAGGCAAAAATCAAACAAGACACTTTAGGGAAAAGTTAAGGGTTGAGAAAAAATAGCCAATCAAGAAAAATCATAAGGGCTAATTAGCGATAAGAGTTGGATGCATTAAAGATGTCACCATCTGAGACTATATGAAATTTGTGTTTTGTTTTAAATATCATGTAGTGATTATCATTTTTTCAAGTTTTATTCATGCGAGAACGTATAAATAATGTAAGTTAAACACTTTAGCTAACAAGAAAGTAGGCACGTTATTTTTTCATTTGTAAAAGGAGAAAAAACATCAAACCACCCGAACATAACAACAAAACAAAGCAAGAAAATACCCAAGCACACAAATAGGAAATAAAAGCATAAGTCCAATAGCTAACAATGTAGTACATATATTACACATCATAAAAAAAGAGCAAAATAAACTTTCCTCCATAAAAAGACCGATCAAACTCCATCACCTCCATTATGCCCCCTTTTATCTGGGTGTCTAAGCAAAAAGGCCATCGTGTCAAGTGCCTCTATGACCAATGTGCAATATTCCACACTGGTCTTAATAGGCAAACACTTCTATATATAGTGGTAACCTGTAACAAAAGCATCAATTAAGTCACCTCCTCCGAAATTCAAACCGGTATGCACAATCTCTTGCTTAGCCCCAAACTATTAGGCACATTGCATGGTAATACAGAAGGTAGCTCTGTGAAGGCCACAGAGGGGATCAAATTTGGAATTCCTATCGCGAGTCACATACTCTATACGAATCCTAGGACACATGAAGCTTACTCTCTATTCGACCACTGAGAAGAAGCTTACTCTTTATTTTACCATTAAGCTTAGCCATATTATACCCTCCTCTACAGAGCCAATCTAGTACCAACGTATATGGGCACCAAAGAACCTCAAAGAGTGTGCATCTAGAATGCGAAAAGGGGGCCTAAGCCAATATCCTTAGCTTCTTCTGTAGCCAGATCTAAAAAAATAAACAACAAAACAACAAACAAATAAAAAATGAGTAAATACAAAAGCTGTTGGAATCATTTGGCATCCATTTTAGGCAAAAATTAGGCACAAATTCATGTGAAAATCTGTAAAAGGATGCATTTTCCATAAAGAAAATCTAGTGTGAAAACCCATAAAGGGTGCACTATCTTTAATAAATTACTATAAGTACTATAGTAAGGGACTGCCAGTGAATAAAGTAGTGGGGTTAGCATGTACTACATCCAATCCATGTAGGGTCTCATCCAGGATTAGGGGAAAGGGGTCAATCCATGACGAATGCCATTGACAATGTCAAAGAGTCGATAATTTCCCAGGATGCTAGCTTCACTAGTAATGCATAGATAATGGGCCAAACATATAAAAAGAGTTGTGCCAATAGTATAAGTCTTGTTATCATTGAAATACTACAGGTTGTCAAATAGGAGATTAATAACAATGGGCTTGGACGGCTCGACAAGGACTAACACTGGAATGACGAATCCCAAAAGCCTGGACCGCCTTATGAGGGTAATTTGGGACACATTAGGCATACATGGAAGGGTACCTGGAGAAAATGGAATGCTTTGGATGGCTACAAACTCCTCATGTATCGAGATTACTTCCACATTATTAACCAAAAGACATGGAAATGGGGATTCCAATAGTGTGTTACAGTGATGAGCAGGTCCTTATTAAGCTCTATTCTATGAAGGAAGTGCAGATTAGAATAAGGAAATAGAATAAGATTGTCCCAAGTGGAATAATCATCAAGCAATAGAGCAAGTCATTCTAAAAATGGAGTCATTGTTAACAAAGTGCAACTAAAACTAAGGCAATGTGAGGCAGAAGGGTAAGAAATGAAAAAGATAAAGTGAATGTGAGTGAACAACAAAAAGTAGTTAAAAATCTAAAGGACCCTTTATATGCCAATTTGCACGGTTGTGCAAGGCTAATTGCACACCTGTGCAAAAGTGCCAGTTACCACCTAATGAAAATGAATAGTAAAAAATGTCTTTGCATGTCATCCACCTCATTCTACATAATTCCATTCTGACATGCACGATTCTAGCACAACTATCTTGTAGAGATTTCATCAATTTTCAAATCCCAAAGTTGGCTTACAATTCAATGTTGTAATTGTTATAAGGAAAGTTCAATAATTTAAGGAGTATATTTTGCATGCATACATAGTTATGCGAGCACTAAAAAAATAATAACAAAATATAATAATAATTAATTGAGAGAAAATGTATATAATAAAATAATAGTAGCAAATCAAGTATATAATGGCAGATAAAAGTAAACATTAATAGATGTTGAGTATGATAATAATAGAAAACAAATTGTTAATATTACACTTGTGTAAAAATAAATTCCTGTAAATAAGTTGTAAATAAAATAATTTTTATTTTTACTAGACTGATAAATTATAAAAATTGTAATTTTTAGAGTTATTTTGAAAGAAAATAGGGTTATTTTGCATGAGTTTGGGTCAAAACCCATGCAAAAATACTATTCACATAGGTTTTGTGTGCATGGGAAGGTTTCACGTTCAAAACTTTTCAAATTCCTAAATTTTTGCTTGTGCATGGCCTGTATACAACCTTACAAAGGTTGCATGTTGTGCAAAGCCTATAGATGCCTATGCAAAATGTCATGACATAAAAACCCAATGGTTTCTTCCTTCTTTCTCTTTCTTTCTTTCCTTCCTCTTCTTCTTCTTTTTTGATTCCAATGCGGGATAGTCCAATCTTTTCATTTTTCCTATTCATCCGATGATGTTTCATGATTTCAATTCTATGCATTGCTAGGTTTTTTCATTGCACATGTTTCGACATATTATTTTTGTGTTTTCATTAAGTTTTTAACTACCAATTGAAAAAGGTATTTTTAACAATTTTTATTTCTTTTTGTAATTCAAATTAAACTAAAATGCTATAAAAACAATGGTAGGAGTTTTTATGAGTGTGTGTGATGTAATGTTAGTAGTAGTTTTTATTTTGGCTTTGAAAAAACCTAAGTAAATATGCTATGGTTAGGTTACTGCACTTTGGATTTTCTTTTAGTTTTGCTTATTTTGTTATTGCGCATATTATTATTTTTAAGTATTTGATTGATTTTTCTAGTGAAATTATATATATAGGCAGTTTATATACCTTGTGTAAAATTCAAAGTTAGCATAAAAAATAAAATAATAATACAATAGTAATAAAAAAATGATAGTAGGTATATATTAATTATTATTGTTGTATATAACATAATGATGTAAAGTATATAGAAAAAGTAAAATAGTAGGAAATATGTGCATAATTTTTATTATTTATGCGATAATGTATAAATAAATAAAAACATTAATAGCAATAATAATAAAAAAATGATAAACTGATAATGTAACACCCTAATCCCTTAACCATGGATAATCATCAATCATCATTATACCTAATAGAGATCAGGCAGAAATAATAATAATAATAATAATAATTAGTAATACAGGCTATGATTACATGCCACAATAATTAAATCAAACTTATAATTAAGAAGGCCTACCATAATTGGCCAACAATAGATAATGAAATCCTCAAAGGCAACTGCAGTCTACCTGATCTTCTCTTCATTGGTTGACTAGGCACTAGCTATCGATCCACTGGAGCTTATCCTGAAACCAACACGGATAAATAAACTCGTGCAAAGTTATAAAGCTTAGAAGGAAACAAAACTCTAAAGACAATCTTCATACATATTATATCTTATCTTACACATCATCCACTATAACATGGGAGAATATATATATATATATATATATATATATATATATATATATATATATATATATATATATATATATATATATATCATATGAATCATTTCTCAATGGGCCTATAGGGGAAGTCCCCATCTTTAAATAATAAATACCCTGTTATCATAATCTAGAATATTACTTAAACTTATTTTGTTCCTAAATACTTGGCACTTTACAATCATCATACAATCTCCTTTTTAACTTAACTAGCCTAGGTCATGCACTTCATAGTCCTTTTATTCATGAGTCTAGACATCATAGTTGTTAATAGTACAAAACTTTAACTTAGTGCATTCATCACATTATTACATAAGTTATGCATTCAATATTAAATATATGCGCATAGGAGTGCTTATACTGTGTAACAACCATAGAGTTATTATTAAACATGATTTCTTCATATATCTTTATACAATTCTCATTTTTGGTTCATACTTGCTTATCCCTTAATGTTATCTTATCATTGCAATTTAAACATCATACCACATCATATTATATCATGTTTTACACTTTGGTTTATATCAGAATCATACATATGCATATACATGTTTAAATGATCATATACATACTAACGGGTTTATATGTCATTTCAACGAACGGGTATTACATATCGTGATTGACAAACAAAGTCTTCGTACCATATGCAAACCAGTCATAACTTCCACATACATTAAGATCATTATGCATACTATGGTTCATATAACTTTTAATACAATAATATAAGCTTGTGGCCCATGTGGCCTATTTATTCACCGTGAAATCCATTAGTGGGACTAACTTGCACCGATAAACCAATGGGAACCTTTTGAATAACATATGTAAGATATCAAAATCATATCATAATGAACATAGCAGCTACGACTATATCCCTTTAGGCATGCCTATCTAATCCACAACTGAACTAAGACCTGCAAGCTTAACCACTTTAAGAACATCTTTGATTTAACATATTATTCTTTACTTAGTACATCATTTAGCTGAAAGCCTCTTTTCATAAAAGAATGCATATCATTCTAATCATATTTCCATATTGAGCTATAGACTCTAGTATATATGGATGCTATCTTTTGATCACATAGTTGCATAATTATGCAAACATAATAAAATATAACCTTTCATTGATCTATCTCATCATAAACAGTATTATGCATGGTTTCCATAAAGCAATATGAAAATAAGGATCTTGCTACTAAAAGTCTTCATAACATTAAATGCATATCCATAAACATATAAATGCAACTTGAATCATGTCAATATGAGATTTTGTTATATATACCTGTTCACATATTAAGTTAGACCACTTATCATAACATAGATACATCAAACAATAGACATAAATATATCAACAATAGATTTTGTATTTATCTACTTCATCAACAGTTCTTAATGACATACCTTGTTGTTCCTCGTCGGGAGTAGCTTCCATGCCATATCATAGTCATTCATATCAACACATAATCATTTAAGCAATAATTAAGTAGCTATGAATTATATAATAAGATGAATACACTAATTACATCCTTAGGTCAACACTTGTTAATAGTTAAGCCCTTAGTTTACTTTTATAGTCTATTAGATCATGGACCACAGGTTATATACCCTAACGTGATCATATATGTATCCAATCATCATACATGTACATTTTATCTTATATTATCTTACCATCAGGTACGTTTATGCAATATTATCCCATCTTATATGCCAGCTACTTTTAGGTAAGAGGTTTACATAGTAAAATACATGGCATAAGCAAAAAGACAAGCATGTTTCTCTATATCAAGGCTAATCACTACTTTCCATTATGACTTAAAGCATAACTTAACTTCTATGGTCTCATGAATAAGCCTAAAAAGGCAATGTCCCAACTCTTTCAACTTATAATTATAACCTTGCAAGTATCATCTTATTGTCATTAGGTTATGTCATAGTATTCTCATGTCATTGTAGTGGAATATCGGTGTGCAATATTTTTTGGCAAAGCCAAAACCACATGTGTATACTCATTATAATACAATTATATACAATTAAATCATTTTCATATAGTCTAATGTCAGTTTTCATTTACTAACTTTATTCTCATATATCATTTCATTTAATCTTGTTTAGTGTCACAACTTATCTTTATTTTATGTTTAAAATACTTTTAAGTTACTTAAAAAGGTTTAGACCAGCTTTGGTATCACAAAAGGGCTTAAAAATCATGTTTGGGTGAAGAATGAAAATGTCATGAGTCATGAGGGGTGTCACTACTCATAACAAGGAGCAAATTTCATGACTCGTGCACTTGTTCACGAGTAACACATGTCACGAGTCGTGACAGGAGTCATGAATCGTGAACAGTCATAGGCAGTTTTCTGAGTTTTACTTGTAAGTGATTTTTGACCTAGCAAAAGGCATATTTAGCAAATATGGTCTTCTAAAAACTTGTTCCAATTTTTTCTTAGTTTCAAAAACATAAAAAATCATCTTGATATCATTTCTATATTTTCATATATTTACAAAACACTGAGGTCTTCTCCTAGTAATTAGGCAGAAAACTATTCCAGAATTCAAGCTGAAAAATGGCCTAGTTAGAAACAGATTTAAAACTTGGTTTCTCATATGAAATATAGGTATAAAAGTCTATCTTCAAACGCGACAAGAATCATTCAATTTTATGTTCTCTAGCTCAAATTATAAGCAAAATAGTCTAGATAGATCTATTAGTTATGAATAAATGTTTGACTTATGAAGGGATTTCACGAGTGAAGTAAAGTGATGAGGTTCATGACTCTTGAAGAAGTTCATGAGTAAAGAAAAAGGGATAGGTTCATGACTCTTGAAGAGGTTCACGAGTGAAGAAAAATGGATAAGGTTCACAATTCGTGAAAAAGTTCACAAGTGAAGGCAAGAGGTGCATGACTCGTGATAGACATCACGACTCGTGAAGAAGTTCATGACTTGTGAAGAAGTTCATAACTCGGCACCCTAAGAAAGAACATTGTTAGAAATAGATCGATCTTAGCTAAAAGGTAAATAGAAATAATCCCATAAGCCAAATGATCTTTAAAAACTCATTTTAAAACAACCAATCATTCCTTACTCTTCTTAAAACAAACAATCTTCCATTACTCATTTAAGAATCCAAACTACATAACCCTAATCTCTATAAATCCGTCTACAGACAATAAAATTATAGTATTCCCATACTTGTCCTTTGAAGTTTCAAACCTCCCTCACTCCTCTTGATCCATCCCATTTACTCTTGATTCCTTTCTTCTCCTTATACATAGAGACAACAAGCATGATTTATGATCTCTCTACATCCTTAATACCAAAAATCAAACATAGAGAAGAGATCCATTAGAGGGAAAACATTACCTTAATGAGGTTGAACACCAAAACCCTAGGTTTCTCTTCTTCTACTCGTAACTAGAGAAAAAAAGAGAAAGAGAGAGAGAGAGAGAGAGAGATACATATCTTTTTTTTGTTGACGATCCCCACATCTATAAGAAACAATAAATAGGGAAGTGGGGTAAATATCTTCCCAAGGAAATTCCCATAATACCCCCTAAGCACAAATAAACCCCCCATTATTTCAATTACTTTCAACTTAACCCCAAGACTTTTTAATTTACTTCCAATTACATACTTCCTTAAAATTACAACTTACCCATATTCAATTACATACATGTTAAAATTACCAAAATACCCATCTTGGGATGTAACCTTGATAATTGCAAAATAATTCAATTTTGCCTTAATTAATTTTAATCCTTATTAATTAACAATAATCCAACTAGGGTCATGATTGGGGCGTCACAACTCTCTCCCCCTTAAAAGAATTTCATCCATAAAATTTGAAATTGGTAATCTTTATCTTTAGTACTAACAATTCTTAATTGTGTTTTAGCTATAAGCAGTTATAACCATAAGCATTCTCTATATCCATAATAAACTCATCTATCTATAAGCATTTGCATATGTCCCTGATTCCCATATATTCTTATGCTTGTTATATTTCCTATCAGTTTTCCCTTTTAGCTGGGCTATAATACGACACAATGATTTTCATGTGATATGGGATGCTATGCAATGCATTAATGACTTCATGTATACAATAAAATACTAATGTATATTCTCATAAACTATACAATGAAACATGCTCAACTGCCCAAGCTGATTAGGAAAATCTTGACAATCATATATAGAGCATCTTAATAACCTCAACATCCTGCCATCTCAACAATGCCAAAATTCAAATTCTCTTCTTATCGTATAAACTTTTCCTTAACCATCCTACTCAATCAATCCGGATATACTTATAATTAGACTTGTGCTATACTATAATTGAATCATAGAAGATAGATGCACCTAAGTACTTCCAATATCAGAATGAGAAAGTTACTAGCAATCTAAACCGTAATCCTGCTAGTACTCCAATATAGGCCAAACCATAGATTAACAATTTATAGAAGTCATCAAATCTTAAATCATAGCAACACAGAACATCGATATCGTTTCAAGACCAATCCATCCAAACTTCCAAGAACAAATTCTTAACCTTCTATTACCCAGAAAAGGCTAAACCTGGGCGCTCTAATGCCACTAACTGTAATACCCTAATCCCATAACCATGGATAATCATCAATCATCATTATACCTAATAGAGATCAAGCATAAATAATAATACTAATTAGTAACACAGGCCATGATTACATGTCACAATAATTAAATCAAACTTATAATTAAGGCATAACATAATTGGCGAATAATACATAATGAAATCCTCAAAGGCAACTGCAGTCTGCCAGATCTTCTCTTCATTGGTTGACTAGGCACTAGCTATCAATCCACTGGAGCTTATCCTGAAACCTACATGGATAAATAAACCCGTGCTAAGCTATAAAGCTTAGTGGGGAACAAAACTCTAAAGACAATCTTCATACATATTATATCTTATCTTACACAACACCCACTATAACATGGGAAATCATATATATATATATATAAATCATTTCTCAATAGGCCTATGGGGGAAGTCCCCATCTTTAAATAATAAATACCCTATTATCATAATCTAGATTATTACTTAAACTTATTTTGTTCCTGAATACTTGGCACTTTACTATCATCATATACTCTCCTTTTTAACTTAACTAGCCTAGTTCATGCACTTCATAGTCCTTTTATTCATGAGTTTAGACATCATAGTTATTAATAGTACAAAACTTTAACTTAGTGCATTCATCACATTATTACATAAGTTATGCATTCAACATTAAATATATGCACATGGGAGTGCTTATACTATGTAACAACCATAGAGTTATTGTTAGAAATGATTTCTTCATATATCTTTATACAATTCTCAATTCAGGTTCATACCTACTTATCCCTTAACGCTATCTTATCATTGCAGTTTAAACATCATACCACATCATATTATATCATGTTTTACACTTTGGTTTATATCAAAATCATACATATACATATACATGTTTAAATGATCATATACATACTAACAAATTTGCATGTCATTTCAATGAACGGGTATTACATACCATGATTAATAGATAAAGTCTTCATACCATATGCAAACCAATTATAACTTCCACATACATTAAGATCATTATGCATACTATGGTTCGTATAACTTTTAATACAATATTACAAGCTTGTGGCCCATTTATTCACCGTGGAATCCATTGGTAGGACTAACTTACACCGACACACCCATGGAAACCTTTCTCATAACAGATGTAAGATATCGAAATCATATCATAATAAACATAGCATTTCATTTAATAGAGATAGTTTTACCGCCAAAAGGAAATTTAAGACAAAACAATACAGTAATTCCTTCCTCATGTGTACATTAAAGAAGTGAAGAATTCGATGCACATATTACTTTATTTTATGCAAATTTTTATTATCTTTAATAGCCTGCCTAAGCACTATTTCAAAGGGTGGATAACGAGAGCAATGGATACCCGAAGGTATCAAACTATGGATATCCGAAGATATCAAACAATAGACCCAAATGGGATCAACAATGGTTCTATCAAGGAACAAACTATGGACCCAAAAGGACCGAATGATGGTTCTATTAAGGAACAAGACCCAAACAGGGTCAACTATGGCAGCAATGACTATATCCCTTTAGGCATGCCTATCTAATCTATAACTGAACTAAGATGCGCAAGCTTAACCACTTTAAGAACATCTTTGATTTAACATATTATTCTTTACTTAGTACATCATTTTCATGAGAGCCTCTTTTCATAAAAGAATGCATATCATTCTAATCATATTTCCATATTGAGCTATAAGCTCCAGTATATATGGATGCTATCATTTGATCACATAGTTGCATGATTATGCAAGCATAATAAAATATAACCTTTCATTGATCTATCTCATCATAAACAGTATTATGCATGGTTTCCATAAGGCAACATGAAAATATGGATCTTTCTACTAAAAGTCTTCATAAGGTTAAATGCATATCCATAAACATATAAATGCAACTTGAATCATGGTAATACGTGATTTATCTATTTATACCTGTTCACGTATTAAGTTAGACCACTTATCATAACATAGATACATCAAACAATAGACATAAATACATCAACACTAGATTTTGTATTTAGCTACTTCATCAACAGTTCTCAATGACATACCTTGTTCTTGTTCGCCGGGAGTAGCTTCCATGCCATATAATAGTCATTCATATCAACACATAATCAATTAAGCAATAATTAAGTAGCTATGAATGATATAATAAGATGAATACACTAATTACATCATTAGTTCAACCCTTGTTCTTAGTAAAGCCCTTAGTTTACTTTTATAGTCTATTAGATCATAGACCACAAGTTATATACCCTAACGTGATAATATATGTATCCAATCATCATACATGTACATTTTATCTTATATTATCTTACCATCTGGTATGTATATGCAATATTATCCCATCTTATATGCCAGCACACTACTTTTGGGTAAGAGGTTTACATAGTAAAATACATGGCATAAGCAAAAAGACAAGCATGTTTCTCTATATCAAGGATAATCACTACTTTCCATCATGACTTAAAGCATAACTTAACTTCTATGGTCTCATGACTAAGCCTAAAAAGGCAATGTCTCAACTCTTTCAACTTACAATTATAACCTTGCAAGTATCATCTTATTGTCATTAGGTTATGTCATAGTATTCTCATGTTATTGTAAAGGAATATTGGTGTGCAATATTTTTGGGCAAAGCCAAAACCACATGTGTATACTCATTATAATACAATTACATACAATTAAACATTTTCATGTAGTCTAATGTTAGTGTTCATTTACTAACTTTATTCTCATATATCATTTTATTTAATCTTGTTTAGTGTCATAACTTATCTTTATTTTATGTTGAAAATGCTTTTAAGTTACTTAAAAAGGTTTAGACCAGCTTTGGTGACACAAAAGGGCTTAAAAATCATGGTTGGGTGAAGTAGGGAAGTTTCATGAGTCGTGAGGGGTGTCACTACTTGTAACTGGAGCAAATTTCATGACTCGTGCACTTGTTCACGAGTAACACATGTCACAAGTCGTGACAGGAGTCACGAATCGTGAATAGTCTTAGGTAGTTTTCTGAGTTCTACTTGTAAGCGATGTTTGACCACCAAAAGGCATATTTAGCAAAAATAGTCTTCTACAAACTTGTTCCACTATGTTTATAGTTTCTAAAACATCAATAATCATTTTGATATCATTTCTATATTTTAAGATGTTTACAAAACAATGAGGTCTGCTCCTAGTGACTAGGCAGCAAACTATTCCAGAATTCAAGCTTAAAAATGGCCTAGTTAGAAACAGATTTAGAACTTGGTTTCTTCATATGAAATATAGGTATGGAAGTATATTTTCAAATTCAACAAGAATCATTCAATTTTCTATTCTCTAGCTCAACTTATAAGCAAAACAGTCCAAATAGGTCTATTAGTGGTGAAGAAATGTTTGACTCGTGAAGGGATTTCATGAGTGAAGTAAAGGGGTGAGGTTCACGACTCATGAAGAAGCTCACAACTAAAGAAAAAAGGATAGGTTCATGACTTGTGAAGAGGTTCACAAGTGAAGAAAAATGGATAAGGTTCAAGACTCGTGAAGAAGTTCACGAGTGAAGGGAAGAGGTGCACGACTCGTGATAGACGTCAAGACTCGTGAAGAAGTTCACAACTCGTGAAGAATGTCATGACTCATGAAGAAGTTCACAAGTCATGAAGAATGTCCCGACTCGGCACCCTAAGAAAGAACATTGTCAGAAACAAATCGATCTCAGCTCAAACATAAATAAAAATATTCCCATAAGCCAAACGATCTTCAAAAACTCATTTTAAAACAACCAATCATTCCTTACTCATCTTAAAATAAATAATCTTTCATTACTCATTTAAGAATCCAAAAAACATAACCCTAATCTCTATAAATTCGTCTACAGACAAAAAATCACAGTATTGCCATACCTGGCCTTTGAAGCTTCAAACCTCCCTCACTCCTCTTGATCCATCCCATTTACTCTTGATTCATTTCTTTTCCTTATACATGGAGACCATAAGTATGATTTATCATCTCTCTACATCCTTAATACTAGAAATCAAACATAGAGAAGAGATTTATGAGAGGAAAAACATTACCTTAATGAGGTTGAACACCAAAACCCTAGGTTTTTCTTCTTCTACCCGTAACCAAAGAGAGAAAGAGAGAGAGAGAGAGATCTCCACCTTGTTTTTTTTTTGTTGATCCCCACATCTCTAGGAAACAATAAATAGGCAAGTGGGGTAAATATCTTCCTAAAGAAATTCCCATAATACCCCCTAAGCACAAATAAACCCCCCCCCCATTATTTCAATTCCTTTCAACTTAACCCCAAGAATTTTTAATTTACTTCCAATTACATACTTCCTTAAATTACAACTTACCCATATTCAATTACATACATGCTGAAATTACCAAAATACCCCTCTTGGGACTTAACCTCGATAATTGCAAAATAATCCAATTTTTCCTTAATTAACGATAATCCTTATTAATTAACAATAATCCGACTAAGGTCATGAATGGGGCCTCACAGATAAAACAAAAAGAGAAAGAATAATAGAAGGTAATAAAAAATTATCTTTTGAGTAAATTAAACTTATTCTTGAAAAAGACACATGTGTTGATAGTGTTGTCATCTTGATGGCGAAATTATACCAATGTGTACGTGTAATTAAAATTTTCGTGTATATTTGTTGCCATGTAAATAAAAATAATGGCAATAAAAAAATAACGATGATAGTATATTTATGATTATGATGACATAGTGATTCCTAATATTCTGACATAGCATTTGTGTACGTTACCTTTTGTGAGCCTTAGCATGATTGCTAGATGCCTAATTGTGGGTTAGGATGAACTAAGTGTTGATTAGTTGTTATACCTTTTTGTGGATGAATTTTGTGTAGGTTTGGGCTTAGATTTTCAAGATGTTATGTCACTAAAATTGATGCATAAAAAACGCCAACGTCTAAGTCACACTATTAAGCAAATCATTATAACTAATTGCATAATTCTATATTTTACAGGACATGGATCCCTACTTTCCCCATATGGATGACACCCAATTAGGCAACTTGATACCGGACTATGGCAGGAGTCTGCTTGCTGCCTAGTCAATTCATGTCGAAGGGACTTTTAGGCTAGCTAGGATTACTTGAGGAGGCTAATACGCTTCTAGCTCAGGTGGGATGGATAGTATTTTATACGAGGGTATATATGACCTATCCTGAGATGACGAGGCAGTTTTTGGCTACTTTTTGTTACTTAGGATAGTAGTGACTGGATAATGAAGAGGGTGTCATCACCTATAGTATCTAGGGTCAGCTAGTGTTAATGACTTGTAGGCATTTTGCTAAGATTTTGGGATTACCTATAGGACAGGATGCAGTCAAAACAAAATGATCTGCTCTGTCTCATATCTGAGAGGTCATTGTATGACTAGGTATCTTATATGTCTAGAGAATGAAGTCAACCATGTTGAGGTTACAACTATTTCAATACCTATAGCAGGTCCATTTTTGCTCATATTTAGGGAGGATAGCTAGTCTTGGTGCCATTAATGCAGCAGAGATATATAGCCTATAGGGCATGATGAACAACAAGGAGGTAGATTTGAGGCACGCCATACTAAATTACCTTAGGTGGGTACAGCATAACTGAGGCAAGGCAATAGTTATAGTTGGGTTGGTTACCATGTTACTTTTGATAAATGGTATGTTAGAGGCTATGATGGGCCCATTAGCTGGAAAGGGTATCTACCTGGAGAGAAAGGTAGCATTTGATATGTGTATGGCCAGGAAGGATGATACTACACCCTATGGGATCATATTGATAACCTTAGAGGAGATGGATATGGCCCTACACCCAAGCTGGGAGCGGCAAGAGCATGAGCCACAGCCTAAGCAAGACCCCCATATTGACCAACAGATGGAGGATGTCTTAGGGCTAGGATTTAGAGAGGAGAGAGTTCCTTTTACCAATTATTTTGTAAGTAAGACCCGTCAAGAGCCAACCGAGGCATAAACCATGTAGGCTTTTCCTACCTTCCAGTATGAGTTGCCACTTAAAGGCTATGACCACCCCAGTATAATGTCACTTTTAGCGCCACCTCCACCATAGACAAAGGCACCTGTAGCTCCATGGGATGTTATATTACAAGGTATTTAGAATATGATAGTATCTCAAACTGCTATGGCTATAGATATATAGGTGATTCTCTAGGAGCAAGCTAGGCACCATGAGATGTATTTGAAGAGATTCGATGACATTGATGCTCGCCAGTACTAGTTGACAGCTGAAATGGCCAAGATGGAGGCGAGGATCCAAAATATTGATAAGAGTGTGTAGAAGGCTACAGAGAGCATCCAAGCAACACTAGAGACAACATTCCTTATAGCCAGTGAGACAATCAAGGAGGTCAGAGATTAGATCAAGAGAATGATTGAGAAGCTTGATACCGATTTCAAAGCACATGTTACAAGTATATATGGGATGGTCGTAGGTCACTTGGCAGCATAAATGGCTGAGGTGGCTAGGATCTGAGAGGATATGGGGTGTCTTACAGGCTACCTTATTGAGTTCCTTCATTCTATTGATGTTCACCCCCTAAGACCCATACAATGAAGCCTATCCACCCCTTAGGCACTGAGCCCACCATTTTACAGGCACTGCTTTCATTCTCCACTAAAGGGTCCGACTGACTACAGCATGTATTAAGGCCATCTAACTTAAAAAAGATAATATCACTCACATCTGCTTTTATCTCACATACAGTTTATATATTCATACATTTGGATATTTATTTTGGTATGATGTTTATTCTCTTATTTTGGATTTTGTTCTGGATTTGTTAGTGATTTCTTCTTAGTTTGCCTTTGAATTTTTATTACTCATCATGTTTGATATAGCTTACTTGCTTATTTATTGAATAGTGTTATATGGTGATATTGCCTTTTTCTAACAAGTTAATCATAATTTTGAAATGCTTTAATCATAGGACAAAAGTAACTGGATGATAATAACCCATATATGTACACATCATGATACTAAACAGCAATGGACTTAATAGAATTCACATATTATATTATAATAATGAATCACAAAATGATTGTCTTATCAAGCTACACAGGGGACAACAACCTTCCACCTAACCTTTTTAATAAATGTAGGACAAGTAAGATATGACTAGCGATACAGCATTGACCAATGCAGCCTCACAAGTACTGCCTATGATGCCATTCCTTTTGCTGTAAAGAGAAAGTGGTCATGTGAGTTAACTCCAAATCAAAGCAACCCCAACACACACAAAATTTTTGCAAACACAAATTTTTTGCAAAAATAAGGTATAGCCATAGAGTGGGACTGCCTTCCAAATATAGCCATAGAGTGGGATCACCTTTATGGTATAGCTATAGAGTGGGATCACCTTTGAGGTATATCCACTGAGTGGGATCGCCTTTAAGGTATAGCCATAAAGTGGGATGGCCTTCAAAAGAAGGTTTAGCCATAGAGTGGGAATGCCTTCGAGGTATAGCCATAGAGTGGGATTGCTTTTAAGGTATAGCCACAGAGTGAGATCGCCTTCAAGGTATAGCCATTGAGTGGGATCGCCTTCAAAACAAGATATAGCCATAGAGTGGGATCACCTTCGAGGTATAGCCATAGAGTGAGATCACCTTTAAGACAAGGTATAGCCATAGAGTGAGATCGCCTTCAAATCAAGGTATAGCCAAAGAGTGGGATCACCTTCAGGTTAAAGTATAGCTGCAAAAGCAGAATCACCTTTAAACCAAAGAATTTGCCATGAGCTGGCGTCAGTCACTCAGTAAGCCTTCTTCAGAAGTAGCAAGGAGGATGCCTCCTCAGGTAAGCATCTCTTTCTTTTACTCTAAACTTTGGCATGCCTAGGCACTCTTGTGTAGTAGACTCCCCAAAATTAGGGGCAATTGTAAACATTAAGTCTTAAGGAGGCTTTTATTAGGGATACCTAATGAGGAAAACTGCTCTTTAAAAGATAGCAAGTTAAGGACAATGAGGCCTTTTTGTGTTGAAACCTTTTTTCTCAAAAATATTTTAAAGTGTTTTCATGTTTCATTTGGGTGCTCAAGGGAAGCAAAGGGTCGAACAATGAGAAGTATCATCGATCAAAGGCTTAAGTATGTTTTAAGCCTTACACACTCATGCAAGGGTTTTTCCACTCGTGCATAAGGAGAATATCATTATTATTTGGCCAATCTCCAGCTTTTTTCCATTTTTGGGTTTGCACACTCATGCACAAGGCCTTACACGGTCGTGCAGACAGAGAATCTTACCTTTTCAGGAAAATGGCCTGAAACACTCAAGTTGCATATTAGTGTAACCAAAAAGTAGGTTAACTTTTCAAATACAATTAGCAAGTTGGCTAACTTTTGGATTTGCACACTCGTGCATGTGTGTTTGCACAGCTATGCAATGACAGTAATCATAATCAGACATGTAATGAAAAAACACTTATTCCATTTAATCTCAAGAAGTGACATTTTGTGTGCATCTAACTCATGTTATCAATTAGAACTTTCAAGTTTTCTTGATTGACCATTTTCTCTTAACCCTTAATTTTTTCCTAGGGCTCCTTTTTCGATTTTCACCCTAGTGGGGTGCCTAATTTTAGCAAGTCTACT
Organism: Excoecaria agallocha; assembly: GCA_037975025.1. Taxonomy (NCBI): domain Eukaryota; kingdom Viridiplantae; phylum Streptophyta; class Magnoliopsida; order Malpighiales; family Euphorbiaceae; genus Excoecaria; species Excoecaria agallocha. The sequence continues at coordinate 18,527,043 of CM075807.1, forward strand.
TTTTTATTTTCAACCTGTGGGGATTTTTTTCTCTTTTATTTTTTGTAAGTGCTCCAACTGCCAGCACTCCTAAATGTCCATGTGGTCAATGCTCCTGCTGAAAAGATTTTGGGATAATAGCTTGGTAGACTCTCACTATATCATCCTCATATTTACAATCAATGCTTCTGTTGAAATGTTCTCATCTCAATAACTTGGTACTATAAGGTGCACTGACCTTCACTATGTCATTCACAGCATAATTCTTCTGCTCATCACTAGGAGTTAAATAATCTTCTAGACCAAGCCTCTTTCAATGTGCTTTAGTTTTATATTGTGATCTTGGCTTGATTTTGTACACTTCTCAATAACTATGTCACTACGCTCTAGATTGGCACTAATATGAGGAAAACCATCATTAAGGTTGTCAAGACATTTGTTTGTGTTCTATATCTTTCCTAATTTACATTGTCATAAGAGTTTCATCTCTTGTCCAACATTTCCTTGTCATCAATGTCAGTATTATAATTTTGATGTGTTCAACTGTGTATAGTTCTCTTACTAAGGAGCCTTCTTAGTTATAGCTCAAATGAACAGTGGCAACTATAATAAAATTTTAATTTTGGCTTAAGCTATATTCCATTATGACCTCGTGATAATTCATTCTTTTCAAAGTATCTAGTAGTAATGGTTCAAAAAGCATCCTTTGAGGATAATGTGGATGGCAAGATAGAGTATCCATCTTGATATTAGGATTTGTCGTGGGAAAACCAATAGCCTATTGTGACTTGCCTTTAAGCATGATATAAGACTTTTCTTGCATGGTCATGATTGCAAAAGGGAATAATAGCAAAGACATGTCGAGTTTATAGTAAGGGTACTTCATAGCTTGCTTCCCATCAACTCTTACAGAAAGGCATTTGACACCCTAAGTAGTGGCACAATCTTTTTTCCTTTTTTTCTTTTTGTTTCTTCTTTTTTATCTCTCAAATTCCCCTCACTTCAGGAGTCATAATAGATGCACTCAAGATTTTTTTTTCTTGAGATCAAGTGGAGTAATGTTCATTGAATTAATGTTCTAGATATGAGTTATGGTTATTGTCATACATGATGAAAATAAATGAGACATTAAATACATAAAGAAAGTTTATATCATTAATGCAATCAAAAGAAAAAAAATTGTTTTAGTTCAAGGACACTTATTAAATCATAAAAGAAAAAGACTATTTAGGCTCCATCTTTATTTAGATGATGCCCCCAGGGTTGGCGATGACATGAAGCTTATAAAGGAATACTTAATTCTCCCCCTTTGGGATCGGTGCCTGCTGATTGTCAACTAAATCTTGAATATGATATCTTAACGGATGACAGTAATCAATTTTATACTCTATGTGCTAGTGATAAGCATAGTATCGATCTGTTACATGTCCAGGTTTCCCATAGCTTATGGTTGTCTTTACTGGTAATGGTTGTAACTTCCCTTGCCTACTAATACGAGTGAGGTACCAAGACAGATGTTTACCCATAATGGCATAATGATTCCCATTTGTTCTTGTGACTGAAACTTCTGCAAACTCATTATTGCACCTACTTAAGTCTCTATTCTTCTACTTGTTTTATGGTTACTTCTTTTTGAAGTTGTAGCCTGGGCCTTTTCTTTCAAATATTCCCCTTCAGCTTTAATAGTGATGTCCTTGAGAGATTTCCAATCTTTAAGCCCTTTCATTTTCAATCCATCTCTTAGGTATGGACTTACAATCCTAATGAAGAGTCTGATTTGATCAGGGGTGTTTAGCTTTCGCTTCATCTCCATTACTCTATTTCTCCAGGGAGTAAGGTATTTATGGAAGGACTCTTCAAGTTTCTAGCATAACAACTCTAAATCTTTAAAAGTGACCTCTATTCTGGTGCTATAGTCATACACCTTCATAAAATCCTCCATCAAAAAATTCCAATCTTTCTTAATCCTGCGATCTAACCCATGGTACTAATCAATGACAAGGCCTATCAAACTGAGGCAAAAATACTCAATCTTTTGCTTCCTAGTCAAAGCGGTTCCCTTCATCACCAATGTGTATTGATTTACTTGTGCTGATGGGTCTGAAGTACCATCAAACTTAGGCAAATCAGGCATCTTGAACCTTCAAGGCAACAACTCTTCACTGTCTAGATCTATATCCTCAAGGCTGAGTCCTCTTCTATCTGATAGGAGATAGGCCATTGCTTCAATTTTCTCTCCTAACTTCTTTAGGGCCATATCTTTTACCTTAGGGTTCTCATTCTTCACTACCAATATTGGCTCATCCTCTTCCTCATCTTCTATAAAGCCCTCTTTGAGAGCAGGTATGTTATCCCTTCTCTACTCAATGCCTGTCAAGTGAATGCCCCCAATAGTGTTCTGATTTATGGGCTAAGGTTCAGCAGGTGGTGGAAACATTCCTCTAATTTGAGCCAGCATCCTCTTCTTAAACTCCTAGAACTTTTTATCTAGCCTTCTATCCAACTCATTATGTTGTCTTTATGGTGTCTCCCTAGCCATCTCTACCTCTAGTATAGAAATCATTAGACTCCCTAAACCACCTAAATGAATATTCTACGATCTTTGAATAAGTGAAGGGTTAGAATGATGCATAATATGGTGAGCATATGAATTATATACATGACACATAAGTGTGAATATATTATACATATGATGTTCAAGGATGATTCACATGGATGACATACATACGATGCGTGACTCATGATTAGGATGATCCATAATGATGTATAATATATAGGTGATGCATAAATGCAATGAATGTTTTCATTAGACATCAATCACAATCACACACAAGCATAGACAAAGCCTTCCAACCTTATTACTCCCACATAGAAGGTCATACGATCTCTTTCCTAGGTGGGCTTAACCCGTGGATCATCCACGAACCCAATAAGTGTGTATGGTGCACGGTGAAAAATTAGCAGAATAACCTCTCTAATTAAAAGTGTAAGTGTATGGGTTTTGACCATTATGTATTTTGAATAACTCATACAGATCGGGTTGGGCCTGCTAGGACATGGTAGCCTTTGATCGGTACCCTCCTAATTTGTTTGAGTTCGGTCAATACGTAAAGGTCCACATAGCAAGCAAACATTATTATGCTTATACATCCAAGGAAAAATTGCTATTGTCATTATAAGGGCTTGAGTCGAGGGTGATGAAACTTTAAGGCTACCTAAGCATGGTTTCTACCAATAAGTCTAGCTCATCATGAGCATAACAATCGATGGGTTACCATTTTATATACCATTTGGTACTAGACTTGGGCCAGTGGGTCTCCTTGACACCTCCCTATATTGAGTGAACGTAGGGCATGCTTCAGGATAGCACCAGGGCTAACAAAGGACACCTGACTTAATTCTAAGGCTCTAAGATGAATGTAGGAAATGCAGTTTAGAAAAAAGATAAGATTAATTAATAAAACCCAATTATAAATAACTTAACCAAAATATTTTTTAGAGCAAGGTCTCTTTATTTTCCCAGTGGAGTTGCCACTGCGATGCATGCCAAAACCAGGCTCGTCATCCGGGTTTGCTCTCGGATGCCTGCTTTTAGGGTCCAAGAGCGGATTAGGCTCACTTAACTCATAAATTGGCTACTTCATAATAAAAAGGGATCAATACCAAATTATTATTTATAGTCAACCTATGAAGGCATCTACTAATGGGCCCAAAAGAGGTAGGTTTCATGGAGTTGCCACCCAACAGAATATTGGAAAATAAATCTCAACCTTTTGATGCCCAAATAAAGAATGGTGGTCGAGACATCACTCTTATTAGGCATCTTGGTTAGGTGTTGTTTTATAATTGAGTTTTATATTTAATCCCCTCTCCTCTCTCATGTGATACAAAGTGTAAAAATTAAGTAAACAACCCAATCAAATAAATAAAGTGGTAAAAAGAAAAAAAAAGTAAATCTACTTAACTATTACACAAGAAAATCGTTCCAAAGAAAAGAATAACGCACAAAAGAAAGATAAATAAATGTCATGTATAAAATGAGATATTCATTTAGATTGGAAATCTTGGTTTTCTCATGCATATTTCATAAAAAAAAAAAGGCTTTTATTATATTATGTGAATTTTTGGGTTAAAAGTTGGACATTGATCCATTTTTATTAAGAAAATTCCAATTTGATTAATAAAAATGATTTTAAATGAATTTTGATTCGATGTGCAAAAATCATCTTTTTTACTACCTATTACATTCCCAAAATAATACATCTAAATGATCAAATAATGAAGAAATAAATAAAAAATAAAATAAAATAAGCAAAAGAGAATTAATATCTTCCATGGGAATTCTCCAAAGTGTTTTGACCTTTCAAGTTCCAACACCCAATGTAATAAATATTAAAATACTCATAAAACAACAAAGAAAATAAATGGTTAGTAATGTAATAACATAAAAGAAATAATAAAGATTAAAAGTAATTAATTTTGGGCTATAAAAAGAACATACAGAATACTAAATATACTAGAACAAAAAAAGGAAAATGACATTATAAAAAATAATTAACATGAAAGACAAATTATGTCCTAATCATGCCAAATCTAACTATGATAGTCAAATACATATTTAAAACATGCCAAATAATTTATTAATCCTAAAATACAGAAATTTGAGAAAGAAAAATAATTATGCATCAATGGTGAAAAATCCTAAAATATGTCATTGTACATATTTTAACTACATTCATATAATCATGACAAAATATTGAAATAATATATAATTAAATTAATCATGGCATAAAAATAAGAATGAAAAGGCAATACTTCTACATAATTAAAATAATCATGGCAGAAACAACATCAACTAAAGACAAGCTTTCATGGCATAAAAAAATAAAAAACAAATAAATATAAATAAACAACATTTTCACATAATAAATTAACATATCTACATGAAAATTAATTGAAATAAAAAAATAGAATAAAAGCCTAGAATATTACCCTCTATTGCTCTTTAGAAAGCTAGAGAATTATGCTTCAAGTTTCTCTCCAATTGATCTCCACAATTGATAGAAAAAATAATAAAAATGTTTTGGTGTTATAAAAAGATGTAGAGGAGTTAAGAGATACAAATCGATTTTTTATTCTCAAAACTTAACAGCTACCTTTCTTAAGTTTTTCAAGAAATTTGAAATTTTTCTTAGCCACCAAAGAAGAAGAAGAAGAAGCCCCCCAAAAAAACCCTGTGGTTTTCCTATTTATTTAGGTGAGTTTTTGAGTCCCCTTAAAACTCTCCTTTTTTAGTTTTTAAAAACTGTCCAAACTCTTATTTCTAAAACTTAAATCCTTAATCTAATCCCTTAAGATCGGATTAGATTTGAGATAAAAATCCTCCAAAAAAATCCCCTTTCTCGCCCAAAAAACGTGGGTAGTAAATTTGCAAATTATATGACGAACGTGAGTCTATCGCGATGGACGGGCAACCCATTTGTCATGATGGACGGGCACGATGAACAGGCAAAACAAAAAAAAAGTGATTTTTTGCCATTAAAAGCTCGTTTTAGCCCCAAAACACACAATAAAACAAAGCTCAATAAAAAAACCTTAAAAACTTTGTGGAAATCAAGGATAAGACTCAAAGTTTTCATTTTCTATCTGTAGTACGAATGATGCTTCCACATCAAGTAACTCCAATTTGGGTTACCTCAAGACCCAATGTTTACACATTGTTTTAAATATTAAGATTTTCATTTATTAATTATATTTATCATATATTCACAGTATATTTATTCCTGTCTAGATTTAGGTTGTGAAACCCTTTTCAAGGGTTTATTGCCGTGTGATAGAAAGTACTAGGCTATTCTTGCAAAATCCCCTTTTACCATTTTAGTTGTCTTTCTCAAAAGGTGTGATTTAAAAATTGTGTTTTTGTATTTAGTGATTCTTTTTTGCTCCCTTTTGGATCTATTGTTGACAAAGACTTTATTTTTAAAATGAGAGAAAAAAACTAGTCTTTGCCAGGCCAATACAGCCATGTATCACGTGATGCACACCTATGTGTCATGTGATGCATAGCCCAAAATATGTTTTCTTATTTTTAAAAAATAGAAGAGTCAATCGCATGTCGTCCAATATGCACCAGTGCATTTCTCGACATATACGCTGGATTCTTATCTTTTTATGTTTACTTCATTTTGCATTTTTATATTATACCTTTCTATTATTGATATTGTTATTATTACAGCTATTGTTATTGTTATTATTATTGCAAATAACCCTCTCATAAGTGCAGTTGGGTGAGCACTACAAGTAAGTCTTTAACCCTCTTCCTTTATTATAAAAAGATTTTTTCGATCCTGAATGGAAAGTGTCATAAAAACCTATTTAGAGTAAAGAATTGGGGTATTTCGCTAATAAAATCGGACCAATGTCCAAATTTTTTCATAGAAAACTCACATGTGAAAATTAGCTTTTAATAATGTAAATGACTCTTGTATATAATAAAAAACCAAGGGATGTTTCCTAAATAAAATTTAAACTGGCAAGTACCTATCTTCAAACACTCACAATGAAACACTTCTTCATAACCCACATGTGAGGACCAAAGTTCTCATAAAAAAAAGGTTACAATGAACTGCTTGATTTATGGATGTCTTTATTACTTTATGATATGCCATGATTTACCGCTTTCTTATGTGATTGGGTGCGCCTTTAATTTCTATATTTGCACTGATCTTGCATGTAAGAAAAGAAATAACATAATTAATCTGAAAGCCATTATGTCACATTCATTAAAGGTAAAAATAAGAGCAAAGTTCTAAACCACCTCTGGGTTTTTGGCCTCACGAGATTGGAACACCATTTTTCTAATGTTCCATTGGGTGGTGGCTCCTTACAATCAGCCTTATGGTGCCCAATAGACACCTCCTGGCTATCAATTGTTAGCAATGAGATAAAGATACCTCAAGATGCCATCTTAAGCCTTACAAGGTTTGGGATTTAGCAAATCGAGTTGAGTTTTTTTCCTATCATGAAGCAACTGTCAGCTCGAGCGAAGGAGCCTCAACCTGGTCAGACACTGAAAGCAAGATAGAACCACTAAAGGTCAAAGGTCTCCTCTATTAACCTCGACGATCCCTTGGTTCTGGGGGCGATTAAGGTAGTAGTAAAAAGAGCACTTGTCACAATAAGTATGTAAAATGAAGCAAAGGAAAACCAAAGTAAAGGAAATATTAGCTCAAGTGCTTAAGAAGGAGGAAATCTATATCTTGGCCATTCATCAAATAATGCACGGGTGTGCATCAAGTTATGAATGACCATATATCATTGAATAGTGATAATTTGTCCTTTCTCCTATAAACAAATCTTGATAAACAATTGCATCCAAAAGGGCTCGAAAAATGGAACAAAAAAGGAAGGGAAAAGACCCTCAAAATGTTTTTTTTTTAAATTAAAGGAATTTCAAAAGGTTTTATAAAGGAGATGTATTTAAAAAAGCAAAAAAATTAATTTTAACATGAAAATCCTATTATTTCTATCACACGGCAAAATACCTTAAAAAAAAAGGTTTCACAATCTAGATTTAAGTAGGAAGGAAAGCAAAAGGAATACTACAAAAATAAATTCTCGGTAAAGTTTATAACATTTACAAATAAATGTATAAACTTTAACCTGTCAGAAATTGAGCCAAAAAAGAAAAAGGCTTTATAACATTACCTTCAATGTACGTACTTAGATAAACGGTGAAATTTTAGCTTTTTAGATCTCTTCCTTGTTAAAGGTTTCAAATTGAGTTCAAAATGTAAGACTTTTCAAAAGAACTATTTTGAGAATGAAAGCCATAGAAAATCATGAATTAAAATCTTTTGTTTAACTTTCAAACCTTTACTAACTTTCAAAAAATAGTCTTTCTGCATAAATTTTTTCAAAACTCAAATTTTTCAAACTTTTTTTGCCATCCTCTTTAAAGTTTGTGAAGCAAACTTTTTATAAGAAAATATTGTACACAGGTGAGCATTCCCAAGTATACCCGTGCATGATGATCACTTCTTAGGAATCTCAAACAAGTGGAACAAGTTAGATTGAAAAAGAGATTCCCCTTTTGATGCATGGGCGTGTTTGAGGTTACACACAAATCTACAACCATTTTGGACAGTCAAGTGGGGGAAGTGGGCAAATAATGGAAGTCATTCCTTGATGCATAGGTTTGCATCATAATTATACACAGGCGTGCATTAGAAATGTTGCATAAGGGTGCATAAAAATGAAGAATGAGTGTGCATCTAAAATACCCTTCATTATTGAACCTTTTTGCTCCTCTTAAATGCCCAAAAATAGCACAAAATACTCAAAATAATTTTAAAAAGTTTTACCAAGCAAGGAGAGATCTTTGAACCCTTAATTCTTTATCTATTCAAAAACAGTCTTCCTTATTAAATATCTCTAAAAAAAGCCGCCTCAGAACCTAGTGTCTATAGTTGCCTCCAACTTTAGGGAAGCTAATGCACTAAATGCCTAGGTGAGCCAAAGCTCAAAGTGATGGAATATGACATGGTATGATAATCATGATAGCACAGTGGAAAAACAAAAATTTTATCATACATACCATACATATCTAAAGATAGAATCGAAACATGCAATTTTAGGGTTATCGAACTTACAACTTTTGATGCCTTTTAAAACTTTTATTCCGATGATGACCAGCAACAAAGATGGCTTTGTCCGCCTTAGATCTCGATCACCAATGCCAAGGAATAGCCTTTTGCGCCACTCCCTCTATTCTCACACACACAATTACACCGTCGGCTTAAAAACGAGATTGCTAGATCTCTTTTTCGGTATTGTGTAAGGGTTATAGTTTGAAGCTACAAAACTTGATTTTGTACTTCTTTAGATTGCTATTACTGCTCAATAACACAAGAGAATGAGGAACAATCCTTTCTCCTTGTGAAAAATTGAACAAAAGAATTAAGAGAGAGAGAGTCACTATTCACGAGTTACTATTCACGAGTTACTATTCATGCCACAAAAAAATTAGGTTTAGGGTTTTATTTCTTTTAATATATATGCTTATCCTTTGGCAAGTCATTAATCTGAATTCAACTATCCTAAGATAATTAATTCAAACTCTATCACTTCCTAAAGATAAGTAATATATTTTGAATTAAACTCCTTTGAATTTAAATTCAAATTTGAAATAAAACATAAGACATTTAAATAAATGAAATCACTTAATTTAAATATATAGCATATGCCGAAATTCCTTGATTTCCCTCTTGGAATTTCGGCCACATCATTAAATATATAAGTGATTTAATTTAATTTAAATTCCTTTAGGCTTTAATATTCAATTAACTTAATTAACACAAGATAATTAATTAATTGAAATTAAACCTTATGGGCTGAATTTCTCTCTCTCATGGACCAAAGCCCAATAGCAATATTATAACCCATTACATACATTAATTTGACTTTAATTAAAAGCTCAAATTAATGTCCAATACTTAATTTAAATATTTTAAGCCCAATGCTTTGTGTGCGATCCTATAGGTCCATTTAATGTTGGCAATGAATTAATAAATTAATTCAAAGGCTATATATATTCTCTAGCAAGATATTATAGCATTCCAAATTAAATGAAAATGCATATGGCATTTGGTGACCTAATGTAATTTCGCATAGTCCCTTACCCATAAATATCAGAATTAATATAAGGCATGGAACTAGTCATCCTTATATACATTAATTCATTTCTTGATATTCCAATGACACTGAATTCTCAGATAAATAATGATTACTCATTATTTCATCTCGGTATGGCCATACACTTCTCAGTTCACTGATCAAGTGGCCGGTGATATTTTTCTCTCTTATCGAGAGGGGTAATCCCTTCACTTCTCTCATGCTCTCTAACATGAATCAGTGCATACCCAATCATACCCGTACTTGTCACTCTGTTACGAGCACGTTAGGTGTATGTCAAAGTACACAGTAATTCATAAAGAGTTTCATAGAGATTTCAGGTCTAAGAACTCCGATACAAAACTTGCATATGAGAAACACTTATGACTTGTACCATGTAGTGTTCTCATGAGCGGATCGAATCCAGATACCATGTTCTTTAACATGTATCTATGATCTCTGATTGACACTCTTGTCCTAATGATCCGTAAGACAGAACTCATAAGATCAGAGAGAGCATACTAGTCTTAATTCATTTGTTATTCCCATAACAATGACTGACTAGGGATATTTAGAATGATGTCTCATTTGTTTCAAGGTCTTACAATCCATGTGCCTCACACATGATAACTTAAACCGAAACAACACTCTTGGATAGTTTTATCAATTGATATGCACAGGAATACAAAGGATAAAACAAATGCCTCATTTTATTAATTTCAAGTGTTTCGTTACAATGTATTGGGGCTAGGGCTTACACTAACAATCTCCCACTAGCACTAGTCCCAATTGGGCATAGCCCTAAGACCGAACGCTCTTAAATGAGCTTCGTGCAGATTTGGACGTAACTGTTTCGTCAAAGGATCTGATACATTGTCTTCACTTGATATCTTGCTAACCTTGACGTCCCCACGATCAATGATTTCTCTGATCAGGTGGTACCTTCTGAGTATGTGTTTGGATTTCTGGTGTGACCGGGGCTCCTTAGCCTGTGCGATGGCCCCGTTATTGTCACAGAAAATTTCTAATGGATCTAGGATGCTTGGGACCACTCCTAATCCATTAATGAAATTTTTAATCCAAACAGCCTCTTTTGCAGCCTCACTTGCTGCAATATACTCAGATTCTGTAGTTGAGTCGGCAACGGTTTCTTGCTTTGAGCTTCTCCAGCTGACAGCACCACCGTTCAAAACAAAAACAAACCCAGATTGCGATCTAGAATCCTGAGTGCTAGTCTAAAAAGCAGCATCGGCATAACCTTGTATGACGAGCTCTTTTTGACCACCATACACCAAGAAGTGATCCTTAGTCCTTCGCAGGTACTTAAGGATCCCTTTTACAGCAGACCAGTGCTTCTCACCAGGGTCTTGCTGAAACCTACTGGTTATACTCAGTGCATGAGCAACATCCAATCTAGTACATAACATAGCGTACATGATAGATCCAATAACAGATGCATATGGGATTCTACTCATGTTGTCCCTTTCCTCTTTGGTTTTAGGGCACTGTTCTTTAGTCAAAGGAACTCCCAAAGCCAAAGGTATGTACCCTTTCTTTGAGTCTCCCATACTAAAATGCTTTAATACTTTGTCTATGTACTTTTCTTGACTTAGTCCCAAAAGCCGATTCGATCTATCTCTATAGATTCGAATACCAAGTATTGTCTCGGCTTCACCTAAGTCTTTCATTGAGAAATATTTTCCCAACCATTGCTTAACCTTTTGCAATGTTGGAATATCATTCCCAATGAGAAGGATGTCGTCCACATATAGGACCAGAAACACTACTATGCTCCCACTAACCTTCTTGTACACACAAGGCTCATCTTCGTTCTTGATGAAGTCAAATTCTTTGACTGCCTCATCAAAGCGAAGATTCCAACTTCGGGATGCTTGCTTTAATCCATAAATGGATTTTTGAAGCTTGCATACCTTCTTAGGATGCTTGGGATTGACAAAACCTTCAGGTTGTGTCATATACACATCCTCAAGTAAATTTCCGTTAAGGAAAGCAGTTTTGACATCCATTTGCCATATCTCATAATCATGATATGCAGCTATGGCAAGCAAGATTCTAATGGACTTGAGCATAACTACAGGCGAAAAGGTCTCGTCATAGTCTATACCATGAGTTTGTCGAAAACCTTTTGCTACTAGTCTACCTTTGTAGGTCTTATCAGCTTTTAGTTTGAATAACCACTTGCATTCAATTACCTTAGCACCTTCTGGTGGATCAACCAAGGTCCAAACCTGGTTATCGTACATTGATTGCATCTCGAATTTCATGGCTTCAAGCCAATTATCCGAGTCTGGGCTTTCAATAGCTTCTCGGTAGGTAGTAGGATCCTCACGATCTACTAACTCAATAGTGTCACTGTCAGTGATTAGAAATCCATATCTCTCAATCTCCTGACGTACCCTACCAGACCTTCTAGGTACTTGTGTAATGGGTTCTTGTTCCACAACTGGTTGTGAACTTGATCCCATTTCCAAACCATCCTCTATAGGAGCTTGTGGCACTTGAATTTCTCCAAGTTCTACTTTACTCCCACTGTCTTTCTTGAGAAGGAACTCCTTTTCCAAGAAAATAGCCTTGCGAGCAACAAATACTTTGTTCTCGGCTTGTGAGTAAAAGTAGTATCCCTTTGTTTCTTTGGGATAGCCCACAAACAAGCAGACAGTCGATTTGGACTCTAGTTTGTCAGATGTTAATTTCTTAACATGTGCTTCACAGCCCGAAATCTTGAGAAAAGACATATTAGGTTCTTTCCCAGTTTATACCTCGTATGGTGTCTTCTCAACTGCTTTAGTTGGAGTACGGTTCAATAGAAACGCAGCAGTTTCTAATGCATAACCCCAAAAAGAGATAGGAAGATTAGCTTGACTCATCATAGATCGAACCATGTCCAACAGAGTTCGATTTCTCCTTTCGGACACACCATTCCATTGCGGTGTTCCAGGAGGAGTGAGCTGTGAAATAATACCACACTCTTTTAGATGATCATCAAACTCTTGGCTTAAGTATTCGCCACCTCGATCTGATCGAATGGCTTTTATACTTTTGCCAAGTTGGTTTTCTACTTCGTTCTTAAACTCCTTGAATTTCTCAAAAGTTTCAGACTTGTACTTCATTAGATAGACATAGCCATATCTACTGAAGTCATCTGTGAAAGTCACGAAGTAGCTAAAACCACTTCTAGCTTGTGTACTTAATGGTCCACATACATCGGTATGTATTAGTTCCAATAAGCCATTAGTCCTTTCACCTTTCTTGTTAAAAGGACTCTTTGTCATTTTTCCATGCAAACATGGCTCGCATGTGTCATAAGACTCTAAGTCAAATGACCCAAGCACTCCAGTTTTGTGGAGTCTTGAAATGCGTTTTTCGTTTGCATGTCCTAAACGATAATGCCAAAAGTAAGTAGGGTTCAATTCGTTTGATTTAACCCTCTTTGTATTAATGTTGTATATCGACTCTTTGTTTTGTAAATCAAGGATATAAAGGCCATTTTGCAACATGGCATTGCCATAAGAAATGCCTTGGCGACGAATATGAGCATTGCCATTTTTAATAACAAAATCAAATTCATCATTATCCAAACATGAAACTGAAATAATGTTTCTGCTCATAGCAGGCACATAATAACAATTATTCAAAACAATACAAAGTCCGGAAGGTAAAGTGAGGTGATAGTCGCCTATCTCCATGGCAGCAACTCGTGCTCCATTCCCCACACGGAGGTCCACTTCATTCTTCCCAAGTAACCGCCTATTTCTTAGCCACTGCACATTTGAACAAATGTGAGAACCACAATCGGTATCCAATACCCAAGTGGTAGAAATAGAAAGGTTAATTTCAACAACAAAAATACCAGAACTGGACGCCTTGGCTCCATTCTTCTTTTGTTCTTCCTTGAAGAGAGCGCAATTCTTCCTCCAATGCCCTATCTTGTTGCAATGGAAGCAAGTGCTCTCACTCTCTTTGAGTTTTGGCGCCTTGGGCTTGGATTAGGCCTGAGGTGCACTCCCACTTGACTTGGGTTTTGCCTTTCCCTTTCCCTTTCCCTTAGCGGGTCCCTTCTTAATTCCCTTTTGAACCATTAGAACGGGATTGGTCTTTCGAATGTTCTCTTCAGCATTCTTAAGCATCCCATGAAGCTCAGTGACTAACTTGTTCATTGCATGCATGTTATAATTCATCACAAATGGATCATAAGCAGCAGGCAATGATCCTAAGATCAAGTCAGTGGCCAATTCCTTTGGCACTAGTACCTCAAGCTTCTCAAGAGTATCAAGATACCCTTTCATCTTGAGTACATGGGTACTAACAGGTGTACCCTCAGCCATCTTGCAAGAAATTAATGCCTTTGTTGTCACGAACCTCTCGTGACGAGCTTGCTCTTGGAACATCTCCTTGAGGTGCACCATGATCGCATAAGCCTCTTGGTCCATAAATTGCTTTTGCAATTCAGGCACCATAGTGGCCAGCATCAGACAGGTCACATCGTTGGAGTTGCTCTTCTTGGTCTCAAAAGTTTCCTTTTGAACCGCAGAGGCGTTCCTTCCTGGTTCTTCAGGCAAGGGTGCATCCAAAACATATGACTTTTTCTCTTGCTTAAGAACTAATTTTAAGTTTCGAGACCAGTCTATGAAATTGGTGCCATTCAATTTGTCCTTTTCAAGGACCGATCGCAATGAGAAATTGTTATTTGAAGATGCCATTTTTCAATCTACAATAAAATTTAGCAAGATTAAATGAGGTCTTATTTATGATCCCACAAACCGAATTAATATCCCTTTAAATAATTCGCGTTAGTGATTTAATGTGGGCCAAGATCCACTTTTCACAATAACTTATTAGTCAAGCTGAGCTTGTACACCTAACAAGTTAAGTTACTTAGGTAGGAAAACTCCAACCATGTCTCGTACATGACTCTTGGATCAAATGGGCTAACATCTTAAGATGTTATAGCACAACCCATTTATTAGTTGCCTAGGTCCGGGCATCCCTTTCCATGATAAGTCCAACCTACATTCACAACCCATGCCTCACAAAGATAATCGGGCGCATCTAGGACTCCTAGTCTACGTGACCGATGATCGATGCCTTGACATGTTTCGAATTAGGAAGGCAACTTTGTGACTTACTATTTTTAGGGATTCATTTTATTACGGCTTACATGGCATACGCTTTGTCATCCATACATAGCATGCATATATATATAATTGCATAAAGTAAAGCGTGACAAACATGGGCCCAAAAACTTACAACTAAGATTCTATACTATTACATAAGAATCTTCGAGTTGGGCTTCTCCACTCCGGTGGGCTTCGTCTTGATTTACAAAGTCTTCAAATAAATTCTATTCTAAGAAATAAATGAAACTTTTACAATAAAATATAATGGCACGCAGGCCATATTTAATTACAAAAACCCAGGGCCCATGAATGCACCATGCATATCCATTCATCACACCAAACAAGCAAATAAATATACATAGCATTCATGGATCAGACAAAGTCCAATTTTAATCAATTTAGCCAAGCCCATTAATGGAAATTGTGTACTTGAACCTTTAAGAGAAGACCCCGTGATGGGCCTGGGCCGAAGCCCAATGGACTAAATCCTCTTATTGAATAAGTTCTCTTAAAAGCCCAAAACACAAACTAGTTAGATTTGTGCCATAAATCAACTCTAGTATAATTTTCAATTTTACCATTTTTAATTTTATGTCATACAGCCCATAAACATTAAAAATACATATAATATGTGCTAACATGAATTAAAAATAAAATCATGAAGAACACATATAATAGAACACGGCATTCATGCAAAAACAAACAAACAACAAAACTAGTTGTTTAATGCTTATGTAATGCCATGAAATGCACAAACATTTAAATCAATTTTATGAGTCATTTAATAATCTAAATAAGTCCATAAATATTGATTTAATATTCTGTACCATTTTAATCTAAATGTGTTTTTACCATTTTAATCAAAACAAAGCAAACAATGTTGATTAAACATGTAACAAACACAAACTAGTCATTGTTTTAAGTGATTTTAAAATTAATCAATTAAATTATCATGGACCAGAATTAAAACCAAATTTAAAAAATGTCCAGACCTGATAATTAATCTTTAAATATCACTTACAAACATGCCAAAAACGTTTTTACATTTAATTTTGAAAACTAGTTGTTAAACTAGCAATTTACATGCCAACTAGCACCTAGTTTCATAATTAACATGTACCATCAGGTATAAATAATTAAATCCGACCATTACCAGCCCTAATAACATCTTAGGACAGTATATTAACATGTCATATTAATTATAATACCTATCTAATCAATTAAAATCGTTTTTACACCAAAACAATGCAAAAAACTCAAAACAGAAAATTTCAGATTTGCATGTTTTCAAAATAACGATTTTTAATTAATTTTTTCATGCATCTAAAGCACTAAAATAAGCATGTCTTGTCTCTGATACCACTGATGGAATATGACATGGTATGATAATTATGATAGCACAGCGGAAAAACAAAAATTTTATCATACATACCATACATATCTAAAGATAGAATCGAAACATGCAATTTTAGGGTTATCGAACTTACAACTTTTGATGCCTTTTAAAACTTTTATTCCGATGATGACCAGCAACAAAGATGGCTTTGTCCGCCTTAGATCTCGATCACCAATGCCAAGGAATAGCCTTTTGCGCCACTCCCTCTATTCTCACACACACAATTACACCGTCGGCTTAAAAACGAGATTGCTAGATCTCTTTTTCGGTATTGTGTAAGGGTTATAGTTTGAAGCTACAAAACTTGATTTTGTACTTCTTTAGATTGCTATTACTGCTCAATAACACAAGAGAATGAGGAACAATCCTTTCTCCTTGTGAAAAATTGAACAAAAGAATTAAGAGAGAGAGAGTCACTATTCACGAGTTACTATTCATGCCACAAAAAAATTAGGTTTAGGGTTTTATTTCTTTTAATATATATGCTTATCCTTTGGCAAGTCATTAATCTGAATTCAACTATCCTAAGATAATTAATTCAAACTCTATCACTTCCTAAAGATAAGTAATATATTTTGAATTAAACTCCTTTGAATTTAAATTCAAATTTGAAATAAAACATAAGACATTTAAATAAATGAAATCACTTAATTTAAATATATAGCATATGCCGAAATTCCTTGATTTCCCTCTTGGAATTTCGGCCACATCATTAAATATATAAGTGATTTAATTTAATTTAAATTCCTTTAGGCTTTAATATTCAATTAACTTAATTAACACAAGATAATTAATTAATTGAAATTAAACCTTATGGGCTGAATTTCTCTCTCTCATGGACCAAAGCCCAATAGCAATATTATAACCCATTACATACATTAATTTGACTTTAATTAAAAGCCCAAATTAATGTCCAATACTTAATTTAAATATTTTAAGCCCAATGCTTTGTGTGCGATCCTATAGGTCCATTTAATGTTGGCAATGAATTAATAAATTAATTCAAAGGCTATATATATTCTCTAGCAAGATATTATAGCATTCCAAATTAAATGAAAATGCATATGGCATTTGGTGACCTAATGCAATTTCGCATAGTCCCTTACCCATAAATATCAGAATTAATATAAGGCATGGAACTAGTCATCCTTATATACATTAATTCATTTCTTGATATTCCAATGACACTGAATTCTCAGATAAATAATGATTACTCATTATTTCATCTCGGTATGGCCATACACTTCTCAGTTCACTAATCAAGTGGCCGGTGATATTTTTCTCTCTTATCGAGAGGGATAATCCATTCACTTCTCTCATGCTCTCTAACATGAATCAGTGCATACCCAATCATACCCGTACTTGTCACTCTGTTACGAGCACGTTAGGTGTATGTCAAAGTACACAGTAATTCATAAAGAGTTTCATAGAGATTTCAGGTCTAAGAACTCTGATACAAAACTTGCATATGAGAAACACTTATGACTTGTACCATGTAGTGTTCTCATGAGCGGATCGAATCCAGATACCATGTTCTTTAACATGTATCTATGATCTCTGATTGACACTCTTGTCCTAATGATCCGTAAGACAGAACTCATAAGATCAGAGAGAGCATACTAGTCTTAATTCATTTGTTATTCCCATAACAATGACTGACTAGGGATATTTAGAATGATGTCTCATTTGTTTCAAGGTCTTACAATCCATGTGCCTCACACATGATAACTTAAACCGAAACAACACTCTTGGATAGTTTTATCAATTGATATGCACAGGAATACAAAGGATAAAACAAATGCCTCATTTTATTAATTTCAAGTGTTTCGTTACAATGTATTGGGGCTAGGGCTTACACTAACACAAAGGAAGAGATAAACACTTACCTAAAAAGGCAGTTTCCTGGCTGCTTTTTGAGAAGGCTTATAGAAGTGGTGAATGGAATGATCTAAACTTGTGGGCCATTGTTGGATCGTACTGTCTCTATTTGCCTCTTAAATGGCCTTATAGATCGGTGATGGATTGAGTGGTTGATTCCAGTTTGTTGGCCATGGTCAAATCATGCAATCTCCATTTACCTCTATAAGGTCTTATAAATCGGTGATGGACTGATATTTGGTGCCTCTTGAGAGGACTTAATGCTCTTGAGAGACATTTCCTTGCCTTATGAAAGGACTTTTTGAATTTGGTGCCTCTTGAGAGGAGTTGATGCTCTTGAGAGACCAAATGTAACACCTCGTATCCTGTTTGATGAGCTAGCCAAATAAGAATGTTACCAATTATTCTATGATCCATAAATATACGAATAATATAAATTCTTTTTAATTTATGAAATACTGAAATTTGTTACTATTTATTCTTACAAAATTTCAATAGAGCTTTCCCATAATGTTACCTAACCTCTTATAAAGAAAAATTATTTTTATAGTTCTAAAATCATATATCTAACTCCAAAACTCTAACACAAGTTTTCTCATCTTTTATTGTATATTAAACAAATATTTCCAATAAACTCGCATATTTATAAGCATGCTATGCTTATTCCAGCTATATATATATATATATAAACGTAAACATAAACCATATTCTTGTACCTATTCGTAGCATAATGCACTTATTTATAAATTATTACATATAAGACAGAGATTATCTGCATAAGCAGCATTAAACCAT
Source organism: Excoecaria agallocha (assembly GCA_037975025.1). NCBI lineage: Eukaryota > Viridiplantae > Streptophyta > Magnoliopsida > Malpighiales > Euphorbiaceae > Excoecaria > Excoecaria agallocha. Next base: position 18,545,901 of record CM075807.1, read on the forward strand.
CATAAACCAATAACTTAATTACAACTATTTGATACGAAACTCATTTTACAATAATGCTCCAAAATAATCCATCAAGTGTACATGCCAAGATCAAGTTAACAAGCCTAAAATACATATCACTAGCATTTTCCTAAAACTTCTTATTTTCAACTCAAATATTTTTTCAAGTATCAATAGGATTGTTAGACTTTTCCCTCAATCTCTAGAATATATTCCTTTAATAAATTTGGGAGCTATTCTCCTTTAATTTTCACTCAATTTACAGGAATCATTATCTGTGTGCCTATTATCAGCCACCAAAGTTTCACTGGCATGATCAAGAACACTTGGAGGAAGCTAAAATCATCAGGGGCCCGATGGAGGTGGTTACACGCTTCAAAGTGGTGCAATTTGGCTGGAATCTGCTCTGGAAGATCTTAACATACCTACCTCTAATCTACTAGTTTTTGGCGAGTGAGATTGAAGAGGGCTGTCATCAAACTCGCCTCACTGCCAAAGGCTTACCGGTGCAGATCGTGTCACCACCCGACACCAAAAATGGCCGAAGTATGAAGGAGAAGTTTTGATTTGAAAAGAGGGAGAATGGCAAAATGGATATGGCAACAAAGATGGTGGAGCGACGGTGACTACATAATCAATGATGGAGGAATAGTGGTAGCGTGGGTCATAGATGATGATGGTGCATCCAACATCGTTGATCGATTCCAAAACTCACGGAGGTAGAAATATTGGGTTTTCTATCCTCCTCCTCTACCTTTCCTCACTCTTTTCTTTTTATTATTATATATATTTCTTATACCTAGGATTAATTTTCTAGATTTTTCTAAGGCCCCCAAGAAAATTCTACATCCTTTTTCATATATTATTTTTGTTTATTTATGTGAATAATCCCGAAAAATTCTGAATCTTTAATCCACTAACCAGAACAAATTCCCGTTGCTAATTTTCAGGGTTTAAATAATAATCATAATTGATATTGATCCAACTTAATCACCTTAATTAACTGTATTTACAACTTAATTATTTAGTCAAAGTTGACTACTAACTATCCTCCAGTCAAAAGTTGACTTTTAGTTAATTCTTGATCTCCAATGTTATTATTCATAACACCGAAATTTTCAAGACGTTATGATTCTTCCCTCCCTAGAAAATTTTTTCCTTGAAATTTATATGAACTTGAGCAATAAAGTATGATTCTTTTTTATATATTCTTCTAGCTCCTTTGCGACTACCTCAGTCTTGAGGTCAACCAATGAAACTCTTTTATTCCTTGGAGTGGTTGGTTTCTCATAAGGTTCTTAACTCATACTTCCTTATATGTCAAATTTGATTAAATATAATTGTCTCTAAATATGACGACGTGATGTTTTCAAGCTAAACCTCAATTTCTGATAAACTTTGATAAGTATTTCCTTTTTGACTTTTTAAATGATTATTCTCTCTCTAAGTTTGTCTATAATTTTTTATTGTATAAAACAGTGTCAATCTTTGTTTATTGAATTTTAATTTGGGCTACCTCTAATCACATTTGGCCTTAACATCTTGTTTCCATCAAATTCTATCCATAACGATAGTGGTCTAGATTCCCTTCCATCCACCTGTGTGTTTACTTGTGGTTGTACAAACCTTATTAATGGGAAATGCTTGTCTCGATTCCTCCCAAGGTCATCCGTACACCTCAAAACATATCCACTAACATCTAGTACATCTTTCATGTTTTATTTCTTTGTATCAAACCACTATTAGTAGTTTTTCACATCATAAAAACATTTTATCATATTTATTAAACACATCATTGGAACATTATTCTGGTGTTTTCCAATCATTGAAAACACACATTCATTATTTATTCAATAGATATCCATCTCCTAAAACCCCAACTTATCTTATTTCCCCTCTTAAATTTATCCATAAGTAGCAGTAGCTAGCCTTTTTTCCATTTTGTTTCTATGTTCCATTATTCTTATTAAATCAAGTTTGACTTGAACTGCAACTCAACTTACTATAGCCCCTTTACTTTCTAATGTCAATCAAGTATTCATGGTTCCCATAGGTGCACAAAAATACCATTAGTACTAATTCCCACATACACCACTTTTTGGACAATCATCAGCAACATAATTCAAATCCTTAAATGTCTTCATGCACTTTTCTCATCTTAATTTATACTCCTTTACATGAATAAATACTTGAGGCTCTTATAATCGATGTAAATATAACATCTTTCTTAGCACTAGCAATGCCCTTTAAAGTTTATTAGTCATTCTTATTTTATTCAGCTCAGCATGAAGCTTTTTACTCTCTTAAATTATAATTAATATAAAACTTAAAAGGCTAACCTTTCATCTCTTTGATTCGTACAGTTGTGACCCATGATTACATACCCCTTATCACATCACATGACTTTCATAATCATATTCCCGATTCCTTAAATCTCATGAGTACAATCGCATAAGGGGTTACATATACTATCATAAGCCATAATACAACATCTTTTATTTTCTCTTTTCCTTCCTTAAGCCAACTAGATAACTCTCTAATGGTTATCTTGTTTGTCACATTTTAATAATTGTGTTTTAGACATGAAATCCAACTCTTCCAATGTCAATCCCTCATGCCAAGGAAGTTTCGACACCTTTTCCTTATCAACCATGTTATTGTCATAACAAATTTTAAAGTGAAAAGATGCATCTCACCTTCCATAAACCCATATATTTCTTTTTAATAAGAAACTTTAAGAGTAACTGTAAGGCCCCCAATTGTACCTCAACAAGAATGTGCCATGTATGTGAGTGTATCTATAATGGTTGTTAAAGAATATGAAAATGAATGTTGTGTCGGGAATATGATTGGCAATAATGTAATTATTGATGGTAATTCGATAATTTGTGCTAATTGAGTTATGTAATCACAAACTTTAAGGAAATTAATAAGAAATTAAGAAGATAAAAGAGGATATGGGGACCATAGTGGAATTTCTCCTAAAGGCCACAAGTGGACTAATAGGAGAGTGCCACAAAGAGATTCTAGAAGAAGAAGGGAAAGTGGGTTTTATAGAGAGAGGAAGGGACAGCTGGTCATGAGGCCATTTCCAGCAATTTTTCCTTAGTTTTTTTGTCATTTCTCTCCATCTAAAACGTCATTCCTAACTAGTGGTTCATAATTGATAAGAGAGAGAATTTAGGAGTTAAAGAAGCACAAGGCAAGCTCTTTTCTTCTTTTTCTCCTCCTTCTTGTCTTCAATTTCTGTAATTTGATAAGAGTATGAAGAGTGGATGTTTATAAATGTTAATTATGAAGTTAGAAGGTGACTCCGGCAAGAAGAAAAGGAAGGAAGCCATTAAAGAGTGAAAAGAGGACCTTTGAGCATTTGGGGTATGGGAACTCCCTCATCCAGTATTTTAGGGATACTTGATCTATTGGGATGATGTATACATGTTTATGGATGTGTAATTGATGATTGAGTGTCAAATTGATGTCAATTTGCATGTGTAATTTGAATTGTACCCGAAATCATATTGGGTGAAAATTCCGTCATAGGATTTGTATGACCCAGGTTTTGTAATTTGATCATATCTCAGCCCCTAGAGCTCAAAATGGGATGATTCTAGTTGGATAATAAACTAGACTTATATAGCTAAATTTCATATGAGAATTTGGACCTGATTCTGCCTCTAAATGTGTTGAAAGTTAGTTCAAAGTAGAGTGATAGTTGCTACCCTATCATTCAGAGTAGTCTACAGTATTTTGGACATATCTCTTGATTTATAAGTCCAAATGCTTGATTTTTAGTGATATGGAAACTAGAGACATACGGAGTCTAGAAGACCATTTTGCCTGAATCTGGCTAAAACTATGTAAAAAATGTAAAATAAAGTGAACTAGGGAACCATGTCCTATCACGAGTTAGCACCATTTGTGACAAATCAGCACAATCAACCTCTGTCACAAGTCGACACCATCAGTGCCGAGTCGGCATTAACCCATTCCTCCTTCCTTTGATTTTTGAACACCTAGTCTTTTAATCTAAAGTATCCAAATGCATTCTAAACATTAATTAGGATTTAAAGGACCTATAAACATAACTACATTAATATGCATCCTAACAATATGCTTGAACCTAAGTGAATGTGTGTATGAATTTCAAATACATTATTGTTGATTATAACTTTAAAGTATGCATGAGTGATTTATATCCTGAATATTTGAGTATAGTTGCATGTTCTTAAGTGAATACCACTAAATGTAACACCTTATACTCGGTTCGATAAGTGAGTCGGATAAGAATATTACCAATTATTCTATGATCCATAAATATAAGAATAACATAAATTCTTTTTAATTTATGAAATACTCCAAATTGTTACTATTTATTCTTACAAAATTTTGGCAAAGTTTTCCAAAACAAACTCTAACATAAGTTTTCTCATCCTTTATTGTATATCAAACCAATATTTCCAAGTAACTCACATATTTATCAGCTACTATGCTTATTCCAACTATATATATATAAAAACATAAACCATATTCTTATACCTGTCCATAACATAATGCACTTATTTATAAATTATTACATGTAAAATAGAGATTATCTGCATAAGTAACATTAAATCATCATAAACCAATAACTTAATTTTAACTATTTGATACAAAACTCATTTGACAATAATGCTCCAAAACTATCTATCATGTGTACATGCCAAGATCAAGTTAACAAGCCTAAAACACAAATCACTAGCATTTTCTTAAAACTTCCTCTTCTCAACTCAAATATTCTTCAAGTGTTAGTAGGATTATCAGATTTTCCTCAATCTCAATAATACTTTCATTGAATAAAACTATCTATCAAGTGCACATGCCAAGATCTAGTTAACAAGCCTAAAATACAAATCACTAGCATTTTCTTAAAACTTCCTCTTCTCAACTCAAATATTCTTCAAGTGTTAGTAGGATTATCAGATTTTCCTCAATCTCAAGAATACTTTCATTGGATAAAATTTGGAGCCGTTCTCCTTTAATTTCGACTCAATTTATAGCAATCATTGTTTGTTTGCTTATCACTAGCCATCAAAGTTTCGCCGACGTGAAATCGAGAACACTTGGAGGAAGTTGACATCATTAGGGACCCAATGAAGGTGGTCACACGCTTTAAGGTGGTGTGGTTTATCTAGAATCTGCTCTAGAAGATCTCAACATATCCATCTCCGATCTACTGGTTTCTAATGAGTGGCGGTTGAAGAGTGGTGTCATCGGACTTACCTCACCACCAAGGGCTTACTAGTGCAAATCATGTCGCCACCCGACGCCGAAGATGACTAGAGTATGGAGGAGAAGTTTTGATTTGAAAAGAGAGAATCTCAAAATGGAGATGGCAACAGAGATGGTCGAGCAATGGCGACTACATGATTGGCGATGGAGGAACAGAGGTGGCGTGGGTTATCAAAACAAAGTAGGAAATATTAATCACGATTTATATATGACAAGACAAGACCCTATCTACAAAAAAGAAAGACTTGAGGTACAAATTTACTCCTAATTTTTTGTAAGAATGATAATTTTATCCCTAATATTTCAATTGGAGCTAATTTGCCCTCTTATACCATAGTATGCCACGAGTTTACTTATTTAATTGCTACACGTCAAGAAACTATTAAAGCAAGAGCAAATTCTCCCAATTTAAAAATGTAACATGTGATATTACACCAATTGAAATAATAACAGTGAAATTGCACCTTTTCTTAATCAAATATTAAGGGCAAATTTATATATTTAATATGGAGTTTTTGTTATTAAACCATTGAACATTTATTTTACAACATTAAGCTTTTGAATTTTTATTTTTTCAGTATTCAGCCCTTCATTAATGAATTCCATGAGCGTGGTTAAAACATGTTGATTTCTTTTTCCTTCAAATGTGTTCTTACAATATCAGTAATCTACAAAATCAGTTGGATTTAAGTAGATATTAAATGTGACACAAACTGCACTCCCACTAAAGTTTCACTTCTGGAATGTATATTTATGTCACATGTTAACTATACTCACAAAATTAAGTCAAAAATAATAAAAGTTAAAATATTCAAATCCATGTTCATCAATAAAAATCGATGATTAATGACCGAAATTTGGCATGTAAATCATGTCCATAAATTGCAATCTCTAAAGCGATAGCCTATTATATCATAATTTGTAGCACAAATATGACTGTCAAAGCAATACCACTTGATCACTTGATCTCTCCGCTAAGATAGATTTGAATATCAGCTAGAACCTACGCTTTAGTCTTTAGGGTAAAAGTTACCTAGGACGCAAAGCCCAAAAGTAAAACTTAGCTAATTCATATCTTTAACGAAAGAAGATAAGCTAAGAATATCCTTCTAACACCATTGAAGATCCACCTCGTGCTTGAACCAAGTCACAAAATTACTGGATCCAATAGTGCAACTTCCCAATAGCTTGCAGAAATTTGCTTGCTTGAAAATGGACTTGCCGGCAGGTTTGAAAATCTAAGACCTTACCCAGACAGACCATATCATTAGTGTTCTAAATAGGTCCTTGTGAGAAATGAGTATAAAGAAATCTAGATTAAAAAAAAAAATCTGATCTTTGAACTACTTGATCAGTGCAGAATTCGTCAATGAAAACAGAACCACGCAAATCAAGATAAAAAAATACAAAGTTCATCATCCAAAATACTTCTCTTCCTACTTGATAGAAGCTCTAGGTCATTCTTTGTGCAGCCTCCTTTGCTAAAAGTCTCTCCTTTGCTTTAGTCTTGGCCTGAGATTTGGAGCCCATAATGCCACCGCCCCACTTCTTGCGGTGCTCATCAAACTTGTCATTGAAGTTGGCCTATATTTAATTAAAACAAATGCGAGCCAGAAATTAGGAGCAAAAGATTTTACATCAGACAAGGGTGATTATGTGAACAATGAAATGGTATACTCCGAAGGACATATTGGCTCAGTTTAAAGAAAAAAAAAAAAAAGAGGAAAAAATAAATAAATAAATAAATATATATATATATAGAGAGAGAGAGAGAGAGAGAGAGAGAGCAAATCAAAGAAACATGCACCTTCCCAGATAGCAAAAAATAACATTATAACACTGACTCATTTGCAATTATTAATATCAAATAACAAAAATCATAAAATGTTGGATTAAGACCTAACAAGATGATCAACACTGAAATGTCCTGCTTCTTACCTTAACTGCCTCCAAAATCTTGCTAAATTCTAATTTGTCTTCGTTCTTCACTGACGTAAGGCACAGAGCTGCAGCTGTTTTTTTGTGAACAATCTGTTCGTCAATCAACAGAATTCAAGAGCACATGAAGGATCAGTTAACAATCAAAACTAATTAATAAATCATTCATATTACAGAAAAAGAAAAGAAAATTCACCGCTCCAAGCCGGGATTTGCCCTTTACAATTGCATAAGGAACCTCCATTTTCCGGCACAAGGCAGGCAACCAAACAACAAGCTCAATTGGATCAACATCATGAGCAATAACCACTAATTGGGCCTTGTTCTACATTTATAAAATAAATTGTGTTTAGAAGAAAAAATAATAGCATAAAAATGATAGATCGGGCCAACAATGACACTGAAAGGACGGCATGTCGTGCAATTCAATAAAGTGATTGAGAGCAAGTTGTGATTAACATGCACAGGTAAAGATAAATGAGCATACCCAGGCAATTATTTATCACTATTTTAAGGTGAGAAAAGGACAAGGACAGAGAAAGGTTAAAGTAAAATATCCAAAATCAAACTTTCCACACCAGCCTGAATCATTAGCTTCACAAAATAATTTCTCTAGGAAAAAAAGAAGTACCGGAAGAAAAAACTGCCAAATTATGCATCATCAAATGTTTATTGCTTGATCCATTACCTGCTCAATGAGGTAGGTAACATGGTTAAGCCCATATTTAACAACAATGGGCTTCTTTGATTCCACAGTCTTCCCCTCAGCTTCAGCTTGTGCCCTTTGAAGAAGCCTTTCCTTCTTGGCTGCCTTGTCCTCAGGTCTATATTTGAGCAACAGCTTGAAGAGTTGTGTTGCTGTAAGCAAAACAATAATAAAAAAAAAAAAAGGTTTGGAAATGTTTGCAATTGCAAAGAAACAGTAAGCACAACAACGCTATCAAAATACCACAATATTCATTTAACTTCCAATTATGGCAACCTTAACCAGCACAATAAAATGAAAAAACTAAATAATAAAAACAGAAAAAAAAAATATTACCGAGGTTCTTGTCAAGTGTTTTGGTAAACTGGTTAACAGCAGGAGGAACCTTGAGGCGTTGCCTGAGAATCCTCCTTTGCCTTTGAATTCGAACAACATGAGGCCACTTGACAAATCTAGTTAAGTCCTTTTTAGGAGGCAGCGCACCACCAATTCCAAACTGCTTTGGCCGCTTCTCAAACAGAGGGTTCACAACCTTTTCCTGCAATTTTCAATAGAATGCAATGAATTAAACTGTAACAGCAAACTCCTGCTGCATTAACAGGTTAAACTGTAATGGCAAAAAACCAAATCAAGCAACAAAACAGAGTAGAGATTTGCTTACAGGTTTCTTCTTTGCTGCTACCGGTACCTTCCCACCTCTTTTGGGAGCCTGTAAACAACATAATTAAGAACTTCTCTTGGAAGAAAAAATTGATTTGTCTATCACTTGGTACGATTTATAGAACTTCTCTTAAAAGAAAAAATTGATTTGTCTATCACTTGGTACGATTTAGACACTCCACTGAATAATAGTTAACATCCAACAGGCACAAATGAGAAAAGGAATTATTTAGGAAACGAATTGGAGCCATCACCACCAAAGTTTCAGCAATCACTAGCCGCAAATGGAAAATAAAAATCACTAATCACAAATGGAAAACAAGATTTGAAAGCAATATGATTATGTTAGATTATCATACAACTAAGAGAAACAAAAAAAAAATAAAAAAGGGAAAGATAGAAATATAATACTAAAAACGGACGCCATTAAAAAGAAAAAAAAAAACCCACAACCAGCAAAGAGCTCCGGCATTGTAAAAAAAAAAAACAACAAGAAGAATCTAGAAGGCAGTAATTCAGTCAGGAAAAAAAATGTACGAAACAAGTGCAGATCAAAACATCAAACGAAAGCACAAAGTTCCATCATTTAACCCTAAAACAGAAACAGGCAGCTAAAATTAATAACGTAACGAACAAATATGAAATGGATGTGTTACCATGGATGAAATTCAAGATTAAACCCTAACTGCACTTTGAACAATGCAGGTGCCGTAACAGAAGAAGCAGAGGTGGCTAGGGTATATAATAGTCATGCTAACAAATTTATAGTGTAGATTCTTTCTAGTGTGGCTGGTTACCAGTAGCAGACTCTTATTACAGCCATAGATTCCCATTGGCGAAATCCTATCCCTTCATTATTTTAATTTTTTTTCAATCCGTCACTAATGATTAAAAAATACATGCTTAGATATTCGGTGGTAGGATTGGGAAAAAAAAAATCAAATACTCGGTACGAAATTTAATCAATTTTTAAGATTAATCGAACTAAAAAATAATTAAAAATTTTATAAATAGGAATTTTCGATCCATAATTTGAAAAAATCGACAATTTCGATTAATCGACTGATTTAATTAATTTTTTTAATATATATATATATATATAACATATCTCATTCTTGGTCTATGGTGCTGTGAAGCTTTTGTATCAATACTAGAATTATCTATAGAGGGTATTGTTGATTTATCTGATTTATGGAGTAGTATTTTTTACTTGAGGGGCTACTATAAGTACTGTAACACCCCGAAATTTGCATCTCACATGCATGAGATGTTTTAAAGCATAAACAGTAATCATGTGATAGTTTTCAAAGTAATTCCAGTAGTACAGTATAGAAAAATTTGAAATTGCATAAGTATTAAATGTGCTCAGATCAGGAAAATCTAAGGATGGGTGACCTAATGGGTAGTTTGAGTTAATACTGGATGATGAAAATAAATATTAAATAGAGTCTGATGGTACAATTTGAGATGAAATTGAGCTCAAATGAGCCCTCAAATCAGACAGTGAAGTTTTTACTTGGTACTGTAAAAAGGGTTGACTAAAAGTTTGTTAGGACTTAAAAAATAGCAAACAACTTCTAAAAATCACAAAAATTTTCAGATCTATCCTAAAATGTATGCAGGATCATTTTGTAGTAAAAAGGAAATTTTACGGTAACACCAAAAATTGGCTAATTGGACCTATTTAAGTGAATTGGATCAAAAATGGACTCTGATTGAGCTAAAACTTTTCGTGGAGGCTTAAGTTATTATTTTAAGAATTACGAATTTGATTTTGAGTGAATTTAAGCTTGGAAAGAGAGAAAAATAATTTATAGAGTATTAAATGGGCTTAAAATCAATTTTAGGCTTAAATTAGGTCTAACAAAGCCAAGCCCAGAAATCAATGTATATGGGGCCAAAATATCATAATTTTCTAGAGATAACTCTAGATTTCATCTTCTCTCTTCATCCCTCTCCAAACCCGAATGTTTATACTCCCTCTTTCGATAATTTTCTTTATCTCTCTTCCAATCTCTCTCCAAAATCAAGTCTCCTAGATTAATTTCAGCTTCTCTACAACATTATAGCAATTTTTAACCTTCAATTTGAGTAGTAGAAGTGAGAGAAATCAAGGATTGAAATTTATATTTAAATTGGAGGTAAGTAAAATTAAGATTTTCATTCAAATTAAAGGCATATATTGATGGATATAGGTGTGTAGAGTTTATTTATGATGTTAGAGTTAATTATTGAAGCATGATTTTCATGGAAATTATATGGTTACATTAGGCCATCTTTGGAAAAGGATGGAAATTGTGGAATTTCATGGATTTAAGGTAATGGAAATGGAGAATTAAGTGAGGAGGATAAGATCTAAGGTAAGTGGATACAAACCACACTCTATTTCATTTAATTCTTTGAATTTTACTTAAAAATCACATTATGTAACTATATAAAGTTTAAGAAAAAAGTAAATTAATTCAAGATAACATCATAGCATGATGTTTTAACATAAAATAAGTAAGAAAGAAGAAAGAAATCAAGCTTAGAATGAGGGTCATGAAAGGGCCGAAATGTACATAATGTGGTATGATATGTGAATTTGATACTATTTGGTATATTAAGCATAAATGTGTAATATTTGTAACACCCTCGGTTCATTCATGATTTTCCATATACTGTGAATGGTTACTAATGGCATAACATGGTTACTATTCATTTAATAAAAATTTTGGTAATATAAAGACTTCTAAACCATGCTACCCTAACATGCAAATTGACAAAATAGCACTCCCAAAATGCAACATCCACCTCCAATACTCCAAATATTCATAGCACTTCTAAGTCAATCATCAATTTACATCGCAACACAATCACAAATTCCATACACATGTGCTTAAAAATGTATACATATAATTAGCTTTCACAATTCATTTGCATTCAACATATAACATCAATTACTACTTCCAATAATCTAACATCTAACAAATGGGTTGTCCAGTTTTTGTGTCCATAAGTGTGTCACATGTACATGTAATTTTGATCATTCCTCATCGTGTCCTTAATTTCCTATCCCTGCACGTAGTCAACAAACCATACGCTACGCAATAGTGTTACCTAGTGGTGGATATAACTACACAAAATTTCATTTAAATAAATTTATTATTATTATTATAATATTATTTTGTTATTATTGTTATTATTTTTGTTTATTTATCTATATGTATGTAATTTTTCAAATTACATTTTAGTCTTTATTAGTTTTATGCCCTTACTTGTTCACCTCATTGCCGTCTGACCTTTGTTACTGATATTTTCAACATTAAATTACCTTTATGCCCCTGTATTTTTATTTAATTACTTACTAGTCCTGATCTCTCACCTAATTTAATTATTTTATTTATCTCACTTTGTTTAAACTTTATTCAGATTTCTTCATGGTTTATAAGATTAACCTTACTGAGCATATTGCTTATGTAATTCAATTTCCATCTTATTATAATTTCTTTCCTTGTTGACTAAATCATATTTTATTGTACTTGATTCCTTAATTGCTCTTAAAATTTTTCATCTTTTCTAACATTTTCATTTAAGTCCTTACTTTTACCAAATAACATTTAAATCTCCTTTGTTTTCTCAATGTGACGTCTGAGTTTTGTGTTTTACTAAATTAACATATAAATTCCTTTTCTAACTTGACTGGCCTTTTTGCAATATCTTTGCTTATAATTACTATTCTATTCTTTATTTCTCCTTTCACTCTGGTTCTTAAATTTGCTTCCTTTACCAAAATCACTTTTCATCCTTATTTTTCCAACTTTTGATGCCTTAACCATGTAGATGCCTTTTCTATCGAAAGTTCATCCAAAATCAACATTAATGGAACCAAAAACCCCCATCTGCACTAAAGCCCAATATCCAGACTTGACCATGTAGATGCCTTTTCTGTTGAAAGTTCACCCTATAAAATCAAACTTTACAAAGAAACTCAGTGGAATTTGTGTAAAAATTAGAACATCATCATCATAGAAAAAACCTTTAAAGGTTTTGACCATCCCAACAGTTGGAAATTGGGTCAAACAACTCACAAACTCTCATATTTTTATCAATGCCTCCAACTCTATATGACACAAACCCATTATTTGCTTAAGGCAGCTAAGGTTCCCACCACACCTGGGCAGTTTTGCCATCATTAACCCTCAAACACACCCAATGTTGGACAACATTACTATGATGTTCATTGTATTTTCCCCTCCTTTTTTAGGTTGAAGGAAATTTTGGAGGAAACCCTTTGACTTTTTGTTTTACCAGAAAGTGAAGTTAAGGTTTATATCTGTTCCTTTAAGTGATCTCTAAGGGTTTTTCACCATCAAAGTGAAGCCGAGGTTTACATTCGTTCCCTTAAGTGATCTCTAAGGATGGATTGCCTCACCCTCATAATGAAGTTGAGGTTTACATCTATTCATTAAGTGAACTCTAGGGATGCGTTATTGTAAGGAACCAAAATGGGCCATAGTAGAATTCAAGGGCAATTTTACGTTATTAAAGTATAATTAAACATTATTGGATGAATTATTATATTTTTCTTGACCTTTTGGTACTCTTTTGACTATATCTCGAGTTATAGAACACAAAATTAGATGATTCAAATTGGGTTTGAAAATATACATCCATACTAAGATTTCATATGAAGAAACCAAGTTCGAAATATGTCTTTAACTAGGCTATATTTAAGCATAAATTTCGGAATAGTTTGCAGCCTAGTCACTAGGAATAGACCTCAGTATTTTGTAAATATCTTAAAATATACAAATGCTATGGAGATGATTCTTGACGTTTTAGAAACTAGAAACACATTATAATAAGTTTGTAGAAGATAACATTTGCAAAAAATGGCTTTTGGAAGGTCAACAATTACATACAATTCGAATTCAAAAAACTGCCTATGATAGAGGATACAATAGTCAAGTGATATTATAGTTTGAAGGCTAATTTAAAAGAGGATGAAAATTTAGGAGTCATTTTGTTAATATGAAACTTGAAGGGTAAATTATGAAAAAGGGATATAAAGGAGAGGTTGATTTAAGAAAAGAAAAAAATGAGTGGATTATTGTGTGACATGCAAATAAATGAGAGAAATTTATGTAACATGCAATTAGTTAGAGGATTAAAAGAGATATTTGTGTGGGACATGCTGATATCATTTTCCACTTAAGTCACCATGCAAGCATTGTTTTTAGGAGTATATATAGTGGGTTGGCCGGCCACACCAAGGAAAAATATGATTTCTCCTTTTATCTTCCTCATTTTTACTCATCTCTCATCTTTCTCTAAAAGTTCTACATTTTATCTCTATAATTTTCAAGAGAAAATCCTGCTGCATGTTATTTGAATAACAAGTTTTTGAAGGAGATTTGTAAGGGTTTAATGCAAGAGTACATAGATGTGTGAAGAATTGGAAGGGATTGAGAGCAAAAAGGAATAAAATAATGAAAAGATTGAAGGATTGATTTAAAGTTACAAAAACAGGTTTGGGAACTTAATCATCTTGCATGTGTTTATCCTTGAGCGAAATATGTGATTACATTGTGACATGGTAGCATTTTGACAAGTAACTTGAAGCAAAACACCAATCTTTTATGCTTAAACGGACATGCATGTAAGTTTTAAAATTCTGGGTTTGGGTTCACTTGACCTAGTTGCATTCTTTTGGTAATATTTTGAGTTATAGAAAAGATAATTAGATGATTCTAATTGGGTTTTAAAATAGACTTCCAGAAAAATATTTCATAAGAAGAAATCACATTCTAATCCTGCTTCTAAATGGGTCATAACCTAGCTTGAAAATCGGATAAGTGTACAGTCCTGTCCTCATGAATAGTCCTCAGTATTTGGACAATATCTTTCAATCTAGAAGTGACATTGAGATGATTCTTAATGTTCTGATAGCTAGAAACATAGAAGAACAAAATTGTAGAAGTAACCTAGCTTTAATTCTACCTCTAAATAATTTATATGATTTATTGAAATTTAGGTGAACTGTAAATTCGAATTCTGGAATAGTTTGTAGAAAAATTGAGATTTCTGTGTGTAAAATTATCAGAATGGCATGAGGTTAATTCCTATCCAAAATGGACTTCTAAATGCACATTTTATATGAAGGAAGTATGACCTAAAAATGTATACAAGCATGTCAAATATTGACTTGAAAATTTGTAGGGACTGAATGTACTATTAGGGGACAAACCATAGTAAATTGGGTATATCTTTTTGTAGATTTGTTAAAATGCTATAAAGTAAAATTGTGGTAAAACTAGAGAAATTAAAGTATAACTTTGATGAGAAATTTTGGTCTAAATCCCTCTTAATTTTATGCTATGAATTTTTATAAGTGACAGCCAACACTGTTTTGGTTCTATGAACAGCCTATAGTTTTTCTTAAATATCTCAAGCTATAGATAAGATATTAATGTGAATTTTGATGCTTTGGAAACTAGACACATAGGGGAATAAGATTTTAGAAGCTCATTTGACCTAAAAATTATGTTTTCCAAATCATATGTGGCTCACAAGTTGGGTCCAGAATGTTGCCCTGTGAAGAATTTTAATGTGTCTTACATTATGGTTTTTCTTATATAGTTAAGTTAAATATGTGTCTATATGAATAAACAATAAATTGGATATGGCATGTGATATGATTATTAACAAAGGTTTATATATATATATATATATATATATATATATATATATATATATATATTCATATATGTACATAGGTAAAGATATATGATAAAGATATCAAATATTTATATGTGATCAAACTTATGTACATGGTTGTTATGTGCAATTATGCTTTCATGTACATATTTTTAATGATGGAGTAAATATTTATTTGATGCATGCATGTATATGAAGTTAAGAAATGTTTAAATATGATAAATGAAGGTTTTTAATGTAAGACTATCATATGATTACATGAATGCAATATACATAAATGTATATATATGTAAACGTCTAAATGATTATACATGATTTTTATTGATCTCTTGAAGATTACTATGATACTTATAGTTTGAAATGTCAATTTTACTTGTATAAAGAAGTAATATGATTTGTAGAATATATGTGCATATATAAACATATATATATATATATATACACACACACATAGTATGATCTTACATGATTGGGTTCGAAAGATGTTTAGAGTAATGATTTAGAGAATATGTTTAAAGTGAAATGCATGAATATGTCTTTGCTTAATTGAAATGACATGATTAAGCATTTGTGATGTCACATGTTAGCATGCTAAAATACAGATCTACAGAGCAATTGGCTCAATTATAGAAATCTTATTAAAGTATATAATGGCAATGATATATGTGACTATGTATACAAGTGTATGCATTAAAGAAGGAGTATCTTGTCATGTGATTGTTACATGAGCAAATTGTATAAATTATTTTATGAATTATGCATGTATGTTTATGCACTAGAGAAGATATATATTTGTACATGATTATGCACAGGTGCAAACAGTCTAATATAGGTACAATCTTGTTATACGAAATAGTTACATGATTGAATAAGATTACAAGCACAAAATAGTAATACCCAATAGTGAGCATGTTCAAAGGTTTACATAAATTACGCATATACATGTATATGATATCTTGCTCATAGTTATAAAGGAATATATATATAGATACCTATATGTATATGATGAATAGAGCAAAGTAAAGAATAACATTGCTCAATAGCCATACATGAGCATATACATGATTATTTTATTCATAGTTATACAAGGGTATACATTTGCATATACGAATATGATTGAATAGAGTAAAAGTAAACTAAAGAAAGATAAAGTGAGGGATTATATTTGCCTGCTACTAGAGTTTAATTGTGGATAGATAGGCACCTATAGGAAAAATTACAGCTACCATAGTTTGGCCCAATTGGGTATAAAGTATGTTTGATTCCATTTAGATCATGAACAGCCCCGTTTAGGTTGTTAGGCGACCCCGTTTGGGTCTGCTTAACCGGTCTAAAGTATAATTTGGCCCCGTTTGGGTCTATAGATTTGATATCTTCAGATATCTCCCATTTTGATACTGAAGTGTATCGATAGTTCCCGTTATCCACTGATAGAACTAAGGCAGGCTAAACTATAAGTACAGTACAGACATTAAAGTATAAAGTATTAAGCAAGCATCATATAAAAGTTAAGGATAATGCTTGATTACATGTCTGACATGATTTGCTTGTATTATTTCATAAGTTTAAATAAATAGAGGTTACCAAGTAACACATGATATGTATGCTATTTATAGTTGGTTCCAAATATTCGAAATTGCTTAAATGAGTTAAATGCATGAAGAATTCTCAGTCGATATACAATACCAGCATACTAAGTTAATTGTTAAGTTTTTTAAATTTTTTTATTTTTCACTACGTGAGGTTGATAGATTTGTCAAGATTTTCTAATCCATTGATTACATGTTAAATAAATGTATATGTATAAAGTGTGCCGAGCGTGATTACTGATGAAGTAATGTTAATTTCAAAATGCTTTAATATATATATATATATATATATATATATATATATATATAAGGTAAAGATATAATAGTTTAATAAAAATAGTAAGTATTCAAACGAATGAGAAATATGGCATTTTACACATGGAATATATTATACAGAGGTACAAGGAATATAATTTATCTGAATACAGTACCATGCTTCTAAGATAGTTAAGTATATCAAAGTGATCACTAAAATCAAAATGTGGGAACTCATAAAGTATAGATGAAGTATATATAAATGTTTGTAAATAAGTGATAGAAATATAGCATAGTTATTAAAATGTTTGGCAATTGATATTAATACATGAATAATATAGTCATCAATGTTTGACAACTAATAATTCAAAGTAATTGGTCAATAGTAACATATAGAAATTCAGAAAGTAAGTTTGATATTGGTTATAAGTATAGCAAAAGAGAATATAATTATGGGAGATTATTGTGAATATTGTTTATAATGGTTGGTTTATTTGCTTTAAGATGTATATATATATGGGTTTTTATCTTGATGACCTTTAAAAAGGGGTCGTCCACATGTTTTTGTTCCCCACTAAGCTTTATAGCTTAGCACAGGTGTTTCATCCGTGTAGGTTGCAAGTAAGGATTTTTCCCTTGGATGATATCTGCAGCAGGATGGCCAATTCAAGAGAGAGATTGAAAGTATAGTCAAATGTTAAGTGCAATTTGATTACAAGATTCTTATTTACTTTTACAAGGATGTGATGTACAGATGATTCATAAAAGTAAATATTGTATTGCTTAAGGATACTCTTAAGTATGTAGTGAAGTTTTTCGAGCATAAGAACGTGGTTAGCATGCTTAATGAAATATGATATAGTACTTATAGCTATGTATGGAATAAGGGTGCTATAGTTATACCTTACCTTTAAAGCAAGATCGAGGTTTCCATCCATTCCTTTAAGTGAACCCTAGGAACAGGTTACCTCACCTTTGCCTTATTTACCTGGTCCCACTTTTAAGGCTCGGCTAGGTTAAGGTTTTCTTACCCAAAATGATTGGTTGCTTTACAATGGTCAAGAGATTTTATCTAATTTTCCAAGTCTCAAGCCTTTAAAAGGCATGAGATAGTGTTTTAGGGTACCATTATTCCATTGTTGGCAATTGACCAACAGGAGGCATTTGTTGGGCACCACAAGGTATGTACAAAGAGTTGCCACTTAATAGATTATTAGAAAATGGTGTTCTGACCTTATGAGGCCAAAATCCAAAGAGAGTTTGGAACCTCACTCTTATTTATACATTTGATAAATGTGACATAATTGGCTTTTAGATTAATTATTTTATCCCATTTTTTATACTCTTAATCATGGCAAATAAATTAATTGAAGGCACACCCAATCATGTTAAAAAAACTATAAATCATGGCATAAATATAAAATATTCAATAGGCATTTAAATAAATATCTATAAATCGGGTAATTCATTAATTGTCCTTTTGGTAAGGACATTGGTCCTCGCATGCATATTATGAAATAGTTGTTTTATTGTGAGTTTTTAGAAGTAAGGCCCATCAGCCCCAGTTGTATTAAGGAAATTCTCATATTATTTAATTATATACAAAATCATTTACATTACTAAAAGCTTATCATTTGTAGCTGTAAGTTTTGAACAAAATGGGAAATTGGTCTAACCTTATTAAGAGAAATAAATAATTACTTAATAAAAATGCTTTTATGCATCATTTTCCATTTAAGAAATAAAAGTTTTTTTACTACAATATATAAATTTAAAATAATATAAATATGAGGGAATGGACAATTACCTTTGTGCTTGCCATGCTTTACTTACAAATAGGGATTATTTATAACATTACAAAATAATAAAATAAGACAAGAATTTACATATAAATAAGGAAACTAAATAAAAAATAAATAAGTAAATAAAATAAAAAAACAAATTAAATCGTGTGTCACACTTATGCCTGGTGAGTCACGGGTGTTGAGAGAGAGGACATATTGCTTATGGAGGAAAAACCATATTTTGGTCCGTGTTAATGACATGTGGTCATTTGTCACCCTAAAGGGAGAGAGAAAAAGCCATTAGAATGTTTGAAAAAGCCTTTTTTAAAAGTTTTTTCAGGAAAAAAATGATCAAAAAAGTAAAAAAAAAATGAAGATTTTAAAAAGAAATCATATTAATTATATCATATAGCAACCTAAAACTAGTAAAAAATGATATAAATTCATTCAAGAATCGAGTTCACAACATTTAATAATGAATGTATAAACTGACACCACTAAAAACCAAACCAAAAGGAAAAAGAATTTATAATATTCCCTTTAGTGTACTTATTTAGATAAACAACAAAATCTCAAATTCTTAGATTTCTCCTTGTTAAGGACTTAAACCGACTTTTAAAGCTTAAAAGATATAAAGAAATTAGTCTTTGAAAACATTAAAACTATAACTATAAAATGGAACCTTTTAATTGAAACTTGGCCAACTTTTTCCAACCCTTTTGCATTTTGCAAAACAAAACAATTTATAGGAAAACACCACACATGGGTGTGCAAACCTGTACAAGGTTATGTGTGACTCATACATAAGTGCGTGTAGATCACACAGTAACGTGTGTGTGTGTGATGTGCACTGAACCTCATAGGCATCTGGTATTTTTTTTAAAACCCACTTTTAGGGTTCAAGACCAAATCAAGGTTCATTTAACTTATGAAGGCTAGTTGTTTCATAATAAATAGGACTTTGTTCCTATTTATTGTTGGCTATCAACCTACAAGGGCATCTACTAGGTATAACAAGGTAGGTACCATAGAGTTGCCACTTAATAAAAACATTGAAAAAGTGAGTTCTCACTTTGTGAAGCTAAAACTAGAGATAGTCTGGACTTCACTCCAATCTACAACTTGGTTAATGTTTATATAAATGATTGTTTGTGGTTAATCATCCTAATCTCCTTCTCAAGCATTTCATGACAAGGAATTAAATAGCGCATTTGCAAGCACATAAAAAGCAGTAAAATATATGCACAAGAAAGCGTTAAAGAATAAATCATGTATGCATAAATTGGGAAGTTAATTAAATTTATTTAAATGAGGACGTTGGTCCTCACATGTATTTTTATGAAAAAGGACAAAATTTCAGATGTATTTTAAGTAAAAATGGAGGTAATTGATCCCTCGTGGCCTTAGGAAAAGAATCATCATAATTAATTTTATGGTAAAAGAATTGTTTATATTTAAAGAAATAAATCCTTAATCTACGTGTTATTTTGTGGGTGAAGAAATCTGTAATGCCCCAAAATTTGCATGTGACATGCATGATACATTTTAGAGTATGAACAATAACCCTGGGGTAGTTTTCGGAGTAATTACAATAAAATAGTATAGAAAAATTTATAAGTATATAAGTGTTAAACATGCTCAGCCTAGGAAAATACTAAGATGGGTGACCTAATAGAAAGTTTTAGTTAACTACTAGATAAGAAAATAGGCATTAAATGGAGTCTAGTGGTACAGTTTGAGAAGTAACTGAGCTTAAATATGCCCTCAAAACAGACAGTGAAGATTCTTCTCAGTACAGTATAAAGGGTTGACTGAAAGTTTGACCGGACCTTAAAATATTCTAAAGACCTCTAAAAATTATTTTGATCATATATATCCATTAGAAATATTATAAATGAGCTATTAGTGGTGAAAATAATTTTTTTGACAGTTTCAAAATTTTAGGATTCGGACCAACTAATTTTGCCGCTAGAGCTAAAAGTATATCAAAATGATGTCAGAATGACCTAAAATTTTAGAAACAAGCTTCTGAATATGTTATTTCATGCAGGGGAAAATTTTAGAGCATTCTGACGAGCAAAACATTGATTTTAGAAAAATAGTGAAAAACCCAAGTTAAATTAATTAGTGGGCTTAAAGGCCATATTTAAATTATCTAAGGGCATAATTGTCATTTGAAAATGATTCATGATCAGCTACATCTATCATTATAACAAAAAAAGTGTAGGAACTAATGAAATCATGACAAGTGTCTTAAAAAATAAGCCATTAGATTAAATAGTAAGTGGAGGAATCTTGGCCATTGGTTTATTGTACTTAAGGCAGCCTAGAGGGGTCTAGAATCCTCTACATTTCTACCCAAAAATTTGTAAATTTCCTCTCCTTTCCTTGCAAAATCCGAACCATGCATTCTTTGGCTTCTTCACCATTTTTTCTTCATTTCTTCTTCCTCCTACCAAATCTCAAGGCTTAATTTCACCCATACATACTAGAAAGCATCCTCTTCAACATGGAATTTAGTTTAGAGCTCAAGAAAGCTTGTAAGTTTAGAATTTCTAGCGAGAGAAAGTAACCCTAAATAGGTAAATTCTTGAGCTTTTATTGGATTTAATTAGGTATTTTGATATAGTTATGTAGAGATCACTAGTATGATTAGTTAGTAGCAATGATACGTTAAATTACATAGCATAAATTCATGATTTCCTTCTCCCTAATTTCAGCCTAAAGAGGAATTCTATGGAAAAGAGAAAAGCAAAGGGGGATGAAGTTAAGGGAGAAGAGAAATAGGTGATTTCAAGCTACTCTAAGGTTAGTGGATACAAAAGTACACTCTATTTCATTTAATTCTATGAATTTCACTTAAAAATCACATTATATAACTATATGAAATTAACGAAAAATATGAATTAATTAAAGATAACATTATAGAATGATGTTTTAACATAAAATAAGTAGAAATAAGGAAGAAATCAAGCTTAGAATGAAGAATAATATTGTGGCCGAATTGTACATAATGTTGTATAACATGAGAATTTGATGTTATTTGGTATATTAAGCATGAAATGTGTAACACTAGGTTGAATAAACATAATTTGATTAACTTGAGTTTAAAATAATATATGGACATAATGTTGATCATATGAATGTAATGAGGTATTATTGTGTAACTATATTAATTTGAGTAAAAATATGAAATAAATTATGATAACTTAATAAAATGATAAATTAATATGATATGAATGTAAATTAGTGAAGAAAACAATTTAGGAATGAGAAATCTCATAATGGCCGAATTATGTACTAAAGGATAATACGAGTAATTAATAATTAATAGCATAATTACTATGAAATACTTAATATAATGCATAAAGAATACAATAGAATTGATTAGAATTAGAAATAACAAGTAGGCATAATGATGTAATTAAAGGTAACTTAAGAATTATAATGTAAATTAGATGTATATTATCATATGGATGGTTAAAATGAACTTAGAAACACATATGGCATGTGAATGAAGAAAGAACTATATTGTATGTAAGAAAACACATGGGAATTCTCAATGTGGTTGAATGGTACCCCTTATAAAAATACTACATTTTCATCACGTCTGGATGTTATTTATTATGTACATTATGGTTTCATATGTAATGTTGATGAATGCATAGAGGATGAGAATGTATGATATGATACATAATGAAAATAACATAAAGCTTGGTATAAAAATATAAAATAAAATAATTAGTTGCCTTTAGTGTACGATGGGTAATCCAGGATCATAGGATATAATATCTAGCAATAGGGACTCATATACCATGGTAGCACCACGATATCAAATTTTCAATCAGGGATGGATACACACAATTAGTCACTTTACTCATATAGTACTGAGGAATGGCTATGCTCAAGTAGTCACTTCACATACAATCATACAATATATTCATATAGTCATCATCCCGTATATTCGACTTGAGGATTTTTGCTGGTCATCACTAGGGGAAAAATGGTAAATATATGAGAAAACAAGAATTAAATGATAAATCATGCATAAAGAATGCCATATAGGTGATTAAAAAAGAAACAATACAACAAATGTACAACAAATGTGAATAATAATTTTAGAAAAGGGTAAGACCATAAATGTACGAGAAAATAGGGATAAAATGGTAAACCACACATAAAGAATGTCATAAAGATTATTAAATAAGAAATAATGTGAAAAATGTAGTTAATAGTTTCAGTAAGGATAAAATTATAATTATGCAAGAAAATAAGGATCAAAAGGTAAATTATGCATAAAAGAGGTCATAAATGTGATTAAACAGGAAGTAAAGTGAAAAACATGCTTAGTAGACTTAAATAGGATAAAAATATAATTATGCGATAACCTAGAGGCAAAATCGTAGTTTAGCATCAACAATGTGATTAAAGAAGTTAGAATGGTCAAATAAGTGAAAAGAGCAAAATTCTAAATAAAAAAATGTTAGGGACCAAAATGTAATTTATCACTTTACGAGGCATAAGGACCAAAATGCAATTTTTACACTTAGAATGAAATAAAAGTCGAAGGAAGCAAAAAGGGGCATATTGAGGCCAAACCAAGTCAAGAATGATGGAATAAAAAGTTTAGGGATTAGATTGTAATTTTACATATAAGTAAGAATCATGTGAGAATTAATAAGAAAAATAAGTATAAAAAGGATTAAATAGTAAAATTAAGATAATAAAAAGATCAAACCGATTTAAATTAACAAATAATAACATAAAAGGGTAAAACGGTAATTTACCATTACATAAGGAAATGTTGAAGGCTAAAACGCAAATTAAGGAGTAAAAATGAAATAAAAGATATATAAAGGGTAAATAAAGGTTAAATGGTCAAAGGATGATGAAATTGTAGTCAAGAAGGGCACAAAGGGAATTTTGAACGAATTTGATAAATGAAGGACAAAATCATAATTTTAGTGAGAAAGTTGAGAAAATAGGGACAAAACTATAATATTGGCAAAAGAATTGAATTTAAGGACTAAAACGAGAGGAAATGTAATTCACAGGTTAAAAATATAAAAACTATAGTGAAAATTCTTTAAAAAGGGAAATTAAGGGTAGAATAGTAATTATGAAAAAAGGACATAAATATAAATTTTTTTAGAGAAGAGACTTTAGATGTCAAGTCCGTGAAATACGAGATCTAAATAAAATATTGAGAAAAGATGAGGTTTAAATGTTATTTTCATAAAAGGCAAGGTTAATAGTGAAATTTGTATTAAATAATTTTTTTTTTGTAGACAAAATAAGTAAATGAAGGAAAAATAGTAAAATTAAAGGTGTTTAGGAGTAATTAAGGAATTAAGACAGACAAAGTTTTATTTAGTTTAAATAAGGGAGAGACGTATAGTGATATTGAGATTGAAATTAATATAATCAGTTTGCTTAATTAAGATTAAATTTATAAAGTATATTTGTGAGATCCCACATCGGTTGGAGAGGAGAACGAAGCATGCCTTATAAGGATGTGGATACCTCTCCCTTGTCGAGGCCTTTTCCGTTGAGAAAAAAAAACCTTGAGGGGGTCGGCACGATCTCAAAAGCAGACGTGTGGCGCCCAAAGAGGACAATATCGGCAAGCGGCGGATCCGGGGACGTTACATTTGGTATCAAAGGCAGTGCCGGATCGGTGTGCCAGCGTGGACGCTGGGCCCTAAGGAGGGTGGATTGTGAGATCCCACATAGGTTGGAGAGGAGAACGAAGCATGCCTTATATGGATGTGGATACCTCTCCCTTGTCGAGGCCTTTTCCGTTGAGAAAAACAAAACCTTGAGGGGGTCGGCACGATCTCAAAAGCAAACGTGTGGCGCCCAAAGAGGACAATATCGGCAAGCTGCGAATCCGGGGACGTTACAATATTGAGATCAGAACAAAATTAAGGAGCTATGGTACAATAAATAAATAAATAAATTAAGTGATGGATAAGGACTATTATGTAACTTAATCAGAAAGCAGGGGCATAAGTGTAAATTAATGCTGAAATTATTATAAAGAAAGGTAAAAGGGTAAAGGTGAATGTAAGGAAACAAAGTCAACAGAGACTAAATGGTAATTTATTATAATAAATTATGTAAATGAAATTTTGTTGACTACGTGTAGGGACAGGTAACTGAGGACTCGATGAAGAAGGAGAGAAATGGCATGTACATGTGTTGCCTGTGTCATCATGAAATTTTTAGAAGTTATACATTAGGGTTCTAGATAATTGGCATTTAGTATTTTATGTTGTATTATGGATGTGAAGTAATAGTAAGCTTATATGCATAACATGGTATGCGTGAATGGTGAATTTATGGTTACGTTGTGATTATAATTGATGGTTAATTTTAGAAGTGCTATGAATATTTTGGAGTATTGGTGGTGAAGGTTGCTATTTCGGGAGTGTTATTTCGTCAATTTGTAGGTTTGGGTAGCACGGTTTACAAGCCGTTGCATTGCTAAAATTTATACCAAATGAATAGTAACCTTACGGCATAAGCACAGAATTGGAAACCAAGGGATAAATTAAGCCATTGAGCGTTATCAATACATGTTAGTAAATTTAGTAATCATGTGACATCATCAATAATAATATATAGTGCACGAAAATTCATGTATGAAAGTAGGGTATTACAAAATTAGAACATTGATCCTTTTATTATAGAAAAATTCCATTCAAACTTGTATAAAATTATTTAGCGAGTTTTTAAATTAACGTTTAGAAAACTACTTATCATGCTATTTACAATAAAAGAACAATAAGATAAAAAAAAAGAAACATACATAAATCAGGATATTGATTACCTTGAAAATGTTGGTTCTTTCATGCTTATTTATGTTTTGAGTGATTTTTGGAGTAAAAAGTGGACATTGGTCTATTTTTGTGTGGACAAACCCAATTAATTAAATAAAAAATATTTAATGTGACTTTTCCTAATTATCGTGCAAAAATTCCCATTTTTACTAGCTATTACAATCAAGTTAAAAAAGAAAAGAATAAAAAAAACCAAATACAAAATAAATAAATATTTTAACTGGCAAGGCTAAAATTAGACTAAAATCGGTTTAACTTTGGTCTTTGATTTCAACCTCTCCCCCACAAGATCATTATGTGATTTTGTCAAGAAAAAGTAAAAAAAAAACACAAGAATTAGCAAAGTAAAATAATAAATACACTTAGATAATAAAAAAATTGGTACAAAATAAAAATAATTGAAATAGGCATTAATATGAGATTATACAAGGGCAAAATAAATTAAATAAATGTTGAAAATATAAATAAAATAAGGGCAAAGATGAAAAAATAAAGATAATTGGTAACAAAATCACAAGAAAAGCCAAAGTATTGAGTTACAGACTCATTCAGGAAGAAGAAAAAGCGAGTTACGGCCTTGAGTGGAGTGAGTCATGCCCCCTTCCAGCGAGTCACTGGCTATCCCATGAACGAGTCATGACAAGTCATGAGCGAGTCATAGCCCAAGGCCATGAATCGCTCATGACTCTAGGTCGTGAGTCACTCCCAGTTTGTCCAGCAGCTACTGGAATGACGCCATGACCATGTCAAATTAATCTAAATGGAATTCTAGGGTCCAAAAAATGCATAAAAGGACTTTAAACTCCTTAAAATTAATTTAGATGCTCAAAATAACCAATAAAGCAACTTAAAACAATTATTTCAGGAAACCACCATGTGAGAAGCTCAAGTTGTAGAGAGAGAAAGCAAACACCATCAAGCTTCAAACTCACTCAAACTTATATATAAATTAAAAATTCATGCATAAAGCTTAATTTTACAAACACTCAATCTCTCAAAACATCATTTACACAAAAAAAATAACAAAGATTGCATATATTACACGAGGAAATCAAAAAACCAGAGGATAAAAAATATACAAAACTCAAAATAAATATTTACAAGAACTAAACCTATAGATCTACATATGAGCAAGACGTTTGCCTCTTATATTACCTTTAGTAGAGCTACTTCAACAAAGCTAGTATTAGTGTACTTTACTCCTATCCTCCTATTTCCTTCATTCTTCTTTCTCTGAAAACCTAGATAAAACAAAACTTTTTCTCCTATTTTCTCTCTCTAGATTTTCTGTTCTCTTTTTTCAAGATTTAGTTATGTTTTCATTCAAAGAACATCATTACCTTTAAATGCATTAGGATTAGTATTAATAAAGCAGAAGATTTTTTCCTGAAAATTAATCCCCTGTTATACAGGGAAAATCTGCAATTTGGGATGAAAAATGCCTAGTCATGGCCTTGACTGGTGAGTCAAGGTCGTGATTGGGAGTTGGGCCCCCCTAGAAAGCCATTTGAATAGGAAATAGGTGAGTC
This sequence comes from Excoecaria agallocha, assembly GCA_037975025.1. NCBI lineage: Eukaryota > Viridiplantae > Streptophyta > Magnoliopsida > Malpighiales > Euphorbiaceae > Excoecaria > Excoecaria agallocha. The sequence continues at coordinate 18,573,171 of CM075807.1, forward strand.
ATGAGATTAAGGCTGTGACTCGCTAGTGAGTCATGCCCATTGACTCAAATGACAGTTAAAACGAAGGGGAGTGAGTCACCTTTAAACACCGTGACTCAGGAGTGAGTCAAGGTCTTGACCTGTGACTCAAGGGCTTAACTTATTTCTAAGTTTAGAGCCTTTAGATGTGCTCCTTACACCTATTCAAAAGAGTGAAAAGACATGCATGCCCCTAAGGCACTATTTTTGACTCTTAGAACCATAAAACTTACAACAAGATATTTTTTGAAAAGAAAGTACCGAAGAACGATAGAGCACTACTGCTTCTTGGCTGCTTTTAAAATTGCATTATCCTTATTAGGTAACCATTACAGAGGCTGACTCAGGACTAGTATCTACAGTTGCCCCTAAGTTTGGGAAGGCTAGTGCACAAGTGTCTAGGTTTGCCAAAGTTCAGAGTAAGTGATAAAGGATGCATACCTAAGGTAGTGAATATCAAAATGTAGGCACATACCCCTTGTGGTAGTGAATTTCTGGTTAAGTAATTAACACCAGCTTGTTGGCATGTTAACTCTTGATCAATTGAGTGAATACCTCGGTTTGTCGATGTTTTAACTCTTGGTTGGGTGATTACTGTCAACTTGTCGATGTTTTAACCCTTGGTTAGGCAATTAACATCAGCTTGTCAATGTGTTAACCTTCGATCAGGTATTACCATCATCTTGTCAATGTTTTAACCCTAGATTAATCAAGTGATTACCGTTAGCTTGTCAATGTTTTAACTCTTATTCAATTAGGGTGGTTACCATTAGCTTGTTGATGTTTTAACCTTTGGTCAACTGGGTGATTACTGTCAGCTTGCTAACATGTTAACCCTTAATTAGGACATCTGATCAGTGCTAGCTTATTCATATGTATGATCTTAGAAGATGATGGATTAAGTGCTTCATGAGAGGACTTTTACCTTTTATAGGTATATCACCTCTTATATGGGCATAGGTACCTATAAAAGGGTTTTTATATCAGAGCATTGTTACAAAGAAGGAAAGTACTTACCCTTTTATGGATTTATATGATTGCTTTGATACGAATCCATCTTCGAGCAAAATGGCCACCTTTTGGTATGTGTTTCCAAGCATATGGTTAAACAAGACTTCATTTTGATATGATTGTGTAACGTTTACAATATCTTAGAATCTATGATACGAGATTCCCATGATACGGTCTCATATTGGGAATTATCCTATTTAGGTGATAGAAAATGAATTAGATTATGACATATTACTCAAACAATCGCAATATGCATTTTATTTTTCCTTTTTGATTAATGAGATTAATTTTATTATTATTAAATTTACTAAGATGATCACATAAGTGGTTAATTTTCTCTTTTTGTTTATTTATCATATTGGGTATCATGTTTATAATTGTAAAGAAACAAATGTATAAATACATGTATAAACTTTATAAGGAGAAATGTTAGCCATACATTACTTAAACACAATTGGAAATAAACAACAATTTAGATAATCAACATTAAAAATTTAAATGCATCTCCTTGAAGATCATCTCCGGTGTCTTGATCCTAAGGGACCCAGTGGTTTAGTTGAGGGATCCGATGGTAATTGAGAAGGCTAGGAAAGGCATGCCTAGAAAGGATCAATAGGTGCCAGTGGTGGCTAAGGCACCTTAAATTAAAAAGCCATCACCTGAGCTAAGGGAGTCAAGATTTGGCCCACAAGCCCTGCTAGATGGTGTACACTCTCATTACCTACCTTATGGCTATCTCTTATCGATGTACTGCTGCCTCTATCCGAGTAAGATGCACAATGTGGTGCTTTTAGCCCTCTCTCATGCTCTCTCTAAGACCAAGAACCTCTGTCTCAATCTCTATGTTGTCTGCCTAATTGCGGCTACTTAAGCACCTAAAATCTGATAATTCCAATTAGAAAGATGGCTAGATGCAACAATCATCTCCTCGACATTGTGCATATCTCATCCTAAGACTCCAAAAGTGGTCTTTAGGAAAGTCAATCTACCCTATAAATCTACAATTGCAAGAGCAAAGGAAATCGAAGTGGGTGGTACTGGCCCTCGAGAAGTAAATAAACCAAGGTTGCCATATAGTTGGAATCTATGGGCTTCATGTGGCATTGGTATTTGTAATCTACCAGATCCTCATGGTGGTATAGGCTATGGTCCTATGCACTCCATAGAGTGACTCGGGCTAGATCTCATACCAGATGTCTAGGTCTCTACCGAGTGGGTTTGGTGAGAAGGAGAATGATCTCTAGCTACCCTGTCCTCTGACTGCTCCTCATCGGATTGTGCAGTGGGTTACTATTTATGAATCCCTAAATCTTCATCTGCCTTCTTTATTAAGAGCAATCTATACTCGATAGGTGTACGTTTGATCATGCACATGTCTAATGCCATCTCAAAACTCACGACCACACTACCCTCGGCCTATGGTCCCATCTCCGACTTAGGAACCCTAAATGCTAGCAACAGTCGAGTAACTATATCGCTAATGACCATCAATGTACCTAATAACTGGGCTATCCTACTGATATTCTGTAAAATGTCATGACTAATGTTGAGGCACTGCCTAGCAGTCATAGCCTATAAGCTCCATATATCCACAACATTGAGGGACCACGAGCTGCTTGCTTGTCCTATGTAATAATATACCAAGACCCGCTATAGGTATCTCAGAACCTATAAGGTTAACATAGTGACCTTCATTATCGAAGGGTAATAAGGAATGCCCAGCCTGACAATAATGGCCCATTGGTCTAGCCGAGTAGTTCTTTTAGTGATAACGATGTCCTTGCCCATAGGCAAACTAAAAATCTCAGCTACCTATACTCGTGATAAGTTGAAGGGAATGTAAAAAATGTGAAATGTAATGACCCCTGCCTCGATATTAGGATATTGGCACCCTCAATAATGAAAGGTGGCTAGGAATTATCGGACTACCTTAGGATATATAGCAAAAGTAGGAGCATAGAAATCTAGTCAGCCGGTTCATCTAAGCAACTCTTATGCCTCCTGCTAGATCCCCAAAGTCTCAAGGAAATATTAGCTTATAAATTTGCTAGGTTGGATATACACATGACATAAAGCTTGGTACCTATTAGCTTGCTCTTGTGTAATCTAATTAGGTGCCTGAACATTAGGTTGTGCTTGTGGCTATTTGCAATGAGGCATCTGTAAAAATATACTTCTCAATAATCTTTTTGATAGAGCAATCATATCGAATAATCATTTTAGCTATGGTATTTTGAAGTGAGAAGTGATTGCAATTAAAATACCAAATATTAAATTATAAGAGAAGTAACCATAACAATTTATTAAAATTGATTTCACATGACAATGAGATTTCTAGATATTGTAAATGTCAAGAAAATTGGTAAAACAAGACAATATATATTTTAGCAAAATTAATATCATTAGATAGCATAAAACTTAACCAAACCACTGCAAGCAGATAATTTAAAATTTCTCAAGGACATTAAGACAAAAAAAATGAAACTAAGAAATCCTAGCAACATCAATTCATTATTTATTAACAAAATCTAAAGTAACATGCACACACTGCCAATTTTAAAATTTTACTTAGTTTCATCTTAGCTTTAACAAGTTATAGGCAAATTATTATAAAAAAATAGACAATATTTTTGATAAAAAAATGGACAACATAGCAGCTAAGATTTAGAGGCCTCCCTGCACAAAAAATGGTGTAAACAATACCCATAACAACCCACAAACAATTTTATGCACAATCAATCAAGTTAAGTCATAATTCAAGCACACATGTATATCCATTTACTTGTTTGGTCGAATATGTATAATAGTGTTATTAACTTATAAATTAAATACATAATTAATATTTTGCTTCCTATTATTTAATCTATATGAATCACTTTACTTTACACATTTTATTTAGCAAATTATCCCTTTTTCTTGCAATTGTGCGTGCATCATTAATTCAAACATAGTAACTTGAGTTATTCATGAACTTATCATTTTTAATCAACATTTTTCCATTAAGCAAAAATCACTTATATGCTTTTGTCTAATTAAACATGTATAATTACTGGGCCATTCATATACTTATTTCAAATCTATGACCATACAAAAATAACCATTCATAATAACTATATCTATAAAAGTGTTTACAACAAATCTGTTCAAAATAGATTTTTAATTAATTTTAGTTTTTTAGTTTATTTTTTTTTCTATTCCTCTTGCTTTGCTTTTTTCGTTCCCTTCTACTGCCCCTACTATTTTTTTTTGTTTTTCTCATTTTAACTTTTATTTCATTTCTACTTGCTGCCACCATTTTTTTTTTTGCAGATGCTATTTGCTTATTGTTTAACTATTCTAACTATAGGGATTAATAATTGGCAACATAATTATAGAGAAGTAATATTCACAGTAAAATAATCAAATTAAGCAAAAATAAATAATTATCAAATAACATCATATAAGCAAATTTAACTTTAATTCAAATAAATAACTAAAAAAGAAGGATGAAATTGTACATACCAAACCATATAATATGAAAAATTAATGAAAATTAAACAAATACTAACCTTACTCCTTAAATGGCAAGATGAAACTTGACAAAACTGGTGTCATATGTGCACAATTCAATTACGAACACAACAGTGACGACGATGCATGAAACAGAGCTCATATGAGGGAGAAAGAGCCAAAAAACATTCCCGAGAGTCTGAGAGTTGCACCCAAGAGAGAGGAAAGAAACAAACAAAGAAGAAAGGAAGAAGACGACCCATTTAAAGGATTTTTAATGAGTCACGACTCAAGGGCATGACTCACTTAGCGAGTCACGGTCCTAGGGGATGACTCACAAGAAAATGGCACAATATTGATTAAAAAAGGTGAGTCATAGCCTTGGGGCACGACTCAGTAAGCAAGTCATGGTCTTAGGGCGTGACTCAACCAAAATAGTAAAAAAGGCAACTAACAATTGTGAGTGGCATTTAATACCATTAATCCTCTCTATTAAATATGAATTACGTTAATTAATTACATAACTTTTTAATTTCAACTTAATTATTTTTCATAATGTGTACAAAATTATTTTATATTTATTATTAAAATCATAATTTTCCAAAATTATTTTATACTTATGCATATACTTGCTCATTCTTATCTTATTATTATTATTATTATTATTATTATTATTATTATTATTATTTCCACTTACATTTTATTATCTTAATTACTAGTATATATATATATATATATTATTTATACTCACAAAATCACATGATGCCCTTATCCCCTTTGAAATTTTTGTGGAATTTCCTTACAAAACTCAAGAAATTTGCAAGGTAAGCCAAAAGAATGCATGTCCCATGCAAAATGAATCATTTAAGTGGTTTAGAGGTGAGTCAAGGCCCAATGGTGTGACTTAAATGTGTCAAGGGGATGACTCACCCTTGGGCTATAAATACCCTTCCAATCTTCCCATTTTTCATGCTGGGCTTCCTCTAGTTGTCTTCTTTTCAGGTAAGTGCTCTTCTCCTTTTACATATCTCTTTTTAATTATTAGTCTTGCTATTTATTATATATTTTATTATCTATTTATTATTCACTATTATTTTTACTTTTATTATTTCTTCTTGCCTTATTTATTATTTATTATATTATTACTTTCCAATGCTTTTACTATTATAATATTATGCTATTATTATTTTTGTCATTATTATCTTGTATATCTGAGCATTTATTACACATCTTTTATCATTATTCAACTAATTATCATTTTATGTCCCTTGTTATCAAAATTTTATTTCTTACTATGTACATTTTCCTTGCTTGTCTTCTCATTTTCATAGATTTTATTAGTCTATATGGCCATTGCCTTCTTTGCTAAGGTGTAAAGACTACTTGATGCCTCTAGAACTTGAGAAAACCTTATTTTAGCTCTATATTCTAGCCTAAAATTCCTAGGAAGAAGTCAACTTGACACCAGTCTTCTATTGGCTATTACTCGATATTGGGATCCCAGATTCCACGTCTTCAGGTATACTCATCAGGAACTATATCCCTTGACTGAAGAGTTTGCTAAAATTATAGGTGTGAATTTCACCCCTGGAACCTTGCCTTGCATTCTAAATTATGTACCAGATTATCTAAGAGACGCAAGTTAACTCTTGGGAATTCTTCCTTCCATTGTTGTTAGATAAGTGCCTCGCATGGACCTATTCCTCTGGAGCTGCTGCTTGATGCTCTAGACGATTTCTTTGACATACCCACTTTTCATGTTAGCATTATTCTAGTGATCTATCTTGCTCTGTATTTAATAGTGAATTCAAGGGAATTAACTAGCTATCAACTATTCGGCATCATTGAAGGCATATATAATGGTTTGACTCCCTTTCCCATAATTCTGGTAGAAACCATCCTCGATCTGGATACTATTTGTACTGACCTTGTTGTGCCTTTCTCCGAGAGCCCCTTATTACTCCAAGTAATAGTCATTGTTTTAAAATATAGTATGCCCCTTATGGGTTTTCACACTATCTTTTCTTAGCAGGAAATGCATCTTTTAGGATTTTTACGTAACTTTGTGCCTTACTTTTGCCTAAGATGATGCCAAATCACCTTAGCAGCTTTTATTTCATTATTTTTTTCTTCCTTTTTTCTTTTCATTTTTTTATCATTTATCATTTTCATTTATTTTCATTTTACTTTTTTAGATATGGATATAAGAGAAATTAAAGTTATTATAAAAACCTCCTCCCAAGATAATTAGTACATACTCTTTGAGGCACTATCTTACTAAAAGATGACTTTATGATTTTGATCCACCACATGAAGGCTTTGTATGGCTAGCAACAATAGTTGACAATGAAATTAACTTTATGTGTCCATGGCTGATATCTAATTATGTAATCTAAGATGAGTATTCTGGATGTGTACCATTATGTGGCCTCTACAAAGCTACCTTTTGTCTAGTCTCTCATTGTCCTCGACAACTCAGGGAGTGACAAGACATTATAAGGTGACTGCTATCATTTCAATGTGGTATCCTATCTGTTGCCTTTGTCTCTAGTTATCATCACCTTTAGGCTTAATTATATGCAAAAGTTGATATTTAGAGATTGAATGATTGTGATTTTACCACTTCTGCTGCATATAAAAGATGGGTTACCAGCCCCATAGTTGACAATAGAGCAAATTGGCTAAGATAAAGTTTAGGTAAAAATAGTAGAGGATGATCCTTAGACTTGTACTTATAATGTAAAAGCCTATGTATTACTTTTTATATCGAATAAGATAACTCGGAGTATGTAAAATAAATTGCTCTTATTTATATTAATATATGAGTTTGTATTACATATGAGAACATTTCAATATAGTTTCTGTTAGTGCTTATGCCTTAGGCCAAACATTAGGTCCTTTATGTAATGTCATATTTCATTTTATAAAATTGGGTTTTCTTCATGTTATTATATTTTTGGCATGTTACATTATAATAATGTTTGTAAGTAAGAATCTAATATTATTTTAACTACCCTTAGTCATTTATCATTAAATGAATAATGATAAATAAAGACTAGTACAAGTTTGATTGATAATCTTGGGATGATTATATATGTTGATATGAATTAAACTTATAAATACTTGTTAGAGAATAGAGTACTGGATAGACCCATAATGAGATACTACATGGGTTAATGTCATTAGTGATCTCATAATAGTTATGTTATCGATCCTTAGACCTGAGATTATCACAGTATTCTATATGACAAACATTATGTTTTGATATAATTAAACATTATCTTTAATTGAATAATTATAAAGATTATGATTGGACATAATGAGAATCATACAGAGGATAGTGAATAATCAAGAAGGAATTTGTCCCTCTTTTATGAGAGAGATATTTATTGGGCCCCTCAATAAGTAGGACTGAGAAATTCATAGCCGTGCTCAAATGAATTGATAGAGTGATCAATATCATTTGATATTATTAGTCTACTTAGTGATCGAGAAATTATATGTTTGGACTATATAAGTTTGACATAAACCATGACTTATGTTTAAACAAAATATCATGTGACAAAGCGATTATAACATGTTTTATTAGGTTAAAATCGAATTATCGATATTCATATTATTTGGATGGTCATAATGTTTTGTTAGAGGCCGTTTATGATTTATGGGCCCGTGATGGGATTGGGCATTTCAAATTTTATTTTGTGATAAATTAAAATTCAAAATAAACAAAAACAATATTTAAGATTAATATTAATATTATTATTTTTATTTTAAATAAGAAATAAAGTATTTCTTATTTTAATAAGAAAAGTGGGCTCTAAGTTTTCTCTCTCTAAATTAGGTTTAGGTCAATTATATATATATAGTGATATATATATATTAAACCCTAATTAAGCATAAAAGGTGTGTGGCATCTGTCACTTAAAAAAGAAAGAAAAGAACATTCTTTTTCTTCTGTGACTTTAAGAAAGAGAGAAAATAAACCCTAGCTGCCAAGGAAGGGAGCTAGAACCTGGGCGATTCTCTTCATTGCATTCGCATATGGATACAAATAGAGGGTGTCATTTCGCATGAGGTCACACTGGCAATTCGATTTATCTGCGCTTCAAGAGGTTAGTAATCGTTGCACTTCTATTTCTATTGAATCAATTAGATCGCTTGGATCCATGGTGGGTTTCTATTTTTCTGTTGTGAATTTTTGTTTACTATTTCGAAACCCAACAGTTTCACTACACATGATCATTATTTAACATCAAGCTCAAAAGTACAAGACTCTATTCAACCTTGTGACTGAACCTTAAAAGCATCTTTCCCCCCTATTATTAATTGCTCTTGTCATGTTTTCTTGATTGAACACTTTCACTCTACCTCTAATTTTTGCCTAAGATGTCTTTTTATTGGTTTTCACCTTAGCAAGGCACCCAATTTTAGCAAGGCTACTGTTTTTTGATTTTTGATCCATAGGGCTAAATTCTCCTATTTTTCTCTTTCCATTTTTAATTTTATCTTTTCTTGAGTCTAGCCATGGAACCTCTTTAGCCTGCCCATGCTGAATGGCTATTTGAATTCATTCCCATCACTATCACTTAGAATTGCAGCTCTTTTGGACAACAACTTCTTCAACACAAATGGGCCTTCCAACATCGGTCTAAACTTGCCTCTAATGTCTTAAACAACTGGCCTTATCTATTTGAAAACCAGATCTGCTTCCTGACTTTCTTCCCAAAAAGTCAAGCTAGCCTTTTTTGGTAAATCTGATTGTGATGATAGGCTCACATCCTATCTTCATCTAATAAATTAAGCTGAAGCAACCTCTGCCTAGCCCATTCTGTCTTTGGTAACTTAGCCTCTAGAACCACCCTTAATGATTGGTGCTTGATTTCAATTGGTAACATAGCTTATGTTCCATAAAATAGTGAAAAGGGAGTGGCCCCCGTTGAGGCCCTAGCAATAGTTTTATACCCCTACAATGCGAAAGGCAACTTCTCAGCTTAATCCTTATAGGTTCTAACCATTTTGGCCAGAATTTGTTTCACATTTTTATTAGTTGCTTTGACCGCTCCATTTCCTTAGGGGTGATAAGGTGAGGATTTATAACGCCGTGCTCCATATCTTTTAAGCATCCATTTAGTTTCTTCTTGAAAATGGGACCCATTATCAGACTCAATATGATGAGAAAGCCCATATTTATATATTAGGTTTTTCTCAATGAACTTGGCCATCTCTCTCGCACCTAAATTCTTGAATGACTCTGCTTCTATCCATTTAGAGAAGTAATTAATAGCCACCACAACGAACCTATGTCCGTTTGATGTTGGTTGATGAATCATTCCTATGATATTGATACCTCAAGCAGCAAATAGCCAAGGCAAAGTAAGATTACATAGTTATAACATTGGCATATGTCTCAAGTTAGCATACTGCTAGCACAACTGACATTTCTTCATATATCTGGAATAGTCTGTATCCATAGTGAGCAAAAAGAATCCCTAGTGCATAATCTTTTTGACCAAATCGAGTCCATTCATATGAGCTCTACAAAACTCCAGCATATACCTCTTCCATGACTCACTTGGCTTCTTTTTAATCTAGAAATCTTAATTGTAAGCCATCCAACTATCTCTTATAGAGCACTCTTCTTATGCTAATGAACTAAGTAGATAGCTTGCATAACATTTTCTAATCCTTTTCTATAACCTCTTTCGAAAATACCGACTTCTCGAGGTAATTTTGAATGTCAAAATACCAAGGCTTCCCATCATTCACCTTGATATCCATCACTTGTTCAACTTCGAAGCACGATTTATTAGAACTAAAAATCAAGTACGGGCTTCATGCTCACTCCTTTTAGATTATGCCATATCGACACCAATGTTGCTAAAGCATTAACTATCTGATTTTTATCTCGAGGAACATACCCAAAAGTACAAACCTCAAATTGACTACTCAAGGTCTTTAGAGACTTTATGTAAGGCAACAATTGTTCTTCTTTCACAGCCTATTCATCTCTTGTTTAGTAGATCACCAAATATGAATCGCCACAAACCTCTTCATTCCTTACCTCCAAGGTTAATAAAGCTTCCAACCCAAAGATAAATGCCTCATACTCAGCTTTATTGTTTGTAGCCTTGAATCTAAGCTTCTTGGCTAAGGGCAACTTTTCCCCCTATAGGGTTACCAAGATTTTGCCTACCCCAGCACCTTTGTTGTTCATAGCTCCATCAAAAAACATTTGCCATCCCTGAACTGCTATGGCTATAATGTTTTTATTAAGGAACTGATAGGTTATTTCTTTCCCTTCTAATGGTTGATTAGCTAGGAATTCTGCTACAACTCTTTCCTTAATGGGTTTTTGGTAATATATTCAATATCAAGCACCTATAAAAGAATTATCTATCTACCTATTTGCCCCAACAACGAGGGCACTTCTTACAAGCACTTGAGAGGATTTGGCTTGGCTACTACTTGTACCCTATATGAGTGAAAGTAGTGCTTTAACTTCTTAAAGGCCCAAATGATAGCCAAGCAAATCTTTTCTACCTCTACATATTTAGCTTTATACAACAAAAAATTTTTATTGAGATAACAAACAACATATTCGATTATGAAGTCATCTTCTTGTGCTATTATGGCTCCCACTGAGCTATCTTTTATGGCTAAATACAAAATTAGAGGTTTCCTAATCTATAGTGCTCTTAGCACTAATAGATGTAGAAGGTACTCCCTGATTGTCTTAAAGCTACCTGACAGTCATTGTTTTAGACTATCGGCTGATCTTTCTGAATCAACTTGAAAATGGGCTCATAGATTAATGACAACTTATCTATAGATTGACCGATATACTGGATCTTGCCTACGAACCCTCAAACTTTCTTTTCCTTCTATGGCATAGGCATTTCTCTAATAGCCTTCACTTTATTAGGATCTGCTTCTATTCCCCTCTAGCTCATAATATGCCTTAGAAACTTCCCTAAAGTCACCCCAAACACACATTCCTTAGGGTTTAGACAAAGATTATAGCTATCAATCCTTTGAAAAAACTTTTCCAAGGCTTCAAAGTGGCCTTCTTGAGTAGTAGATTTAATCATTATGTCATCAATGTATCCCTCCACTTCCTTATGAATTAAATCATCTAGGATCTTTATAGCCATCCTTTGGTATGTAGTGCCTGCATTCTTTAATCCAATTGGCATGACTCGATAAGCATAAGTGTCCCATTCAGTGATGAATACCTTATTGATTTTGTCTATAATCTTAATTAGAACTTGGTTATATCTAGCATATCCATCCACAAAACTGTACATTGCACATGCAGCTGCACTGTCCACTAGAACATCTATGTGATGAAGCAAAAAGTCATCCTTCGAATATGCTTTGTTCAAATCTCTATAATCCGTACAAACCATGACCCTTCTGTATTTTTTGGCCACGGGAACCGTACTCGCTAACTATGTGGGATATTGGACTTCCACTAGAAAATTTTCCTCTATTTGCTTTTTTACCTCTTCTTTAACCTTTTATGCCCATTCTAGCTTGAGCCTCCTGAGTTTCTGCTTTACAAGCTTGTATCTAGGATAGGTCGGAATGGCTTGTTTAGCTACTTCTTTTCTCTCATTAGGGGTAACATCAGATGCTATCACGATTTCTCTTAGATTTTTGAGAGTACTAAGATTGAATGGAGTAGTATTTATTGAAATGATATCAAATATAGATGCTTTATGATCACTAATTTACTTGTAACCCAAGTCAATCATAGAAATTTGACATTATAATATTTTTTTGTAGGATGCCTCGAAGGATTGCATGCACTACTCTGGCTCAACCTATACCTATATATATGATGACCGAGCAAGCCGCTAGATATCAAGACTTGCTATGAGTTTTGCTTTAAGCCAGCCATGCGCTTCATGTCTAAGTAATTTTTATAGTCTGTCGGCCTAATGAAGGAGATTAACTGATTACTTACCATTGTAGAGTTGATAAAGTTCTTTGTCCTAGCATTTCAGACCTATCTAGATGTCACTAGGGAGGTCTTAGGCACTCTAAAGTATGGAGGCTTTTAAAGATTGGACACCAAGGAAGTTATGGTGTAGTTTTAGGTTTTAGGTATTCACTATAGCATTACACGCCGACGATTTACAGAGGCCATGCACCTTCCAGTTGGGCTTGATTTGGTTACCCCCAATAGGATAGTAGACCAAACCAAATGAATGGAAATGGTGCTTTTGAAGGCCATATATTAGTTAGACACAGTGAAGAGCATGATGTTAGCCACCCAAGTGTATAGTTACATTTAGAAAGTGTTATCTACATCCTACTTAGGTTGCACAAGGAGTCCCGAGTTAATTAATTTAGCTGAGATCACTAGCCTATAGGGCTGCAAGAGCACGAGCGTGTGGACATCAGCCATGAGATCATTATCTCATTGATCAAGATGGCCACCCAGTCCACCATGTAGATCTATATAGGGGGCATTGTTACCCGATTATTGTTGTCATTGGGGGCACATGAGAGCAGGTTTAGCGACCCTATTAAGAAGGATATTTATACGGATTTACAAGCTACGCTTACCATGAAGATGATAGAGCCAATTCAAGGACATGAGGGTTAGTATTATCTATTGACCGTCCCATAGACTAAAGTGAGGTGTGGTCTAGACCCTATAGTGCTAGATGCACCTATAGAGGCAGACATCTAGGATCAACCATCACAAGAGTCACTAGTAGCCCCATAGACACCTTCAGCATAGTTAGAACATCAAGATCACCAGAAGGATAAGCCTCAGGAGCATCATAGAGCAAATATTAATTTTGACTATGAGATCGACATGTAGATAGATCTGCAGGATCTACTAGGAGGGTCACCTTAGCCACCAGCACATCTTCGATCACCGATTAGACACCAGCAGTCGCTGACTAGGAGGATGGGTAGGTTTTCTCCTTATAGACATCTAGAGGCATCTACCTTTACCACTCCTTCACTATATAGGCATCTAGGCACATACACATTGTCCACTCCACCACCACTAACACACCCAGAGGCGACCTTATCTATTATACCATCAGCACATCCATCATTAGCCCCCTCATCTAATGACATATCTAAGAGATTGAATGCCATAAATGAGGCTTTTAGGCTATAGGATCAGACTCTATAGTTAGTGCTAACAGTGATGCAGTCTCCACAGGCATTACCAGCGATAGTGCAATCTTTACAGATAAAGGTACAGGTATCAAAGCTGATATGGTGACTATAGGTCAGAGATTTAATGCATCCTTTTAGGTAGTTAATGAGTCACTCACTTAGATTAGGGAGCAAAGAGATCGTATTGAGGGTGAGGTCCCTAAAGGGAGAGAAGTAGTAGTTGAGATAGATGAGCAGTTGAGGAGATACATCAGGTACTTAAGGGATGATTTGATGAGATATCTTGAGTAGCACTCCAAGGCAGTCATTGAGTTTGGCCAGGGAGTAGAGTGGTTAGCAGAGGTGATAGCATAGATATTATAGCCTCTGATAGTAGTATTACCTGGGTTCCACTTCAGATCCAGACAAGATGACGAGTAGTTGCCAGCAGCACCATAGGCCATGGCACTAGCTAGACCTCATAGGCCCTTAGCTTTTAGACATCCATGAGGACCAGCCTGTCGTAGAGGATCGAAGCCATCCCAGTAGCTTGTTATATTTTGTATTTAGAGAGTTTAAAACTTTGTTTAAATACTTTTGATGTATATAAAGATAGAACTTATATTTAATTTATGTACTTACTTTATGTTTGATTATTGTATTCATGCTTAATATACCTAAAAAAAAGAAAAAATGATGATGAGACTAATAAGAAAACATGTAGTTAATATGCAATGACAAAAAAAAAATTATAACCCAAAAAAGGGAAAAGAAAAAGAAAGCATACAAACTCAATAAGTAAAACACTAATATTAAATCCTTCTCATAGGTATATGAAACCCTATTAGGGGGCATATACCTACCACCACAACCAAAGGATGGGCTAAAGCACCCATCCTTATCATGAGGAGTTGCCTAAATAGGTTGAAATTAAAAAGGATGTACAGCAAAGAGAAGTGCAGATATTTTCTGATTCAGGAAAGATCTTACGTCCCCTTTGGCTTATTAAGAATTCACACAAATTGGAGTAATCTAAGAGGGAAATCACATTCCTTCCAGTCTCCTTCGGACAAGGGAATTATTGAATAGGAAGAGGATTGTACCATTGGCTGGGGTGTCAAATGCCTTTTTGCTGGAGTTAATAGGAAGCAAGATACAAAGTACAATCACTATAAACTGGACATGTCTTTGCTGCTAGGTTTAAGTTATGGAAAGGCTATCTTTTGGAACCTTTACCACTAACTACCTTGTAAAATTTGAATTACCACAAGATTAAAATGGAATACCACCAAAGCCAAGGCTGTATAATGGTCAGAATGCCATTTTAGTAGTCAATATTCATTTAGGCTATAGACAAGAGGACTTTTGGGCAATGAACCATACTCTTTAGAGCATAGGATGTTTCAATCTGAACACATAAGAAGTCATAAGACTGATGTTGACAACAAAGAACTATTGGAAAAGAGGTGAAAACCTGATCATAATGCAAATTCTAGAAGACATATAATAAGACCAGACATGTTGACAGCCTTGATGTTGATGGTTTTCCCTACATTGGTGCCAATCTATAAAATGGTGACATAGTCATTGGAAAGTGTATAGAATCTAGCAAAAATCATAATATTAAGCAAAAATACCTCAGAGATAGATGTATACCTACAAAACACAATCTTTAAGCATGTCAATGACTCCTCACAAATGCATATTTGCTTGAAATTCCTTAAGTGGAATGTTGTTTTAAGAGGGGCAGCTTACCCATCACAACTGGAAGGGTAGGTATGTCTACATATAACACCAACCAAATATTACTCAATGTCATTTGATTCTACTTGCCGACAAGCTAGCGTGATCAAATACAACAAGCCATCCTAATTCTACATGCCGACAAGCTGGCACTTATAAGATTCAATCAACTCATCTCAATTCTATATGCTAACAAACTGGAGCTAATTAGACAATCAAGCTAGGCTTAACACATCGATAAACTAATATTAACTATCTAAAATAGGGTTAGCTTGTTGATAAGATGATGATAACTACCCAACTAAGAGACTAACTGCCTCAGAAGGTATGTATTTTAATCAACCAAGAGACTTACTGCTTTGGAAGGTATATGTTTTAATCAACCAAGAGACTCACTGCCTTAGAAGGTATGTGTTTTGATCATCCAAAAGACTTATTACTTCATAAGGTATGTGTTTTAATCAACCAAGAGATTCACTGCCTCAGGTAAGCTTTTTTTTTTTACTCTGAATTTTGGCTCACTTTAGCATTAGTGCATAATTTCCCCAAAATTGGGGCAACTATAGGCATCGTGAACCAAGGTAGTATAGATAAGGGTTACTCGATGATGAGGAGATAGTATAGTTCTGATAGTAGGAGCGGGAGTAGATCTCAAAGCTCTGATTGTGAACTTCTTAGGGTTTTCTCAAAGATTTTATGATTTCTTAAGTGTTTTCAAGAGGTTTTAATAAAAGAGCATGAAAAACCATGATTTTGGCCTCCAGTGTTGATAGACGGTCATTCGTCATATGAGAGATGATTGTCTGTGGCCTTTTCTCTCCTATACAGGTCAGATTGAGGGAATTTTTGTGAATTCTAGGTTTTTGCTTGAGGGACAACAGTCTGTGGTTAAATGCCCAGATTTCCTATGTTTCTAGAAATTCGAAAAGGGGAAGATAGATATCAAGGGAAAAATTTGAATTTTGGGGGATAAATACGTTAAGATTTGGAGAGATAGAGTTGGAATTCAACTCCAATTCTACACTAGGTATAAAAGGAAAAGATTTTAGGGATTCCAGTCAAAGGGGGGGGGAATCATTCTTGGATGACAGAGATAATTCTTGAAGGGGAATAAAACTATTTTTTCTCTCTCTAAGAAGGAAAAACTCTCCAACAATTCACTTAATCCAAACACACATACACATAAAGAATCATTAGTGTTCAAAAACACGAGGATTAAAATTGGAGTGGAGATTTAGACTTCAAAAGATTCAAAGTCAGAATATCTCCTAAGGGTAATATTTTAGGTTCCTCTTTTACATTTTCTCTCAGTAAAATTATCATCCATGATCATGTTGATTACTGTTGAAATAAATGTATTTGTGTGATGGTTTGTTGATAAACATGTTTAAGTCCAAAGGTGTATGCATCTGGAGCAATGTGCATGATTATAATACGATTAAGTTATGGTTTTCTCCATTGTTATATATGTTTAAGCTTTGTTTTTATTTACTTATTTTGGATTTTAACGAATTCTAGTATAGTTAATGAAGGATTTAGGGTTTTAATATTAGTTTGGCATGCTTTAGGCTTTGATGTTTGAGTATTTAGGTTCACTTGCAATATTGGGTGATTTTTTTGGTGAATTTCTTGCATTTTATCCTATTCGGTGAGTGACGAATGGGAAAAAGCACCCACAGACATGGGATTCCTTATTGTCCCATCCCACATTCAGTTGTGGCCATCTGTCACCTTTCTAGGGGCATTTGTGGTTGATTTTCGGGCCTTTATTCATGTGTTTTAGGCATTTTTATTGTTCTTTGATTCCCAAAGTATTTAGTTGTCATTCTATATAATTTTTGATTTTGTACATTTTAACTCTGTATGTATGATTAAATAGACAATCTTCTTTTCTATATATTATTTGTGTTTTTCCTCATGATGCTAATTCATTACCTTTTTGTGTTTTTATGTGAGTATATAATTTCATTCGCTTTTAGGAGACTTTGGAAAGCAATTTGCATTGGGATTCATGCCCCCGACTAGTCGGTGACTACCACTTACCATTTGATTATTTCATTTATTTATTTCATCTATCTATTATTTGGATTATTATTTTTAATTATTTATTACTTACCACTTACCATTTATTACTTTGATATTTTTGGATGTATTTTATTTTGGAGATGTAATAGCTAGTAAAAAAGGGCTTTTATAAGCGTTTAAAAGGAAAAAGGCACTTAAAATGATTTCTACTATTTAACTTGGATTTTTTCTTCAAAACTTAGACCAACAACCAATTTTCCATCCAAAACCAAACAAAGGATGAAAGAGGAATTTTGTAAAAATATGCATGAGCAAACCAATGTTCTCAACTCAAACGAATATCCTGATTTATGTATGTACATCATCTTTTTGGTTTTTAGATGATTTACTTCTATAATAAGCCTAAATAGTTGGAATTTATTTATTTATTTATCACTTATGATTGTTTTCTTAGGAAGTTTATTTAATTCTATAGCTTTTCATTGTGTGGAAGAAAGGGGAGTGGATTAAAATTTAAAACCCAATTATAAAATAACATATAACCAAGGTGCCTAAGAAGAGTGATGTCTTGAACACCAATCTCTGTTTGGGTATCAAAGGTTGAGAATCATTTCCCAACATCCTATTGGGTGGTGAATCCATGATACCTAACCTTTTTAAGCCCATTAGTAGATGCCTTCATGGGTTGACTACCAACAATAATTTAGGCTTAACCCCTTTTTATTGCAAAGTAGCCAATTTATGATTAATGCTGAGCCTCTTTCGGTCTTGGACCCTAAAAGCAAGCCTTTGAGAACCCAACCGAAAATAAGAATGGGCTCTGGTATGCTTCACATGCCCAAAAGGCCCTAAGCTCTGAAATCATTCTAGAAAGTTGTTAAAATGTAGACAGATCTTAAAACCTTTAATTCCTTATCTTTAAAAGAGTAGTTTTGCTTATTAGGTATCTTTGATAAAAGCTAGCTCAGGATCTAGTGTCTACAGTTATCCCTAACTTTTGAGAGGTTAGTACAATAAATGCAGAGGTTAGCCAAAGTTCAAAGTAAGGATAAAGAAACTTATTTGAAAGTGTAGCTTTGAACTGCCTCATAGCAGAAATGTTTTGGGAATTATGGTGAACTTCATAACCTGTAGTTGTGCTTGGAAATTGCATCGGCTCTTTAAAAAGATAGGGTAAACCTCACTATTTGCGATCGTGCCTTGACTTGGGGTAAACCTCACTATTTGTGATTGTGCCTTAACTTAAGGTAAACCTTGCTATTTGCAATTGGGCCTTGGATTGAGGCAAACCTTATTGTTTATGATTGTGGCTTGAATTGAGGTGAACTTTGTTGTTTGAGACCGTGTATTGACTTAGAGCGAACCTTGCAATTTATGATTGTGCCTTAACTTGCGTCAGACCTCCCTGTTTGTGATCGTGCCTTGACTTGGGGGCAACCTCATTGTCTGCAATAGTGTTTTAACTTGAGGTGAACCTTACTATTTACAACCATGGTTGGCAATCTCGAATAATCCTGAGAGACTTTCCTTTGCCTTATGAAAGGACTTCACTAAATTAATGCCTCTTAGGAGAGCTTGATGCAAAAATTTCTTATGTATTGGGGTTGTTTGTATCTAAAGATGATGTATAGATACTGGATCCTAAGGCAACTTCTGTCAAAGTTACCTAATAAGGAGACTCTTTCTCATATACATATGGGGAACGAAAGTGCAAAGCCCTTTCATGAGTTTTGTATTTTCAAAAATATCATATCTTTTTTTTTATGTTCTACCCTTTATCTCTTTTGGTAAAGCTAAAATGTGGGATTTAAAGGCTGAAAATTGACTTAAAAATGAGTCACACCTATGACTCACCCTGAGTCAGGGCAAAATAGTCATTTTTCCAAATTTTATTTCACTTTCAAGTCCCAACCATTACCCATTGAGTTAAGGCTATAAATGGGATTTTTCTAGATATTTTTGGAAAAATATTTACAGTTGGATGGGTTTAAAATAATAAAAAATTTTGCTCCTATATCTAGAACATTTAATGTTCCCTCATGACAGTTTTCACTTTCCTTATAGAAACACATGCTTTAATTAATTAAAGAGGGGACTCTATGGAATTTTGGAAAAAACACACAAAATGTAACACCTTAATCCCTTGACCATGGATAATCATCAATCATCATCATCCCTAATAGAGATCAAGTAGAAATACTAATACTAATACTAATACTAATACTAATACTAATACTAATAATAATAATAATAATAATAATAATAATAATAATAATAATAATAATAATAATAATAATAATAATGATAATAATAATAATAATAATAACAACACATGCCATGATTACATGCCACAACAAATAAATCAACTTATAAATAAGAGGGCCTGACATAATTGGCCAACAATACATAATGAAATCTTCAATACAATTGCACCGGCCCGATCCTCTCTTGATGATAATCAAGCTGCGGTAGCTATCAAACCAAAATGGAGCTTATTCGAAAACCTGCACAGATAAACAAACCCGTGCTAAGCTATAAAGCTTAGTGGGGAACAAAACTCTATGGATAAGATCTTACCAAAATATATCACCAATACATTATAACTTGCATAGCTAAAGTAATATGTGTCTACAGTAATGATCATTTCATAACTACATTTTGAAAGAGTCTTTAACCTCAACAATACTAGTATACTTACAGTAGTGTAGAGCATAGCGTGAACTTGGCTAGTTCCCAAAGACTTTTTAATTTACCTAAACAATTAAAAAGTCTTACTTGGTAAACTAGCATGATTTATAAACATCTTAATCCTTTCATTCATGAACTCTGACCTCGTTATTACTGATGGTACAACCTCTAATCATATGCATTTAGTCCCATTAGTTACATAAAATATGCATTTAATGTTCTTTCACAGCATAAGAAGTGCATGAGTCAGGTAGCTTCTATAAAGTAGATCGCTAGGCATGATTACTTCATATATATCATTATAATCATAATTATGAAATACAATTATAACTCACAACTTCCGTTCACAACCATGTATTCCTTAAGACTGTCTTATTATGGCAACTAAGTATCAACCAACATCATATTATGTCATACACCGTCCTTTGGCTTATATCATAGTTATTGGAGTGCACAAACAGGTGTAAACACATATAGGTATTGGTTAATCAGCCTTGCATGCAACCACATAGAATAGCCTTACATGTCATGATTACCGTGAAGGTCCAATTATTACATATATATCTTCATAAATCCCAATGCAGATGAAATTCATTGTATATGCTATAGCCCAAACAGTTCTTATTATAATATTGTGCGCATTCTTTCATAGCATAGAAATTTAAGTCTCCTATATATATATACATTCCGATAACTTCATTTCATTGAAATAATTTATAGCCAAAAGGAATCATGATAAGTAATATAATAGGCCATTCATCATGCTTGCATTACGTAAGTGAAGGAATTAATGCATGTTTTCCTTTATCTTACGTACATTTTATCATCTTTAATAGCCTGCCTAAGTACTAGTTCAAAGGGTGGATAACGAGAGCAATGGATACCGGAAGATATCAAACTATGGATATCCGAAGATATCAAACAATGGACCCAAATGGGGTCGAACAATGGTTCCAGCAAGGAACAAACTATGGACCCAAAAGGGCCATACGATGGTTCCATTAAGGAATAAGACCCAAACGGGGTCAACTATGGCAGACGACTGTATCCCTCTAGGCATGCCTATCTAATCCACAACTGAACTAAGACTCACAGGCTTAACCCTTTAAGAATATCTTTGATTCATCATAATCTTCGCTACTTAATTCATTATTTGGCTTCAAGCCACAATTTATAAGGAATGCATATCATTTTTATCATACATCAATGTTGAGCTTTAGGCTCCATTACATATGGACACAAGTCATGTCACCATATAGTGGCATCAATATCATTCATATATATATCGTAATGGATTACATGATAAAGCAACCATAATAGAATATTATTTTCATCTATCCATCTCATCAAACTTGATATTATGCATGAATCCAATGAGGTGATTATGGAAGTATAGTTCTTGCAACTAAAAATCTTCATAACGTTAAATTCATATCCATAAACATGCAAATGCAACTTGAATCATGGCAATACATGTTTTTGCTATCTATACCTGCTCACATATTAAGTCAGACCACCTATCACAACATGGATACATCAATAATAGATATAGCATTTATCTACTTCATCAACAGTTCTCAATGGCATACCTTGTTGCTGTTCGCCGGGAAATAGCTTCCATACCATCTCAAAGTAATTCATATCAACACATAATCACTTAAACCATATTTAAGCAGTTATGAGCGATATAATATGATGAATACATTAAATTTCATCCTAAGGTTAACAATTGTTCTCAATTAAGTCCTTAGTTCAATTTTATAGTCTATTAGATCATGGACCACAGGTTATATACCCTAACGTGATCATATATGTTTCAAGTCATCATACTTGTATAGTTTATCTTACCCTCAAGTATGTTTATACAATATTATCCCGTCTTATATTCTAACACCCTACTTATGGGTATGAAGTTTACATAGTAAAATACATGGCATAAGTATATAGACAAGCATGTTTCTCTATATCAAGGCTAATCACTACCTTCCTTTATAACTTAAAGCATACTTAACTTCTATTGTCTCATGACTAAGCCAAAAAGGCAATGTCCCAACTCTTTCAACTTAAAGTTATAACATTGCATAGCTACTGGATAACTTATATCTTGCACTAGAAAGCACTAGAATGCTTTAGCATAATAGTAACTGAGTATCATGCAACACTAGCTCAAAATCAATGTTTTAAAACTTAATGTAATACATATCATTGAACATAAGATCATGAAGTAACAACATGACTTAAATTTCCAAGTTAACTCTGGTGATTCTCGCATGATAGTTCATGAGAATAAGACCATACATATAGTCGTATAAACCATGAGCACATGACTCCACATGTAAAAATATATTCATTAAAGAAGAACGTACCTGAGTGGTTCTTTAAAACCATTTCTCTTTGCTTCATTATACTCAATTTAATCATCGTACATTCAATTTATCCAATACATTATATACATGCATTCGATGTCACATAATTGGTGCAAGTGTTAAAATATGAGATTCACATTCACTTATGTTATTGGGTACTGCCTTGGAAAGATTTCTCAATTCAATTGTTTCATTAGAAATCATATAGCCTACTAGTCCCCATTCTAATAAATATAATCATCATGTACATTACTTATGGTCCATTTAATTATCTCTAATTATACTATACTCTATAGGATTCATGATTCATAAAGAATTTACAGCTTAAAGTGTGAAGTAGAACCATTAAAAGAAAACATACAAGTGGTCTTGCCAGAGAAAGAAGAGAAGGCATATATAGCCACGCAAGGAGAACAAAGGCCAAACACGTGGCCAAGCAAAAGGAGAAAGGCAATGCAGTGCGTGGTCATGCAGGGAGAGACCAAAGCCATCACATGACCACGCAGGAAAACACAAGGAAAAGGGCACGACCATGCAAAGAGAAACACAAACCATCACACGACCACGCAGGAAAACACAAGGAAAAGGGCACGACCACGCAGGGAGAACAACAATGAGGATGTATGACCACTTGCAAAAAAACCATAGACACCACAGGGCTGTGCAAGGGAGTATGGTTATACATGTCTATGCATGAAGGGAAAGAGAAGGACACACGGCCACGCAAGGCATTTCGGCAGTCTGGATTAAGAATCCCGATTTCCAGCTCAAAGATTTTAAACCCTAAAACTCACCTTAAATACTTAGATTTAAATCATTCTTTGTTCATCTAAATCACTAAAATTTAACCTTTTACTTCAACTAAGGAGACACATACAAGAACATAGGGAAAAATCATCAAGTAACCATTTATATAAAGTTCTCGTACCTCATATACTAGCTTCATTTCCTTACAAAATCCACTGATCTAGCTCTTTCTTCCTTCTCCTATTCTTGATCTAACTGCTTCTCTCCTTTCTCCTTATACACAGGGACAACAATAGGATCTTGTAATCCCTCATAACCGAAATCATAAATGAATAAAAGAAAAGGAAGAATAGATCTTCAATTGAAGACATTACCTTTAATCTTAACTAACAAACCCTAGCTCCCTTTCCAACCCGCAACTAGTAGAGAGAGAGGAAGAGAGAGAGAGAGAGAGAGAGCTATCTCCCTCAAAATGCCGATCCCCCAATCTCATATGGCCTTGTTTTTCCTTCTCTAAAAAGCTATTGAGGGAGTTAGTGGGGTAAATATCTCATTGTGTGAATTTCCAAAATTACACTTATTCAACTTAACCCCAACAACTTAAATTTATTAATATTTAACACCCAAACTTCTAATTTACTTCAACTATATCCCTCTTTATCTTAATTTTAACCTTAAACAATTTACATACATGCTAAAAGTACAAAAAGATCCCTAATAGGACTTAACCTTAACAATGCAAAATAATTCAATATTTGCCTTAATTAACCATAATCCTCGTCACTTTATTGTAATCCGGTTAGGGCCATGATTGGGTCTTTACACAAAAAAACTTTTCTCACTCTCTGTAACTTAAAACCTAAGGAAAATAGGGGAAGACAAAGAAAGAAAAAGGAATAGGGTGTAAGCATTGGATTCTTTTAATCCTTGAGAAACAAAACTAAAGGTAATATTCAAGAGTCTAATTGTCTTAGTCTAGTGTTTAAAGTTTGAATTAAAATTGTAAATATTCATCTTTTTCAAATTGATTTCTTATTCACTTAATTCTTTAATTCTTTGATTTGATCTTGTAAAATAATCGATCTTATTACTTTCTTTTAGTTAGATTCTGGCTTTTGAGAATTTTAGTTTGATCAATGTAAAGTTATAAGGTTTATTTAGGTTACTATTCATCTTCTTCTGCATGATTTGTTTTTGTGTAACACCTTATACCAAGTCTGATAAGAGGAGTTTTAGAGAGTATGCCCTAGAGCCCATGTAAAAGGGATGTATTTTATATGTACGAATTCATATTCTTAATAAAAGGCATCATTCATTTGTTAATGCTATGTTTAAATGCATGAGTTTGTAAATCTTAAATTAATAATTGAAGTCCTTGATATTATAAACACAATTCAAAGACAATCATGAAAGTGTTCATGATATGAGATGTCTATTGCATGCAAATGTGATAATATCTAAATATCCCTAGTCATAGAATGAACAAGATAGGACATTGTTAATTTGAATATACTAGCACATGTTATGCTTCTTGAATGGTTCAAATAGTGGTTCTCATAACTGTGATTATGAAAGATAATCAAAGCTAACATGTGGATGCTTGTTACAAGAACAAGTTCATTAGAGACCTACAAAGATAATTTTCACATGGATATTAAATCTATAATAGTGAGGAATTTCTTTATAGCGGTTGTACAAGTATCCTTAGACTTGAGATCACCAAAGTTATCTTAAGTAGCAAGTGGTATACTTTGACTCCATAATTGATTACTTCCAACTGGAGGTGAACATAGTTAGGAGTTTGGATATATCATGACCTACTTGAAGATAGTTGAGTGATTAACAAAGGATTCACCATCCCAAATTTATTAAGGGAAGTTATCTCGCATGATTATATAATTAACTTGTTCAGAGAATCTCTGGCCAGAGTAATATGCCAAGATGGATAGAGATCCAAGAAGGGCATTTTGGGAACAATGGTTAAATTAATAGAACATACATAATTAGATTTATATGAGTTGACAGAAATCCATACTCAGAATCTAATTGAGATAAGAGTGGCGAAAGGAGTAATTGCACGATAACTGTTTCTATGGAAGGGTATAGTCAAACCACTTGACTTTCCTGACATTTGGGTAGTCATGATGCCTAGATAGAGGCCAATCATGACTTTTATAATAGTGTATCATAAATATCAATAAGGATTGATAAAATAATTTAAAAAAGTTTAAATCATGTGAGTTTTGAATATAACTCACTATTACATATTATACTGCCAATATGGACAGGAACCCAATAGGTCACACACATATAGAGAAAAGGGTAAAATAGTAAAATGAAAAGTATAATAATATTTGATTTTATTATGGGAATAGAGAAGTGAATAAGTGAATAATTAATTAAAGAGTTTAATTAATTATGATCAAGTAAAATTGTTCGCATAACTTTTTAGAAATATTTTATAAAATGGACCTAATTAAAATATTGTATTTTATAATTAATTTTTATTGGAATATAAGTGTTATAGGGCTGATATAATAATTAATAGATCCATTGGAGAAAATAATAGATGCCCAGAAAATCGAGTTTAGAGCAGAAACCCTCAAGAGGAAGGGTTTCACGCCAACTTCAGATAGAAGGCCTTGGAGGCCTAATTCTTAGACCAAAATAAATTAAATATATTTCACAAGTGTTATGGAGCCTACATATTAAATTTGGATGGATTTGAAATTCATTTGGGTGATTAAATCCAAGTGTATGCATGAAGGACCTAGTTGTGGGTTTTGTGCATAGTCTTTTATGAAAGGATTTAAATTGGATTTAATTGAGCTCAAATAAATTATTAATAATTCTAGAAGCCCATTTAATATTTCTCCAGCAATTTTAAAGAGCCCAATCCCATTATGAAGTTGGATTTTTAACCTAACTATAAAAATCCAAGTGATAGGAATTTTAGGGTTGAGTGAACAATTAAGAAAAAAGAAATTCTCTCACTCTCTCAACCCTAACCGCCACCCCCCTTGCTAGCATCCAGGGATTTTGGCCAGCCCTTGTGTTCCTCAATTATTGGTTCTTTTAATCATTCTCTAGTGTGGATTACTAATTGGAGGTGTTCAATTTTGGACATTGTGGTTTGCGACAACCCGGTGAGAAGGAAAATCAACTGTTCAACAAAAATTAAAGGTGATTTTTCTTATTCTCATTAATATTAATATTGTAAATTCATGGCAAGATAAGATCTATTGGTTAAAAATTTTTAAATTTCGCTTATGTGTGAGATGCATGTAACCAATAATTCCCAACATGGTATCAGAGCCTCGATTTCGCCATGAATCTACAATTCTATATTTTTTCGAAATAGTTTCTATTTTTGTGTTATTTATTTCATGAACTTTAAAATACCAGATTTGATTGTTCATGAATTAGAAATATTGATTTTTGGATGGATGTGATCAAATATATAAAATGAAAAATAAAAATGATTCTTTTGAGAAAAGAATAATGGCTTTGGCGTGTAGGGTTTTATTTTTCAATAAAAGTTTTAGGGGCTGTTATAAATTAAATTTTGATTGATCCACTCTAAGATCATTTTGATGATAATTTATGTGTTTAATATGTGATATTAAGCCATAGGATCAAACAAAATTAAAATCAAACAAGTTTTGCATGAAAACTAGTTTAATCGAAAAGTTCGATAAATTGGTGTTCTTGGTGTGTTCTTATTTAGAACAATTTTTAATCTTATAAATATGATATATCTGATATATTAATATTTTTTAATTAATTGGATTAATTAAAATGGGCCTTAAATTAATTGGATTAATTTTAATTCATTAAAACCACTTAATGGGCTTAATTATATTTACAGACTTGATTTAAATTAGTGAATGAATTGGTGGGCCAAGGAGCTGATTTAAATTAAATATTATAAACTAAAATTAAGTTTATTAATGGGTTTTAAGGACTGGAGTGGGCTTGGCTCATTCCAAAAGGCTCAAATGGTCCAATAGACACAAAACTAGTTTGTGTGTGAACACACTTTAGGGTTTATTGTGTGGGTTTCGGCCTACCCTTTATTTTAAGCCCAAAATTGATTCTTTAATTACTTAATGTGATTAATTAATTAAATAATCAATTAATAATTAACTAATAATCAATTGGATTGATAATTGAAACAAGAACTCATGCATGCAAAAAGGTTTCTTAAAATGAAAGTTTCCCAAATGTAAAAAGTTTCCTAATTTGATCACATTATCAAAATAACTCAAAAGTAAGTTTCAAGAGTTGAAACAAAGTTAGTAATCCATTATATGTTTTACTTTATGCATTAGAAATACATATAAGGGTGTCTGATTAGCATGATGGATAGTTATGGACAAGGCCCAATGTGATTGAGCATAATACATGTTTTGGCCCAATAAGGACTTTCATGTCCCGGCCACTTGTTTTTGGTTTGTATTTCTTTTCAAATTGTAATATGTAATTAGATTACTTAGATTAGAATTAGAGATAGAAATGGAGACCATTATCAAAGAGCAAGATGGGCCGGATAGAGATCCAACAAGTTTAAAGATAATGTAATCATTTTTACTTGTTTGAATCATGCATATTACCTAGGTTTGACCTTTTGATTTCCCTTTTGGCTTGGGGAAATCAATGCAGTAAAATCCATAACTATACCATATTTGTATGCTTATATTTATGAGATAGATATAGGAAGCATAACAATGTATGTCAACCATGTATGATGAGACTTAATTAACTAAAATCCCTCAAACTAATACTAAGTTATATAAGCCTTCCATTAATTTGAGGAGAACCAGAGTTCTTTATAGTATGGGATGTTGACCACAGTCAAGCTCACATTATATCGAATATGTTCGAATCTAATTAAATGGGTCATCTTAGCTAGCCCATTAGCTTGTTAACCACAGTCAAGGCTAATGGTTCTAGAGGCAACATTAGGGAATGCATATATGATATGCATGTATCAAGAGTTGATAACCTAATAATCCAATAATTATGTAGAGACACAATTGGTATAGAGATACCTACCTTTCAAGGGTATGGAGTTTGATTTGTTGACCAAAGTCAAGGTCAAATTTCATATCAAGGATTGGATATTGGCCCACTAAGAAAACCATCGGGTTTTCTCGGATTAAATAGTGAGGGCTATTGATTCGCAATAAAATAATGGGAGTAAATGGATTAATTAAAGACCTAATTAATGCATACATATATATGAACATACTCTCATATGTTTTCTTTTTCACATCTAGGTCATCATCATGAGCACATCAAACATTAATATACGATCAATTTTGGATAAGAAGCTGGTTGGCAGTAACTATTCTGACTGGATCAGGCAAGTGAGAATTGTTCTTAGAGCTAAAAAGATCCATTATGTCTTGGATAAAGATCCACCACCACTTTTATCAGATGATGCCTTTGATGAGATCAAGGGCACTTATCAAAAATACATGGAGGATAGTAAAGCAGCAATATGTCTGATGCTGGGTGCTATGTCCTCAAAGCTTTAGAAGCAACATGAGATGATGGATGCTAGAACAATCATTTTGCATCTAGAGGAGCTTTATTGTTCTCAAGCTAGAACTGAGCAATATGAGATTGCTCAAGCTTTATTTAGCTACAAAATGGTGGAAGGCACTTTGGCTACAACTCACGCATTGAAGATGTATGGATATATTGAGCATTTGAGTAAACTTAGCTATGTAATGGATAATGATCTATACATAGATTTAATCTTGTACTCATTGGCTCCAAGTTATGCACCTTTCGTGCTTAACTTCATCATGAACAAGATCCAAGTAACCATTCCTGAGTTAATCAACATGCTCAAAATAGCTAATGGATCCTTCAAGAAGGATTCAAAAAGTGTCATGGTTGTCACTTCTGCTAAAGGCAAGAAGCAGAAGAAGAATAAGATGACCAAGGCATAGCCAAAGCATGGTGGGATTTCTAAGAAGAAGGTTGTCAAGAAAGAGAATCCCAAAGGAATTTGCTTCCATTATGGAAAAATGGTCATTGGAAGAGTAACTGCAAGGCCTATCTAGATTCTCTCAAGCAGAAGAAGCAAGTTGATGCTTCTACTTTAGGTATTCATAAGATTGAAATTAATACTTATTCTATTGCTTCAAAACAATCTTAGGTATTAGATACCAGATGTGGATCTCATTTGTGTAATGATCTATAGGGGCTTAAAAGCATTAGAAGAGTTGGAAAGGCAAAAATATGTCTACAGTTAGCTACTGGACAAAACATCTCTACAATAGTTATGGGGACTTACCATTTACCTCTTCCAAGTGGATTAATACTGGAATTAAATAATTGATATTATGTTCTAGCTTTATCCAAAAGTATTATTTTTTTTTCAGTTGTTTATTAAACGATTATGACATTTCTTTAAAGGACAAGTGTTGTCACATTTTTAAGAACAATATGTTTTATGCAAAAGCTATCATTGAGAATGGTATATTTGTTCTTGATTTAATTAAAGAAGTGCATAATGTGGATACCAAGAGAATGAAACAAGATAATCTAAATACATCATATTTATGGCACTATCGTTTAGGACATATAAATGAGAAATGCATGACCAAATTACACAAGTCAGGTGATTTAGGATCATTTGATTATGAATCATTTGATACATGTGAGTCTTGTTTATTGAGGAAAATGACAAAAGCTCTCTTTATTGGTAAAGGAGAATGAGCTAAAATGGTTTTGGACTTAATACATTCAGATGTATGTGGTCCAATGACTACACATGCCAGAGGAGGTTACTCCTACTTCATTACTTTCATAGATGATTACTCCAGATTTGGATATATCTATCTAATGAAATATAAATCAGAAGCATTTGAAAAGTTCAAAGAATTCAGAAATGAAGTAGAGAAGCAACTTGGCAAGAGTATTAAAACACTTAGATCAGATCGAGATGGAGAATACTTAAGCCAAGAATTTAAAGATTATCTTAGAGATAGTGGGATTTTATCTCAATGGACTCTACCATATACACCACAACATAGTGGTGTATTTGAGATAAGAATCGAACACTATTAGATATCGTTCGATCCATGATGAGCCGAGCAGACTTGCCTAAGTCTTTTTGGGGATATGTACTAGAAACTGTTGTTAATGTGTTAAACAGAGTTCCTAGTAAATTGATTGATGTCACTCTATATGAGATGTGGAATAACAAGAAACCCACACTTTCTCATATGAAAGTATGGGGTTGTCCTACTTATGTGAAGCAGATAGTGTTAGACAAACTAGATGTTAAGTTTGACAAATGTTTATTTGTGGGATATCCAAAAGATACATTTGGATATTATTTCTACCATCCCTTAGATCAAAAGGCGTTTGTTTCAAGGCATGCTATCTTTTTGGAAAGAGAATTTCTCGTACGAGAGGACAATGGGAGTAAAATTGAACTTGGTGAAGTTTAAGACCCACAAATAGAAGTAGAACAACAGATTGAACCCAAGACTGAATTTCATAATGATGAGATTACAGTTGAACCTAATTATACATAAAATCCTAGAAGATCTACTGGAATGCATTCTATCCTTGTGAGATATGGATTTCATATTGATTCAGATAGAGGCATAACTATAGTGAGGACAATGAGCCTGCAAGCTATCAAGAAGTTTTGAATAGTTCAGAACATGGTTTATGGCTTAAGGCTATGCAATCTAATATGGACTCCATGTATAAGAATAAAGTATGGACTTTAACTCAACCACTTAAAGGGATAAAACCCATATGGTGCAAATGGGTCTTCAAGAAAAAGACCAACATGGAAGGTAATATAGCTACCTATAAAGCTCACATAGTACCAAAAGGCTATCATCAAAAAGAAGGTATTGACTATGATGAAAAATTTTCTCCTGTAGCGATGCTTAAGTTTATAAGAATACTTTTAGCCATTACAGCTCATTATGATTATGAAATTTGGCAAATGGATGTAAAGACAGCTTTCCTAAATGGAAATCTAACTGAGGATGCGTATATGACACAACCAGAAGGCTTCACGTAAGGAAATGGCGAAAAGGTATGTAAGCTTCAAAGATCCATTTATGGATTGAAGCAAGCCTCTAGGAGCTGGAACATACAATTCAATGAGACAATCAAAGAGTTTCATTTCTCACAGAATGAAGATGAACCTTGTGTGTATAAAAGGGTCAGTAGGAGTACAATTGTCTTCCTAGTTCTATATATGGATGACATGTTGATCATGGAAAATGATGTTTCTCTTCTACAATTTGTTAAAATATGGTTATCCAAGCAATTATCCATGAAAGACCTTGGATAAGCATCCTATTCTGGGAATAAGGATCTATAGAGATAGATCCAATAGGTTGCTAGGTCTTTCTCAAAGTACATATATAGATAAAGTATTGAAGAGGTTCAATATGGATCTCTCTAAGAAAGGGTTTATACCCATGGTGCATGGGAAACACCTTTCTAAGTCTATGTGTCCGCAAACACTAGAGGATAGAGAGAGCATGAATAGAATACCATATGCTTTTGCAATTGGTTCTATCATCTATGTTTTGTTATATACATGTCCAGATGTAGCATTTTCTTTGAGTGTCACAAGCAGATTCCAATCCAATTTTGGAGAGGAACACTGGGCAACTATCAAGAATATCTTTAAGTACTTGAGAATGACTAAGGATATATTCTTGGTATATGGGCAGGGTAGTTTGGAAGTAAATGGGTATACAGATGCCGGCTTCCAATCTGACAAAGATGATTGTAAATCACAGTCTGGTTTTGTGTTCATAATGGGAGGAGGGGCAGTTAGTTGGAAGAGTTCCAAACAAAAAATAACTGCTAATTCCACGATAGAAGCTAAGTACATTACTGTTTTAGAAGCAGCCAAAGAAGTAGTCTGGATCAAAAAGTTCATATACGAACTAAGAGTGGTGCCTAGCATTTTTTATTCGATTCCTTTATATTGTGACAACAATAGAGCCATTGCGCAAGAAAAGGAACCATGGTCTCATCAGCGATCCAAGCATGTTCTCAGACGCTACCATCTCATAAGGGAAATAGTAGCTAAAAATGATGTGAAAATAGAAAGGGTCCCCATAGATGATAATGTGGCGGATCCCCTCACTAAAGTACTTTCCTAGATAAAGCACAATCACCATATAAATAGACTGGGTCTAAGACATATGAGTGATTGGCTCTAGTGCAAGTGGGAGATTGTTAGAGAGCATACCCTAGAGCCCATGTAAAAGGGATGTATTTCATATGTATGAATTCATATTTTTAATAAAAGGCATCATTCATTTATTAATGCTATGTTTAAATGCACGAGTTTGAAAATCTTAAATTGATAAATGAAGTCCTTGATATTATAAACATAGTGCAAACACAATCATGAAAGTGTTAATGATATGAGATGTCTATTGCATGCAAATGTGCTAATATCTAAATATCCCTAGTCATAGAATTAACACGATAGGACATTGTTAATTCGGACAGACTATTACATGTTATGCTTCTTGAATGGTTCAAGTAGTGGTTCTCATAATCATGATTATGGAAGATAATCAAAGCTAACATGTGGATGCTTGTTAGAAGAACAAGTTCATTGGAGACCTGCAAAGAGAATCCTCACATGGATATTAAATCTATGTCAGTGAGGAATCTCTTTATAGCGGTTGTGCAAGTATCCTTAGACTTGAGATCACCAAAGTTATCTTAAGTAACAAGTGGTATACTTTGAGTCCATAACTGATTACTTCCAACTGGGGGTGAACATAGTTAGGAGGTTGGGTATATCATGACCTACTTAAAGATAGTTGAGTAATTAACAAAAGATTGACCATCTCAGATTTATTAAGGAAAGTTATCTTGTATGATTCTATAATTGCCTTGTTCAGAGAATCTCTGGCCAGAGTAATATGCCAAGATGGATAGGGATCCATAAAGGGCATTTTGGGAACAATGTTCAAATTAATAGAACATATATAATTAGATTTATATGAGTTGACAGAAATTCATACTCAGAATCTAATTGAGATAAGAGTGGTGAAAGGGGTAATTGTACAATAACTGTTTATATGGAAGGGTATAGGCAAACCACTTGACTTTCCTGATATTTGGGTAGTCATGATGCCTAGCTAGAGGCCAATCATGACTTGTATAATAGTGTATCATAAATATCAATAGGGATTGATAAAATGATTTAAAGAAGTTTAAATCATGTGAGTTTTGAATAGAACTCACAATTACATATTATACTGCCAATATGGACAGTATCCCAATAGGTCACACACATATAGAGAAAAAGATAAAATGGTAAAATGACAAGGATAATAATATTTGATATTATTATGGGAATAGAGAAGTGAATAAGAGAATAATTAATTAAAGAGTTTAATTAATTATGATCAAGTAAAATTGTTTGCAGAAATTTTTAGAAATGTTCTATAAAATGGACCTAATTGAAATATTGTATTTTATAATTAATTATTATTGGACTATAAGTGTTAGGGCTGATATAATAATTAATAGATCCATTGGAGAAAATAATGGAGGCCCTGAAAATCGAGTTTGGTCCAAAAACCCTCATGAGGAAGGGTTTCACGCCAACTTCAGATAAAAGGCCTTGGAGGCCTAATTCTTGGATCAAAATAAATTAAATATATTTCATAAGTGTTATGGAGCCTATATATTTAATTTTGGATTTGGAATTCATTTGGGTGATTAAATCCAAGTGTATGCATGAAGGGCCTAATTTATGGGTTTTATGCATAGTCTTTTATGAAAGGATTTAAATTGGATTTAATTGAGCCCAAATAAATTATTAATAATTCCAGAAGCCCATTTAATATTTCTCCAACAATTTTAAAAGCCCAATTCCATTATGAAGTTGGATTTTTAACCTAACTATAAAAATCCAAGATTTTAGGGTTGAGTGAACAATTAAGAGAAAAGAAATTCTCTCACTCTCTCAACCCTAGCTGCCACCCCTCTTGCTAGCATCAAGGTATTTCGGCTAGCCATTATATTCCTCAATTGTTGGTTCATTAAATTCTTCTCTAGTGTGGATTGCTAATTGGAGAGTTCAGTTTTGGATACTATGGTTTGCGACGACCCGGTGAGAAGGAAAATCAACTGTTCAACAAAAATCAAAAGTGATTTTTCTTATTAATATGTATATTGTAAATTCATGGCAAGATCAGATGTATTGGTTAAAAAATTTTAAATTCCTCTTATGTATGAGATGTATGTAACCGATAATTCCCAACAAGGGGACTAGACAAGATTGATACTAGCTATTCTATGATCCCAAATTTTATAAATAACACAAATTCTCTTTAATTTCATTAAAAACTCCAAATTTGTTAACCATTAATTTTGTCAAAATTTTGACAAAATTACCCCTAAATATTGTGTCAAACCTCCTGCACAAAAATTACAAACACACTTCTAAATTCACATATTTCCACTCCATAACAACCGATGCAAACTCCAACACAGATAAAATCCCTATCCTCCAAATACCATTATAAGGTAATTCCATATATTTTTTTACTTATTCATGCCACAAACAAAATCAATATATGTATATATAATGAGAAAACTAAAATAACTAGTTACAACTTAATTATATAACTAGCTTAAATTATATTTACCTATCTTTGAAAATTCGCATATTTAATATACATGCCAAAACTAAGAAATACAATAAAAAATACAGTATAAATGGCTTTTTTGGTACATCATTCTCTTTAACTTTGAAATAACTTTCTACGTACAAACTATAAACTTACATAATATTTTGCATTTTAAGAGTGAAATAAGTACTTTTAGTTATACTTATGCTAAATCCAAGTGAAGCCATCATCAAGATAAATTTTTTGATTCAAGTATTCATCAAGTGGAATTAACAAGGTACATTTCTTAATCAAGTATCTTTAGGGGACTTTCACTTCATCAAATATAACAATAAACTTATCATTAATTCAACATAAGAGAGAGAGGGGCATGAATGGTTGACGTCAGCTGTGAGCAGTGGAGGAGGTGACTGATAGGTGGTAGAGGCATAACGACACAAGGTTAATCACTAGCGGTGGAGTCCAGGCAGTGCTGGTGAGGATTCTGTTCCACCTCCCTTCTTTTCTCTCCTTTCTTCCCTTTACTCTACCTCTGCCTCTCCTTTTTTTTTAATCTATTCTCTCTCACTCACTTTTTTTTGGCTGTAGAAGTTTTTTTTAGAGAAATCTAGGTATCCCTCAATTTTACTTTGTTTATTATTTTTACACACATATACATATATATTTATTTAATTACTTATTTATTACTATATTTATTTAATTAAAAAATTTTATTCAAAAGCCTATCATTAATTCCATAATCCCATCACTAATATAAATCTCCATTTATCAATCTTGAAAGTTCAGTGCATTACATTTCTCCCCATCCTAAAAAAACCGAAATTTATCTAAACTTAAGAAATAATCCAAAATTATTTCTCTACAAGTCTATAACTTCTAGTTGTCTAAAACTTCCTCAATCTTCCTTTTACTTAACCACATTCTGATGTTTCATATCAAAAAATGACTAAAATTATGCTTTGATACCACTAAAAGTAACACCCTATACCCGGTTCGATAAGCAGACCAAACAAGAATGATTTTAGGTATTCTATGATCCAAAATTTTATAAATAACACAAATTCTCTTTAATTTCATTAAAGACTCCTAATTTATTTACCATTAATTTTGTCTAAATTTTGGCAGAATTATCCCTAAATGTTGTGTCAAACCTCTTGTACAAAAATTACAAATACACTTCTAAATTCACATATTTCCACTCCATCAAAACTGATACAAACTCCAATATAGATAAAATCCCTATCCTCCAAATATCATTATAAGATAATTATATAATTTTTATTTATGCATGCCACAAACAAAATCAATATATGTTTATATAATGACAAAACTAAAATAAATAGTAACAACTTAATTATATAACCAACTTAAATTATATTTACCTATCTTCAAAAATTTTCATATTGAATATACATGCCAAAACTAAAATAGAAAATAAAAAATACAGTATAAACAACCATTTCAGTACATCATTCTCTTTATCTTTGATATAACTTTCTATGTGCGAACTATAAACTTAAGTAATATTTTACGTTTTCAGAGTGAATTTGTTAGGTTTTGAAATAAGAAATTACAAAAAAATTGCAACGAAAAAGGAAACCGATAAGGACCTATGCAATTTAATTGATTCAATAGAAGAGAAGTAACAATTACTAACCTTTTGAAGTGTAGACAAATCAAATTTATAGGTGCAGCCTCACGCGAAATGACACCTTCCACCAGTATTTACACGTGAATAAGATGAACAAAATCGCCCGGGATGCTAGCTCCCTTCCTTGGCGGCTAGGGTTTGATTATATATTCTTTCTCAAAGTTACAGAAGAACAAATTTTCTCTTCTCTCAAAGGTGACGACTGCCACTCAATATATTATGCTTAATTAGGGTTGAACTATACATATCACTATATATATATATATATATATATATATATATAATTGACCTAACCCTAATTTATAGAGATAAAATTTCGGGCCCACATTTCTTATTAAAATAAGAAATACTTTATTTCTTATTTAAAATAAGAATTATAATATTAATCTTAATTAATATTATTATTTTTTTATATTTATTTTGAATTTTAATTTGTCATAAAATAAAATTTGAAATGTCTGAATTAACCCTTAGTTCATTCATCACATTCTATATGTGTGACCCAATAGGTTCATATTATATTGGTAGTGGGCTTTAATCCCATATTGGGCCCACAGGTCATAAATGGCCTCTAACAAGACATTGTGACTACCCAAATAATATAAATATTAATAACTCAATTTTAATCTAATAGAACATGTTATATTCCCTTTGTCACATGATATCTTGTTTGAACATAAGTTATGGTCTATGTCAAACTTATATAGTCCAAACATAAAATTTTTCAATCACTAAGTAGACTGATAATATCAAATGATATTGATCGCTCCATCAATTCATTTAAGCATGGGCATGCATTTCTCAATCTTACTTATCAAGGGGCTTAATAGATATCTCTCTCATAAGAGAGGGATAAATTCCTTCTTGATTATTCACCATCCTCTATATGATTTTCATCATGTCTAATCATAACCTTTATGATTATCCGATTAAAGATAATGTTTGATTATGTCAAAACATAATATTTTTCATGTAGGATACTATGATAATCTCAGGTCCAAGGATTGATAACATAACTATTATGAGATCACTAATGACATTAACCTATGTATTATCTCATAACGGGTCTATCTAGTACTCTATTCTCTAACAAGTACCTATAAGTTTAATTCATATCACCATGTATAATCATCCTATAATTATCAATCAAACTCATACTAGTCTTTATTTAGCATTATTCTTTTAATGATAAATGACTAGGGATAGTCAAAATAACATTGGATTGTTATTTAAAAACATTATTATAATGTAACATGCCAACAATATAATAACATGAAGAAAATCCAATTTTATAAAAGAAATGTGACATTACATAAAGGACCAAATGTTTGGCCTAGGACATAACCACTAACAATCTCCCACTTGCACTAGGCCTAATCATATAAGTGTCTAATACCTATGGACCTAGTATGACCATCGTGTTTAGCTTGTAGGAGAGCCTTTGTGAGTGGATCAACAATGTTGTCATTTATTAGTACTCTGCATATCTTGACATCTCTTTTTTCAATGATTTCACAAATGAGATGAAAACACCTGAATATATGTTTGGTTCTATGATGGGATCTGGGCTCTTTAGCCTGTGCTATAGCATCATTATTGTCACAATAAAGGTCTATAGGATTTGTGTTACTAGGAATTACTCCCAGTTCAATAATGAATTTCTTAATCCATACTACTTCCTTAGCTACATTTGATGCTGCTATATACTCAGCTTCTATTGTAAAATTAGCGACAATGCTTTGTTTAGAACTTTTCTAGCTAACAACACCTCCATTTAACAAAAACACATTCGAACTGCGATCTATAGTCATCTTTGTCAAATTGAAAGCTTGCATCTGTGTAACCATTTACATCTAGCTCATCTTCCAATCCTCCATATACTAAGAATGTATCTTTAATTCTTCTCAAGTACTTAAGGACATTCTTAACAGTTGTCTAGTGACTTTTACCATGGTTTGAGTGGTATCTACTTGTCATGCTCAATGTATATGAAATGTCTGGTCTAGTACATAACATGGCATACATGATAGATGCTATAGCTGAAGCATAAGGAATCATACTTATGTGGTCTTGCTCATCAAATGTCATAGGACATTGAGTCTTGCAAAGAGTAGTGCCAGAAGACATTGGTAAAAATCTTCTTTTAGAATTTTTCATACTGAACTTATTCAGCACTTTGTCTACATAAGTACTTTGACTCAAACCAATTATTCTTTTAGGTCTATCCCTATATATCTTAATCCCAAGGATATAAATAGCTTCACCTAGATCTTTCATTGAAAAAGATTTCCCTAACTAATTTTCGTCTTTTGTAATATAAGGATATCATTCCCAATAAGTAATATGTCATCGAGATACAAGACTAAAAACATTACTGCACTTCCACTAACCTTCTTATACACACAAGGTTCATTTTCATTTTTGATAAATCCAAACTCTTTGACTATTTCATTAAAATGAAGATTCTAGCTCTAAAAAGCTTGCTTTAATCCATAAATGGATATTTGCAGCTTGCATACCATCTTGGAATTCTCAGGATGTGGAAAACCTTCAGGTTGTGTCATATACACATCCTCAAGTAAGTTTCCATTAAGAAATGATGTTTTGACATTGATTTGCCATATCTCCTAGTCATAATACGTAGCAATGGAAATAAAAATTCTTATTGATTTAAGCATTGTGACTGGTGAAAAAGTTTCATCATAGTCAATACCATGAGTTTGCTTGAAACCTTTTGCAACAAGTCTTGCTTTAAAGGTATGTACTTTCCCATCCATGTTAGTTTTCTTCTTTAAAACCCATTTGCACCGAATGGTTTTAATTCTCGTAGGTGGTTCAATCAAGTTCCAAACTTGATTGTCATACATGGATTGCATTTCAGATTTCATGGCCTTTAGCCATTTCTCAGAATTTGGACCTGACATAACATTTTGATATGTAGTAAGCTCATTTTGATCCATGAGCAGTACTTCATAACTATCTATTACGAGAAATCCATATCTCTCGGGTTGATGTCGTGTCCTATCGGATCTGTGCAATTTTTTGTGTAATTTGCATTCGACAATTATTTGTGAAACTTGTTGAGTTTTCATCGTTGGTCCAATGCCATCTTGTGGTTTTCGAACTTTTTCAAGTTTTATTTTACTCCTACTGGTTTTTTTAGAAATAAATTCCTTTTCTAGAAAGACACCATTTTGAGCAACAAACACTTTATTCTTAGAGGGATTATAAAAGTATTATCCTTTAGTTTCTTTAGGATATCCCACAAAAAGGATTTTATCAGATTTAGGTGCTAATTTATTCGATACTTGTCATTTGACATAAGCCTCACAACCCAAATCTTTAGAAATGTCAAACTAGGAATTCTCTTAGTCCATATCTCATATGGTGTCTTTTTAACCACTTTAGATGGAACTCGGTTAAGAGTGAATGTAGCTGTTTCTAATGCATAGCCCCAAAAGGATAAAAAAAGATCTATTTGACTCATTATTAATCGAATCATATCTAATAAAGTTTGATTCCTTCTTTTAGAAGCAC
The DNA here is from genome assembly GCA_037975025.1 of Excoecaria agallocha. Lineage (NCBI taxonomy): Eukaryota > Viridiplantae > Streptophyta > Magnoliopsida > Malpighiales > Euphorbiaceae > Excoecaria > Excoecaria agallocha. Next base: position 18,613,226 of record CM075807.1, read on the forward strand.
CATTCCATTATGGCATCCCTAGAGGAGTTAATTGTGAAACAATTCCACAATTTCTTAGATGTTCATCAAACTCTTGGCTCAAGTATTCACCACCCCAATCAGATCAAAGTGCTTTAATACTTTTACCAAGTTGATTTTGAACTTCATTTTAAAAGGTTCTAAACATTTCAAATGATTTATGTTTATGTTTTATTAAATAGACATAGCCATTTCTATTGAAGTCATCAGTAAAAGTAATGAGGTATTGAAATCCTCCCCTGGCATTTATGCGTAATGGGCCACATACATCAGTATGTATAAGGCCTAATAAATCAGTGGCCCTTTCACTATGTCCAGTGAATGGATCCTTTGTTATTTTGCCTAATAAATAAGATTCACAATTTTCAAATGATTCAAAATCAAATGATTCCAAAAGTCCATTTTGTTGGAGTTTTGATATGCATTTCTCATTTACATGACCAATGCGACAATGCCATAAATATGTTTTATTCAAATCATTAGGTTTGGATTTCTTTATAGTTATGTTATATATATCTTGAATGTTGGATTTTTCTAGATTTAGGATGTAAAGGCCACTATATGAATCAGTAATACAATAAAGCATGTCATCATAATAAATAAGACATTTCCTATTCTTAATAAGAAAAGAAAAACCTTCATCATCCAAATAAGAAACTGAAATAATATTCAGACTCAAAGTAGGAATGTTTGTTACTAATGCACCTTCATCATCCAAACAAGAAACTGAAATAATATTCAGACTCAAACTGAATAAGACATTTCTTATTCTTAATAAGAAAAGAAAAACCTTCATCATCCAAACAAGACATTTCTTACTAATGCACCTTCAACTATTTTACAAGAATGCACAGCTTTGGTAGTCTCATACCTATCTTGCCTTACTTGTTGTTGGAATGTTTGTTTGAGATGATTACTCAAATCATAAGCCTTTAAATGCTCTAGATCCTTCTGAAGTTCTGGGCATATTGTGGCTAACATAAGACATCCAACATCAATAGAATCATCAACAAGTTTCTTTTATTTATCTTTGACTGCCTTTTAGGCATCAGCAGAAATAGGGCCATCGAGCACATATAGCTTCCTTTCTTGCTTGAGAATAATTCTCAAGTTCCTAAACCAGTTAAGAAAGTTAGTGCCATCTTCTTTTAGTTTATCATTCTCAAGGATTGATCACATTAATAGTGTGGAAGTGTTATTTGCAGCCATTGATCTACAAATATGCAAAATAAATATTAAAATTAGTACTAATTTCATTTTAGGGTATTTTTTAAAACTCCCCCTAAAAATTCATCCTCAATATTAATTACAATAATTATAATGATTTAGTGGGCTAAGATCCATATTTTACTTAATTCTAAGTTAGCTTTTGCATGATCCTTAAAATCAAGTTATTTAGGTAGGTAACTCTTTATCAATTACATCTTATGTAACTTTTAGATTTTTTATGGGATTTTGACATCATATGTCCCGGCATGTTATAATCCTATTGAATGCCTTAGGCCCAAAACCATTTTGATAGCCTAATTAAGTCTAACCATTTTTAAACATATGTAACACCATTACCCATCCTATCTTACTATGATAACTTAATGTACTTCACTTTGGTAGAACCTACATCTTGGTGATTTTATTCTTGATAGGTGTTATAATTATGGGTGGCATAAGACTTAATGTTTTAGTGAGGGAATTTTAAATTTTAAGTTATGATGTTTATTTATTTACATATCATGCATCATCAAATCGCATCACATTCTAATATAATATGCATAATATATAAAATATGTCATAGCATGGCCAAAACTATATGATCTTCATAAGCCAATATGAAGATCAAAGGTCAATCCTAGGTGGAAATACATAAACTTGTCTTGTTTAATAGCTTCCACTTTGAACCTCTATCATAATGGAATTGGATTGATCCCCTTTACGGTCTTTGTGAAATTCCTTCGCCTTCATTACAATAATGAAATAAACAATTCTACTAAAACTATTAGTAAAATAAAATTACAACAAAAGAATGACACACATGTCATATTTAAAATTACAAACCCATAAAATGAATAAATAAAATAAATAAAGTAAGCACCATCACAATGGTCTCAATTGGCTATGCTATACACTATGAAAAGACATCATATATACATACATCAATTAAAATCAAGTCATCTCATATCATGCTCAAATAATTGCATAAAATTGACGTATTAAAATTGGCAAATAATAACATTAACGGGCATATTAGGTTTTATGATTATATAACACGGTGGTCCTACTAGCTGGTTAACGGACAGGGTTAAAGGGTAGTGCCCCTTATAGGGTTTCGAAGGGGCAGTGCCCCTAGGCAAGGTTGAGGGGTAGCGCCCCTCGAAGCTTTGAAGTAATGTTAATCTCATTAACAATTTACTGCCTAAAAACCTTATTTTGTATCCTAAAATATCAAATATGCCGATCATATCAACAATTGTTTAATCACATTAAAAAATCGTTTAATAGATATAGAATACCACCGAATTTAATTGAATACATATTACACACTTAATCTCATGATAATTCGTTTATTTATATTAAAATAGAATTAACACATACATGTTAATCATATTAGCATCTATCAATTTTGCAGCCTATATACATTATATCATAAACATCAATAGATTAATTATATTTATATCTTATATAAACATATTAATTTTGTTCATATCTCATATAAATAGATTAATATAAATGATTATAAAAGTTATTAACTCATCATTTATCAACATACAATTTGTTCATATCACATAAAATCGATTTTATACACATCACATACATACAAAATAGGATAATTGAATCAATTGAACTCGCAAATGGCTCCGATACCACTGTTGGGTTTTGAAATAATAAATTAAAAGAAATTGTAGCAAAAAAGGAAACCCATCAGGATCTATGCAATCCAATTAATTCAATAGAAGAGAAGTTACGATTACTAACCTCTCGAAGTGCAAAAAAATCAAATTTAGAGGTGTGGACTTACACGAAACAACACCCTTTACCAATATCCACATGCAAATATGATGAATAAAATCGCCCGGGGTGTTAGCTCCCTTCCTTGGTGGCTAGGGTATGATTATCTGTTCTATTTCAAAGTTACAGAAGAACGAATTTTCTCTCTTCTCAAAGGTGATGGCTTCCACTCAATATATTATGCTTAATTAGGGTTGAACTATACATATCACTATATATATATATTGTAAGGCCCCAATTATGACCCTAGTAAAAAAGGCATAATTTCATAGAATTACATTTGATTAAAATAAAATTTAGTAAGTGAATTTTGGACATGAGGTATGGGTCTAGTGAAAATTTTATTTTATTATATAAATTGAATGTGAATTATTTGGCATAAAAATAATTAAGGGTGCAATTGAAGTATAAAATAATAATTTTGGGGTCAAATTGTAAAGGTGGCTCATGTGGGGTCAATTTTAAAAAGTCAAAATAAGTTAGGGTTAATTAGAAATTAAAGGATAAAATGATGGGGTTGAATCTATAAGAAGAATAAAAGAGATATGGGGACATCTTTTTACATGCAAATTTTTGAAGGATCAAAAGGGGACTTCTCCTCCCTTTATAAGGTCTAAAATCATATATGTCGGAGAGAGAAATGCAAGAATTGGGTGGTGTTCTTTGGATGGATGAATTTTTGAAGAAAAGCATTCTTCTTCTCTCATTCATCTTTCAACTCTTATCTTTTTAATTCTTTAAGATTAAATATCTTGTATGTGGATGATTTAGAAGTTTTTAGTGAAATCATCAAGGTATGGGTTTATGACTTTAAATTGTCTCTTCTTCTTCCCATTCTATCTTGTTGATGGCTTTCCTAAAGAGATTGAATTCTATAATTTTGTACATGATGGTTTGAAAACGTGATTTGTAGAGGAGGAAGCTAAGAGGAAGAAGAAAGGCAAGGAGGTAGCTAAAGATTTTAGTTAGGTGTGATTCAGCTAAGGTATGGGAATGAGTGTTTTGTGGTTGTTTATAGTGTATTTGAAGATAGGAATTTCTGTAAAGATGTGGTTTATGGCATGATTTAATAAACTTAAAAGAATTAAGTCAAATATTTAAGATAGGACTTGTAAAAAAGCAATGCATGAAAATAATTACTGAAACCAGCTTCTATAATTTTAGAATATCTTGAGCTATAGACCTTCAATTTACTTGAATCTAGTTGGTACTTCTTCCTAAGATTTATATATAAAATATTGTTGAAGGAACCCATCTTTGATTCTATCTCTAAGTGCCCCTAAATCTAACTTGAAGTTCATTTTAAGCTGCTGCCTAGTTGTTATGATGATATTGCCGTATTTTTACTATAACTTTTCATAGAGAATTCAAAGTCCTTTGAGACAAAATTTTGGTTAAAAAAATTCATATGAGTACAATTTTCATGACGTAATGTTGTCAAAATTCTATACTTATTTTATACTATGAATTTTCTAAGTGAGGATAAAAATCGAATGGGGTACAATGAATTGTTGTTTAGAGAATAGGAACAAATTTTAGTATTTTCACTATATCTTTTGTTATAGAGGTCAAAATTCTATTAATCCAATTTTTGGTTAAACTAGACTTATATTTATGCAATTTATATGAAAAAATCTTGATTTGATTCTTTTTATAAATATTTCAAAAAATGACTTGAATCCGAAACTGTTGGTAGCATTATTTCAAAGAATAGTCCTTAATGTTTTTGTAATATCTTGAAATGTAAAAATGATAATTAGGTAGTTCTAGTTGGATAATAATTTAGACTTTCATATATACATTTTTCATGAAGGAAACAAAGTCTAATTATGCCTCTAAACCTATCTAAATTTACGTTGAAAACTGGAATCATATGCTGCTTGTAACAATGAACAGTCATCAGTAATATCTAATTATCTAGAGTTATAGAAATGATATTATAATAATTTTTAATGTTCTTGGAAGTATAAACATATAAGATCACATTTGTATAAGATCAGTTTGGCCAAAAATGGCTTTTGTTTGATCAAAAATAGCTTTAAATATAAGCTTAAAAAATGTGTGTCTATGAAGGATTATTGCAAGAAATTATCACCATTGTTGATATGCATTTTTGGGAATATTCTTATGCATTTAAAATAAAATTAAGCATCTCTAGAACATCATATTGACTATATTCAGAAATGATCTTAAGTGTTTCAAGCACATTTATAATAGAAAAGTAACACATTGAGAGAGATAAGTCATGAGTATATAAAATAATATCGTATTGTAAGCATGTAAGCATGACTACTTGTTAAAGCATATTTATAATAAAGGTATGCTATTATTCACCTCATTGACATAATATAAGCATGCTTATATTTTATAATTATATGACATGTTTATATGATAAAAATGTCAGTGTATATTTGTATGATTACTGAGATATAAATGCATCATGTACAAGTTGATTATATTGTTAGATGACTATGAGAATACATGTCTATGTATTAGGGACTATGTGTTTGTTTGATATCACATGAATCTATGATGAAGCTTGATAACATATAAGTATGTTAATTATAAATAATCTAGTAAAGTACATGATCTCTTTGTTAAATGAGAGTGTGTATACAAGTATATACACTAGTGATGGTATAGTTTTCTATTAATTACTTACTTGATTAAAATTGTTATATGAATTGTGCATATATGTTTATGCACTAGAAAAGGTATATATTTACATGATTATGTACATGTGTAAATGGAATATTATAAGTATAGTCTTGATATATGAAATCAACATGATATGAGTAACAGTAACATAATGATCATATGATTGGTAATATATAGGTATGATAGTGATGAAAAACATGATTAGCATGATTAATTAGACATGGTTAATAGGGTTATAGTATAAGGGTGTTACATATATAATTAACCTAACCATAATTTAGAGAGATAAAATTTCGAGCCCACATTTCTTATTAAAATAAGAAATGCTTTATTTCTTATTTAAAATAGGAATTATAATATTAATCTTAATTATTATTATTATTATTTATATTTATTTCGAATTTTAATTTATCATAAAATAAAATTCAAAATGTCAGAATTAACCTTTAGTCCATTCATTACATTTTATATGTGTGACCCAATATATTTATATTATATTGGCAGTGGGCCCCAATTTTATCATGAGGCCACAAGTCATAAGCGGCCTCTAGCAAGACATTATGATTACCCAAATAATATGAATATCAATAGTTCGATTTTAACCTAAGAAAACATGTTATAATCCTTTCATCACACGATATCTTGTTTGAACATAAGTCATGGTCTATGTCAAACTTACATAGTCCAAACATATAATTTCTCGATCACTAAGTAGATTGATAATATCAAATAATATTGATCGCTCCATCAATTCATTTGAGCACGGCCATGCATTTCTCAGTCTTACTTATTGAGGGGCATAATAGATATCTCTCTCATAAGAGAGGGACAAATTCCTTCTTAATTATTCATTATCGTCTGCATGATTTTCATCATGTCCAATTATAACTTTTATGATTATCCGATTGAAGATAATGTTTGTCATATAGGATACTGTGATAATCTCTTGTCTAAGGATTGACAACATAACTATTATGAGATCATTAATAATAGTAGCCCATGTAGTATGTCATAGTGGGTCTATCCAGTACATTGTTCTCTAACAAGTACCAATAAGTTTAATTCATATCACCATATATAATCATCCCATGATTATTAATCAAACTCATACTAGTCTTTATTTATCATTATTTTTTAATGATAAATGACTAGGGATAGTCAAAATAACATTGGATTGTTATTTATAAACATTATTATAATGTAACATGCCAACAATATAATAACATGAAGAAAATCCAATTTTATAAAATGAAACATGACATTACATAAAGGACCAAATGTTTGGCTCAGGGCATAACCACTAACAAAATTAAGTACCATTAGTTATGCTAAATCGAAGTGATGCCATCATCAAGATAAATTTCTTGATTCAAGTATTAATCAAATAGAATTAACAAGGTACATTTTGCAATCGAGTATCTTCATGGGACTTTCACTTCATCAAATATAATAATAAGCTTTTCATTAATTCAACATAAGCCTGTACAGATAAGTAGTATACTAATGTAAATAATAATGCAGAATAATTGATTTAAGATTCGACCTAATTACATCATTTTGTAGATTCTTAGTCCATGTATATGATTGATTACTATGCATTCAAGTACATTTATAGTTTATAAACTCTTTAAACTATATAATAAAATATATTTATTTTATTTAATTGGTTTATTACTATTATTGCCTACAGTAATTCGAAGTAATGCATCAAGAAGATGCATGAGACTATGACTTTTTAAGCCTAATAAGATTGGAGTGGTTAAAACTAGCACTGCACTCCAATTTTCGGTGTAAAAAGAGGTCAAATCTTGACATTGCTCTTTTTACACCTAATAGTAAGTGGCTGATATTAGGCACTGTATTTACTTATTCTCTATAGGTTCTTATTAACCTACAGTATAATGTATAGATCATTGTTAACCTAACACACTAATTGAATCCACCTATCACACCATTTGAATCCACCCAACACGCCAACTAAATTACCATCCTTATGGCCAATCAATTGTATCCAATCTAGAATTTCCACCATTTACTATGTGTGATAAAGCCTTATTAATCACATTCATTACATAGTTACCACATGTTTAGTCATAAACATATCAAATGGAAATTTAATCCTACTTACACTTTAAATCTTGAGTTATAAAACATATATAAGACAAGCAAATGAAACAAATTGTTTTATTAGCATTAGCATCATGTGTATAAATGTATATACATATAAATTACTATAGTTACCACTATTTCTAGTAATTGCAGCTATAGATTCAAAACATAAATTTATAAACATATTTATTCTAACAAGCGTGTTTAGCATACTTTTCCTAATGCCATGCACACTAATCTATATACAAGCCAAAAATTCATAGTAATGTTAATACAATTTGGTTCGAACTAGAGATGCCAATTCTCTAGCTTCCTAGATATCCCATGTAAGGAATTAGAACCACGTAGTTCTACAACTCTGGAATTCAACATTTGCACTTTAAAGTTTCATTTAATCTAAAGTAAGAAATCATAATTAAATGTCAAGGTATCTAGCTGTGCACATTGACCAAATAATTAAAAAGATACAATCCCATATCAAGGAATTAAAGTTAAGAGACCAATTAGTCTTCATCTAAATCCAAAAAATTTTTAAATTAAAACATAACTTCACACCTTTATAAATTTAACAACAATAACTTAAATTATATCTAAGCATGCATTATATGAATAAAATTCCAAATAAAGATATCAAATTCCTTAATCCTTCTAAGAAAAATTTATATCTTGCTATAGAATTCATATTATAGAATAATATATTTGCACTTTAACAAGAGTTCGATATTTAAGACATTTATTATATAAATTTTTAAATTACCAAATTACATTCAATTGCCAAATTTCTCAATTTCCAAGCAATATTTTCCACCAAAAGTTTCATCAACCATGGCTATTTAATTACTCAACAAAATATAGAAAGAAATCAATTAAAGGATTTTTGCTTTTATATTTCCCCTCACAATACTTTATACTTATAATACTAACTAAGAACTTCCCTATTAATGATATAAACTAGGAATTTTAATTATATAAACTACCACTCTTCTGAATCCGTACATAGCAAAGGTGTTCATCCATATAGGTATATAGGGTTAGAAGGTTGGGTTTTCGAGTTGAGATATGTAGTCCATGTGAGGAGGGTTTTTGAAGTTAAATTTTGGGGTACTTAATCTTGTAGTGTAATATGGCATATACTATTGGAATGTGTGTGTGTGTACATATGTGTGTGTGTGTGTGTGTATAAAGCAACTCTTGTATATGATTATGAATGTTTTGTTATAACATATGTAATTGTATATTAAGCAGTATTATAGCAAGTTGAGTTGATTAAGTTAATACCATATTGAGAAAGACATGGGTGGTCATTTAATACAAAAAAACTTTTATTGTTATAATCCTTAATCTAGCTAGTATATAAGGATGTCTTAGGGAAATAAGGTCATTACGCTTATAACATGGTTTTTGTTATTATTGTTTAGTGATAATGATATTAGGCAATTAAATTAATATATTAACTAGGGATAAAAAACATAAATAAATTTAGCAACAATTTATGCCGTATAATTAGAAAGAATCAACATAAGTTAAGCAAAAGTAAACTAACTTAAAGGAAATTACCAAAGTAAAGTATAATAAAACATATACAAAAGTATTGCTATCTCCCTAAAAAAAGTCTCAACTCTAGCTATAACCCTATGAGTATGAAGTGGGACCCTGCTTAGGAAAATGTGAGTGGTCACGTGAAGTATACATAAGAGACCACAAAGGAGTCAAAGGACCTATTAGATTGAAGGGACCCGATTGGTATGGATAAGGAGGAGCAAACCTTATATAGTCGACTGAAATAGGATATAAAAGTCCTACAAATATCCTATTGTGCTGCCTTCAACTCATTAGCCTGCCTATTTAGGCATCCCTAAAATTCACTATCGAGTTGATCTAAATGCCCCTAAAGGTCCTCACACCCCTCTTAGTCGCATACCTGCTCTTAGTAATTACAACCTCAATCAAATCCTTTTGCTCTCTAGTGTACTGTAAATTCTCATCTACCAACTGGATTCCCTGATCGATAGCAGTAAAAGTAGTGTTGACCTATAGGAATTAGGTTCACACCCTATGTCTACTGCTAATGGACTTTGCCCTGAAGCTATACCTGATTGGTGTAGATTGTCATATGGTCCTATTGAAGTTGCTGGATATTTGTATGCATTGTCACTGGGTGGCCTCTGTGCACTAGAGCTACTACATGATGGCCTTCCAATGATCAGCAGTTATGTGTGGCTGAGTTCTAGAAGGTGGTCTCTAAGATGAGGATGTACCTAGGTCCTATAAGGTGTGAATCCTATATGCTGGTACTAATGGAGATCCTATTGAAAACTAAGGAAGCACTGTGGCGAGCCATCTCTATAGGCTCTTATAGGCCTCACCAGTATAATGTTCTATATAGTGACACATGTTCAACAAGTGCACTGAATCGTCAAGTAATAAAGTAGGGTATAGTTAGGACCCTAGAATATCGTACCTAAAGGATTGTGGATACAAGTAGTGAAAATCAATTGTACGCTAAAGAATTCCCAAATTTTTTTTGTGTGTGTAACTATCAACTAAATGGTATGTAGAAAATTTAATAATGAAAATAAACTTGCAGTATTCTTTTTTTTCTTCTTTTTCTTTATGGAATAAACAAGTATAAAATTAACAAGTATAAATTTCGATAAGATAAAAGTGTTGCTTGGGTTCACTCATCCTCTCCATACCCAATGTGAATTAATTTAACCTAAAGATATATATAAATGAATTCAAGATAACCTTCTTAACCCAAGCATTTCATTCCAGAGAAAGCTACTCTAATTGCAAGGCATCCCATTCCGAAGCAAGCCCTACAATTAGCCTAAGCACTATTTTAATATCCTAAGTTCAGTTTGCTTTCCCATTTTGAAGCCAAACAACCCAAAACTCATCTATTTCACTCCATACTCTAGTCTTAAAATCACAAAATCCTGCATAAAAAGAGTCCTATTTCGAACTAATCTAAAATTTACAACATTAATGATAAAAGAAAAGAGAAATATACATTCATAGCATTCAACCATCCAAGCATAACATCCAACAATGATTTATGACAAACCTATTCATCAAGAGCTAGAAATTAATTAAAGATAATAAAAATGAATAAACCGTCAATTGAACAACAATGAAATAAACCATTCATATATATATATATATATATATATAAACTCAAAATATGTTCAATATTCACATTTAGGGTAGGGGGATTCAAAGATCTCCTAAACAACTAGAGGCTACTCACTACTTATTACAAAATAATAAGCGAGAAAAGGAAAGAATAAATCCAAAAATTTTATGGATGAAGAAAACCTAGCTGAATCCCAAGCTTCTTCAATGTTTTTCTCTAATGCTTCAATGTAAATGAGCTCCAAGATGTGAAAAACTGAAAATTTAAGCTAAGTATGGTGCTAAATATAACAGTTTTGCTATAAATCTATCTATTTTTAAGTATAATCTATGTATCTATGTATAAAAATGAAGTGAAGAATGAAAGAAAGAAGAAAGAAAACCTTAGATCTGAAAAAGAGAGTGAACTTCCTATTTTGCAGAAAAATCCACTATATAAAGGCCAAAAAGGGTCATGGTCAATAGAAAATTCATGCTGACCATGACTTATTAAAAATCCCCTTTTTAATTACCATGGGTCACGGTCAGTAGGTAAAACCTACTGACCATGAGATAACCCTCAACTTGCTTCTGGACAGGGGTCATGATCAACACCAAAAATCTGTTGACCGTGACACAGCTCTCATTTGCATTTTAGACTGATAGCTTGACTACCTCACAATCAACACCAAAAACTTATTAACCGTGAGGTTCTTCTTCTCTTAGATCTATACTGAGGAGGTTACTAGGTCATGACAAACACCCATAAATTAACAAATGCACTGCTGACCATGACACTATTTGAAATGGTATGTTTTGATAGAAAGTATAGGTCACAGTCAATAGGTAAAACCTGATGACCGTGAGGTACTTGGAAAAATTACAATTAAGCACAAAATTCCATCAAAAGCTCTCTAAAACTCATAAAATCTAGGATTAACTGAATTTAGATAGAATTTATTAAACTAAAGCAAAAACAAAGCAAAAGACACTAAAAAGACACTTAAACTAGACTGAAAAGGGACTAAAAATAGACAATGAATTGGATTTATCAAAATACCCCACACTTAGACTTTGCTTGCCCTCAAGCAAATGAATCATCCACAATTTTAAAAACTCAAACTCCAATTTAAAGTAAGAAATTTCATGAATGAACCACCAGATACCGCATCTAGGAGTGACCTTATAGGTGGATTCACCCCTATATAAAAAATAGTCATCAACTGATAAACTGCCACTTTATGATGTGGATAACTCCTCAATAACCTCCTGAACCTCTCTGAAGCCTCATGCAAGGGCTTTTCATTCATTTAGTGAAAACTCATAATATTGTTGTGAATACTTGCCGTCTTGGTTGGAAGGAAGAATCTCATCAAAAATTTCTCTTAAAACTATTTCCATGTCCAAATTGATTGAGTTGGTAAAATCTAAAGCCAATCTTTAGCTTTTCCAATCAATGTGAAAGGAAATAATTTCAACTGGATAACATCCATTATAATGCCCGAAATCTAAACAATGTCACTAACCTCAAGAAATATGTCAAGATGCTGAGAAAGATCTTCTGATTCTAACCCAGAGAACTAATTTCTTTACACCATGGTAATGCTTATTGGTTTAAGCTAAAATTACACTATTCTAGGCAATACAATTGTCCTATGGTCTTCATTCCATCTAGGCATAACATAGTCTCTACCATCATAGTCGGAGGGAGGAATCTCATCAGAAATTTCTCGTGCAACTATTCCCATGTCCAAATTGACTGACTTGGTAACATCTAAAGCCAATCTCTAGTTTTTCCAATCAATATTAAAGGAAACAATTTCAACTGTGTAGCATCCATCGTAATGCCTAGAATCTAAATAGTGGCATTGACCTCAAGAAATATGTCAAGATATTGAGAAGGACCTTCTAATTCTAACCCAGAGAACTGATTTCTTTGTACCATACTAATGGTTGTTGGTTTAAGCTCAAATTGCACTCCTCTAGGTAATACAATTATCCTATGGTGTTTATTCCATCTAGGCATAACATAATCTCTGATAGTCCTCTACCAGGGCATCTTCTCTACTCTTCTACCAGGTATTTCATCTTGTGCACTCGACACTTCTTTATCCTCGAGAGGAACATAACTAATAGGAAGGTTTGGATTCATGTTGTTTTCTCTATTGGCTCTCCTTCATTGATGTAAAGTCCTCTCGATTTCAGGGTCGTAGGGTACAAGTTTTTCTTGTCTTAGTCTGTGCATACACTACGAAACACCTGAAAAGAAATAGAAGAATAAAATAATAAAAAGAAAAAACATACAAATAACAATCAAAACTCACAAACATGCCAATCCCCGACAACGGTGCCCAAAACTTGACACATGTTCAACAAGTGCACTAAATTGTCAAGTAATAAAGTTGGATTTGAGGATACAAGTAGTAAAAATCAATTGTATGTTAAAGAATTCCCAAATTTGTTTTGTGTGTATGTGTATGTATGTGTATAAGCTATCAACTAAATGGTATACAGAAAATTTAACAATGAAAATAAACTTGCAGTATTCTTTTTTTCCTTTTTCTCTATGGAATAAACAAGTATAAAATTAACAAGTATAAATTTCGATAAGATAAAAGTGTTGCTTGGGTTAACTCATCCTCCCCATACCCAATGTGAATTAATTTAACCTAAAGATATATATAAATGAATTTAGAATAACCCTCTAAACCCAAGCATACCATTACGGAGCAAGCTACTCTAATTGCAAGGCATCCCATTTTGGAGCAAGCCCTACAATTACCCTAAGCACGGTTTTAATATCCTAAGTTTGGTTTGCTTTCCCATTCCGGAGCCAGACAACCCAAAACTCATCTATTTCACTCCACACTTTATTCTTAAAATCACAAAATCCTTCATATTAAGAGTCCCATTCCAAAGAAATCTAAAACTTACAGCATTTATGATAAAAAAATAGAAATATACATTCATAGCATTCAACCATCCTAACATCCAACAATGATATATGATAAACCTATTCATTAAAAGCTAGAAATTAATTCAAGATAATAAAAACTAATGAACCATCAATAGAATAATAGTGAAATAACCATTCATATATATATATATGTGTGTGTGTGTATCTATATATATATATATATATATATATATATATATATATATATATATATATATATATATATATATATATATATATATATATATATATATATATATGTATGTATGTATGTATGTATATGTATGTATATATATATATAAATATATATATGTATGTATGTATGTATATATATATAATATATATATATATATATATATATATATATATATATATATATATATATATATATATATATATATATATATATATATATATATATATATATATATACACATCTACATCTACATATATACATATACATATACATATACATATACATATACATATACATATACATATACATATACATATACATATACATATACATATACATATACATATACATATACATATACATATACATATACATATATATATACATATACATATACATGTACATATATGTACATATATATATATATATACACATATATATATATATATATATATATATATATGTGTGTGTGTGTGTGTGTGTGTGTGTGTGTGTGTGTGTGTATATAAACTCAAAATATGTTCAATATTCACATTTAGGGTAGGGGATTTAAATATCCCCCAAACAACTAGAGACTACTCACTATCCATTACAAAATAATAAGAGAGAGAAGGAAAGAATAAACCCAAAAATTTCGTTGGTGAAGAAAACCCATCTGAATCCGAAGCTTCTTCAACGTTCTTCTCTAAAGCTTCAATGTAAATAAGCTCCAAGATGTGAAAAACTTAAAATCTAAGGTAAGTATGGTGTTAAATCTATGTGTTTTGCTATAAATCTACCTATTTTTAAGTATAATCTATGTATCTATGTATAAAAATGAAGTAAAGAATGAAAGAAGGAAAGAAAGAAAACCCTAGATTTGAAAAAGAGAGAGAACTTTTGATTCTACAGAAAAATTCACTATATAAAGGTCAAAAAGGGTCATGGTCAACATGAAATTCATGCTAATTCTAACCTATTAAAAATCCCCTTTTTAACTGCCATGTGTTAGGGTCAGTAGGTAAAACTTGCTGACCATGAGATAACCCTCAACTTGCTTCTGGATAGGGGTTATGGTTAACATTAATAATCTATTGTCCATGACATAGCTCTCCTTTGCATTATAAACTGATAGCTTCACTACCTCACGGTCAACACCAAAAATCTATTAACCATGAGGTCATTCTTTTCTTGGCTCTGTATTGAGGAGCTTTCTAGGTCATAGTAAACACCCATAAGTGAACAAATGCACTGCTGACCATGACACTCTTTGAAATGGTGCATCTTGACAAAAAGCACAGGTAATGGTCAACAAGTAAAACCTGTTGACTGTGAGGTACCTATAAAAATTAAAATTAAGCACAAAATTCCATCAAAAGCTCTCTAAAACTCATAAAAGCTAGGATTAACTGAATTTAGATAAAATTTATTAAACTAAAGCAAAAACAAAGCAAACGACACTAAAAAGACATTGAAACTAGACTGAAAATGGACTAAAAATAGACACTGAATTGGAGTTATCATATAGCAAACCCCCTTTTATCTAAGGTATGTGCCTAGATTCTCCTTTAAGTGGGCATCCTAGGGTGCCTCTCCTGATGGTGAGTGTTGTGGTGGCTTATGCTTAGTTAGAGGCAGTGGGTGCTCAGCTTCTGGTTGCTTTGCCCCCTATAAGGCTCTCTCTAAATGGAAGGCATTATCCATCTCTTAGAGGGTCAAATCTTTGAATCGCAATAGTGCCATCAGGTTTGCCCGTGAGAGGCATATATCCATCGCTGCATCATGATCTAAATAAATGCTGCCCTAGTTGACTCCCTTATCAAGTTCTCTAATATGTCAAAAGCTAGCAATATCCGAGTGATCACTTCGCTAACCGCCATCTCTTGTCCTAGACTACATGCCACCCTCTAAATGTTCATGAGTATTGGGCGACTCAAATCTATCCTTCTACCTATCACAATGCTCCATAGACTTTAGACCTCAATGACATTCACAGCCTCAAGGCTACCAACATGACCTAAATAAGAATAAGAGACAACACCCTTGTAGGTACCTCAGGAGCTACGAAGCTAACAAGGTAGACTTCGTGCACTGCTAGTTGTAGACTGTTCTTGGGTGCCCTATAGCAACCCACATCTAAGGTGTTGTTGACCTCTATAGGTTAATCACGTCATCTGTGACACACCTTAAGTCTGAACACCGGTTCATTACTATTGATATCATTACATGGTTAACTTGATTTATCAAGTACTTTTAAGTTGATAATTATGCACTTTAAATATGGTATCCAATTTTAGGTTTTGGTTTAGTGCCATTATGTTACTCTTCATTTGGTAAAAATTTAAGCAGCATAATGGCTATAAAATCATTCTACCCAAACCTGTAAGGAGTTAAATTCACACTCCCAATGTTCAACCTATTCCTCCAATACTTCAACAACACAAGCACTTCTAATTTTCAACTCATAATCCATCAACACAAAATATATCTCATAACCATGGGTTAAGCATCATATCCACATACATAATCACATGTCCACTAGTGTTCGATATCTATTACATATTACATTACAAGTTTTAAAACAACTAATACATTATACATAATCACATTCCTATCTGTCACTCACATGTCTATGCCATTTAGACATCAATCTTCACTTGTCCTTGGTTACTTGTCCCTGGTTACTTGTCCCCTATGTGTAGTCAAGAAAAACCTTACACTAAGCAACAAAGTTGCGTAATGGTGGATACCCTACACAAAATTTAATTCATACAAATAATATTTTACAAAATTACCATTTTGCCCTTAGTCAAAATTCATTACTTTTTTATTTTCTAATTATAGTTTAAATCCTCAAATTACCATTTAACTCTTTCCATTACTTATTTTTCTCTTTTCTAACTTATTTCTTAGTTAGAGTGGTAAATTACAACTTAGTCCCTAAACTTCTACTTTAGTATATTTTAAGCTAATTTCACACTAAATTTGTCCTTTTTTTGCTTTTTTTAGTAAGTATTCATTTTTAAACCCAAATTTTACAATTTGGTCCTTATATTTCCTTATGTAATGGAAAATTATAGTTTGGTCCTTGAAACTTTTCTTAATTAGACTTTTACTTTTTTTACCATTTAACTTTTGCAATTACATTTTTAATGTAAATTTACTGTTTTACACATAATTTTTTGAGTAATTACATTTTTCCCCATATTAATCACTTAATTACATATTTCACCTTATTTAATCTTTTATTACACAATTAACATCTTTTTTATGCACAACTTCCCATTTAGTCATTATTTACTTGTAAAATTACACTTTTTCTCCTAGAAGTGCCTAATGGAAACCTTTGAATTGGATATGCAGGATGAGGACTCCAATTATCCTAAATAGGTAGGAGAGACCACTTGGCATTATCTTACTACTCTAGGATGTAGGGAGGTGACCACTTGGCATGATCAACACCTATAATGTATTGAGTTGACCACTTGGCATTGCTTGATACCTTAAGTGTCAATCTAATGTGCATGTCTTAATCTCATAGTTCTACCATAGTATATGCCCCTATGGCTAGCCATTATATCCTAGATTAACCACATTACACTAAGGAAAAATAATTTTAATCATTTCTTTTCATATTATTACATAACTTTTCCTACATTTCACATTATGTCAAAATTTTTGTTTGCTTATTTCTCATTCATTTACACTTATCATATATATATCCACAACAAATGTGTGAAATATCATTTAAATACAATGAAAACATGCCAATTACATAAGGTATCCCATTCAGTCTTGACATGATCATATGCCTACACCATGTTTTTTCATATGTTATCATATCTCACATATTCCCTTGATCATTTTAAGCTTTCATACAAAGGTACACATTCAAATTATGCTAATAGCCATTTAAAACATAAGTGAACATCATTATGTCTATGTCATCCACATTATATCAAATTGTAGTTTGAAGTTCAAATCACGTACACTAGGTTCATTTATCATCATAGTGTTCAATTTATGCCAAATATTCAATTAAATACCTTATTATTATTATTATTATTATTATTATTATTATTATTATTATTATTATTATTATTATTATTCTTTTTGTTGTTGTTGTTGTTTTTGTTATTGTTATTGTTGCTGCATTAATATCTCTATGCCTATAACATGTACTTATTCAAAAAATTAACTAACCACACGATTATTGAGGCATAAATGTTATGCAAAAATAATAAAATTAATAATTCTAACTAAATAACAAATTCTTTATTTTTTTAAATTTTATACAAAATAACTACCATGGTTACCATATCATGCATAAATCATATAGAAAAAATGGATGAAAAGATAGTGAACATATATTACAAACCATCACAGTAGTGCTTAACAACATTTTGCCATCAATAACAATCTATTTAGTGCAAAAAGAAATGCAAAAACTTAAAAACATACCGTGGTAGTCAAAGGGTGATAACGAGAGATTTAACTGGCCAAAATTTACAAGAGAGGTGTCAAAATGGCGTCGAGATGAAAATCCGCATATCTAAACTTTGAAAAAATCAATGAAAATGGGAAAAACAAAGAGAGTGGTGGAAAAAATTGAAAAAGAGAAAGAAAGATAAAAATTGAAAGATCAAGTAGGCCCAATTTGACACACAGTTGTATGTCAATGATATACAGTTGTTGTTAGAGAGTATGCCCTAGAACCCATGTAATAGGGATGTATTTCATATGTATGAACTCATATTCTAAATAAAAAGGCATCATTCATTTATTAATGTTATGTTTAAATATATGAGTTTGTAAATCTTAAATTAATAAATGAAGTCCTAGATATTATAAACACAGTGCAAAGGTAATCATGAAAGTGTTCATAATGTGAGATGTCCATTGCATACAAATGTTATAATATCTAAATATCCCTAGTCATAGAATTAACAAGATAGGACATTGTTAATTTGGATAGACTAGCACATGTTATGCTTCTTGAATAGTTCAAGCAGTGGTTCTTATAACTGTGATTATGAAAGATGATCAAAGCTAACATGTAGATGCTTGTTAGAAGAACAAGTTCATTGGAGACCTAAAAAGAGAATCCTCACATGGATATTAAATCTATGTAAGTGAGGAATCTCTTCATAGAGGTTGTGTAAGTATCCTTAGACTTAAGATCACCTATTTTATCTTAAGTAGCAACTGATATACTTTGACTCTATAATTAATTACTTCCAACTAGGGGTGAACATAGTTAAGAGGTTGGGTATATCATGACCTACTTGAAGATAGTTGAGTGACTGACAAAGGATTCACCATCCCAGATTTATTAAGGGAAGTTATCTCGCATGATTCTATAATTGCCTTGTTCAGAGAATCTCTTGCCAGAGTAATATGGTAAGATGGATAGGGATCCATGAAGGGCTTTTTGTGAAAAATTGTTAAATTAATAGAACATACATAATTAGATTTATAGGAGTTGACAGAAATCCATACTCAAAATCTATTTGAGATAAGAGTGGTGAAAGGAGTAATTGCACGATAATTGATTCTATGGAAGGGTATAGTCAAACCACTTGACTTTCCTGACATTTGGGTAGTCATAATGCCTAGCTAGAGGCTGCTTATGGTTTGTATAATACTGCATCATAAATATCAATAGGGATTGATAAAATGATTTAAATAAGTTTAAATCATGTGAGTTTTGAATAAAACTCATAATTACATATTATACTGCCAATATGGATAGGAACCCAATAGGTCACACACATATAGAGCAAAGGATAAAATGTTAAAATGACAAGGATAATAATATTTGATATTATTATGGGATAAGAGAAATGAATAAGAGAATAATTAATTAAAGAGTTTAATTAATTATGATCAAGTAGAATTGTTCGTATAATTTTTTAGAAATGTTCTGTAAAATGGACCTAATTGAAATATTATATTTCATAATTAATTAGTATTGAAATATAAGTGTTGTAGGGCTGATAAAATAATTAATAGATCCATTGAAGGAATTAAAAAAGGCCCAGAGAATTGGTTTTGGCGCAAAAACCCTCTAAAGCAAGGGTTACATGCCAAACCCATATAAAAGGCCTTAGTGGCCTAATTATTAATCCAAAACAAATTAAATATATTCCTTAACTGTTATGGAGCCTACATATTTAATTTAGATGGATTTGGAATTCATTTGGGTGATTAAATCCAAGTGTATGCATAAAAGGCCTAGTTTATAGGTTTTGTGCATAGTCCTTTATGAATGGACTTAAATTGGATTTAATTGAGCCCAAATAAATTATTAATAATTCTACAAGCCCATTTAATATTTTTCAGCAATTTTAAAGAGCCCAATTCCATTATGAAGTTAGATTTTTAACCTAACTATAAAAATCCAAGTGATAAGGATTTTAGGGTTAAGTGAACATTAAGAGAAAATAAATTCTCTTTGAAAAACCCTAGCCACCACTTCCTTGCTAGCATCAAGGGGAATTCAGCCAGCCTTTGTGTTCCATCATTTTTGGTTCTTTCAATCCTTCTCTAGTGTAGATTACTAATTGGAGGTATTCAATTTTGGACACTGTGGTTTGCGACAACCCAGTGAGAAGGAAAATCAACTGTTCAACAAAAATCAAAGGTGATTTTTCTTATTCTCATTAATATTTATATTGTAAATTCATGGTAAGATTAGATCTATTGGTTAAAAGTTTTAAATTTCTCTTATGCATGTGATGCATGTAATCGATAATTCCCAATATGGTATCAGAGACATGGTTTTGCCATAAATCTACAATTCCTTTTTTTTTTGCAAAATAGTATTTTATTTTTGAGTTATTTATTTCATGAACTTTAGAATATTAGATTTTATTGTTCATAAATGAGAAATATTTATTTCTAGATGTATGTGATCAAATATATAAAATGAAAAATAAAAATGATTCTTTGAGAAAAGAATCATTGTTTTTGGCATGTGGGGTTTCTAATTTTCAATAAAATTTTTAGGGGCTTTTCTACATTAAATTTTTATTGATCCACTCTAAAATTATTTTGATGATAATTTATGTTTTTAATATGTGATATTAAGCCATAGGATAAAAAAAATCGAACAAGTTTTGCATGAAAACTAGTTTAGTCGAAAAGTTTGATAAATTGGTGTTTTCGTGTGTTCTTGGTGGGTTCTTGTTTAGAACGATTTTTAATCTTCTAAATCTAATATATATGATATATTAATGTGTTTTTAATTAATTGAATTAATTAAAATAGGCCTTGAATTAATTGGATTAATTTTAATTCATTAAAACTAGTTAATGGGCTTAATTATGTTTATGGACTTGACTTAAATTAGTGAATGACTTGGTGGGCCCAAGGAGCTGATTTAAATTAAATATTATAAACTATAATTAAGTTTATTAATGGGTTTTAAGGGCTGGAGTGGGCTTAGCTTATTCCAAAAGGCCCTAATAGACACAAAACTAGTTTGTGTGTGGACACACTTTAGGGTTTAAATTTGTGGGTTTTGGCCTACCCTTTGTTTTAAGCCCAAAATTGATTTTTTAATTATTTAATATGATTAATTAATTAAATAATCAATTGAAAATCAATTAATAATCAATTGGATTGATAATTAAGGCAAGAACACATGCATGCAAAAAGGTTTCCTAAAATGAAAGTTTTCAAAATGGAAAAAGTTTCCTAATTTGATCACATTATTAAAATAACTCAAAAGTAAGTTTCAAGAGTTGAAACATAGTTTGTATTCCATTATATAGTTTTACTTTATGCATTAGAAATGCATATAAGGGTGTATGATTGGCATGATGGATAGTTATGGACAAGGCCCAATGTGATTGAGCATAATGCATGTTTCGGCCCAATGAGGAGTTTCATGTCCCGGCCACTTGTTTTTGGTTTGTATTTCTTTTTCAAATTGTAATATGTAATTAGATTGCTTAGATTAGAATTAGAGATAGAGATTAAGACAACTATCAAGGAGCAAGATGGGCCAGATGGAGATCTAACAAGATTAAAGATAATGTAATTATTTTTACTTGTTTGAATCATACATATTACCTAGGTATGACCTTTTGATTTCCCTTTTGGCTTTGGGAAATAAATGTAGTAAAGTCCATAACTATACCATATTTGTATGCTTATATTTATGTGATATATATAGGATGCATACCAATGTATGCCAACCATGTATGATGAGACTTAATTAACTAGAATCCCTCAAACAAATACTAAGGTATATAAGCCTTCCATTAATTGCAGGAGAACTAGAGCTCTTTATAGTATGGGTTGTTGACAGTAGTCAAGCTCACATTATATCGAATATATTTGAATCTAATTAAATGTGTCATCTTAGCTAGCCCATTAGCTTGTTGACCACAGTCAAGGCTAATAGTTTTAGAGACAAGATTAGGGAATGCATATATGATATGCATGTATTAAGAGTTGATAACCTAATGATCCAATAATTGTGTAGAGACACAATTGGTATAGAGATACCTACCTTTCAAGGATTAGATATTGGCCCACTAAGAAAACCATTAGGTTTTCTCGAATTATATAGTGAGGGCAATTAATTCGAAATAAAATAATGGGAGTAAATGGATTAATTAAAGACCTAATTAATGCATACATATATATGAACATGCTCTCATATGTTTTCTTTTCATATCTAGGTCATCATCATGAGAATATCGAACATTAACATACAATCTATCTTGGATAATAAGCTGGTTGGCAGCAACTATTTTAACTGGATCAGACAAGTGAGAATTGTTCTTAGAGCTGAAAAGATCCATTATGTCATGGATAAAGATCCACCACCACTTCCATTAGATGATTCCATTGATGATATTAAGGGTACTTATTGAAAATACATGGAGGATAGTGAAGCAGCGGCATGTCTGATGCTGGGTGCTATATCCTCACAGCTTCAGAAGCAATATGAGATTATGGATGCTAGAACCATAATTTTGCATTTAGTGGAGCTTTATTCTTCTCAAGCTAGAACTAAGCAATATGAGATTGCTCGAGCTCTATTTAGCTACAAAATGGTGGAAGGCACTTTGGCTGCTACTCATGCATTAAAGATGTATGGGTATATTGAGCATTTGAGTAGATTTGGCTATGTAATGGATAATAATCTATACATAGATTTAATCTTATACTCGTTGACTCTAAGTTATGCACCTTTGTGCTTAACTTCAATATGAACAAAATCCAAGTAACCATTCCTGAGTTAATCAACATGTTCAAAATAGCTGATGGATCCTTCAAGAAAGATTCAAAACAGTGTCATGGTTATCACTTTTGCTAAAGGCAAGAAGCAGAAGAAGAAGAAAAAGATGATGATGATGACCAAGGTGCAACCAAAGAATGGTGGGGTTTCCAAGAAGAAGGTTTCCAAGAAAGAGAATCCCAAAGGAACTTGCTTTCATTGTGGAAAAGATGGTCATTAGAAGTGTAACTACAAGGCCTATCTAGATTCTCTCAAGGACTAGAAGCAAACTAATGCTTCTACTTTAGGTATTCATATGATTGAAATTAATACTTATTCTATTGCATCAAAACAATCTTGGGTATTAGATATCGGATGTGGATCTCATTTGTGTAATGATCTACAGGGGCTTAAAAGTAGTAGAAGAGTTAAAAAGGCAGAAATATGTCTACAGTCAGCTACTGGATAAAATATCTCTACAACAGTTGTGGGGACTTACCATTTGTCTCTTCAAAGCGGATTAATATTGGAATTAGATAATTGTTATTATGTTCCAGCTTTATCCAAAAGTATTATTTCTTTCAGTTGTTTATTGAACGAATATTACTTTTCTTTAAAAGACAAATGTTGTTACATTTTTAAGAACAATGTGTTTTGTACTAAAGCTATCATCGAGAATGGTATATTTGTTCTTAATTTAATTAAATAAGTGCATAATGTGGATACCAAGAGAATGAAACAAGATAATCTAAATACCTTATATTTATGGCATTGTCATTTAAGCCATATAAATGAGAAATGCATGACCAAATTACACAAGTCAGGTTATTTGGGATCATTTGATTATGAATCAATTGATACATGTGAGTATGCCTTAGAGCCCATGTAATGGGGATGTATTTCATATGTATGAACTCATATTCTTAATAAAATGCATCATTCATTTATTAATGCTATGTTTAAATATATGAGTTTGTAAATCTTAAATTAACAAATGAAGTCCTAGATATTATAAACACAGTGCAAAGGCGATCATGAAAGTGTTCATGATGTGAGATGTCTATTGCATGCAAATGTGATAATATCTAAATATCCCTAGTCAAAGAATTAACAAGATAGGACATTGTTAATTTGGACATACTAGCACATGTTATGCTTCTTGAATAGTTCAAGCAGTGGTTCTCATAACTGTGATTATGGAAGATGATCAAATCTAACATGTGGATGCTTGTTAGAAGACATGCAAAGAGAATCCTCACATGGATATTAAATCTATGTCATTGAGGAATCTCTTCGTAGCGGTTGTGCAAGTATCCTTAGACTTGAGATCACCAAGGTTATCTTAAGTAGCAAGTGATATACTTTGACTCTATAACTGATTACTTCCAACTAGGGGTGAACATAGTTATGAGGTTGGGTATATCATGACCTACTTAAAGATAGTTAAGTGATTGACAAAGGATTCACCATCCCATATTTATTAAGGGAAGTTATCTCGCATGATTCTGTAATTGTATTATTTAGAGAATCTCTAGCCAGAGTAATATGCCAAGATGGATAGGAATCTATGAAGGGCATTTTAGGAACAATGGTTAAATTAATAAAACATACATAATTAGATTTATATGAGTTGACAGAAATCCATACTCAGAATCTAATTGAGATAAGATTGGTGAAAGGAGCAATTGCACGATAACTGATTCTATGGAAGGGTATAGTCAAACCACTTAACTTTTCTGATATTTAGGTAGTCATGATGCCTAACTAGAGGCCGCTCATCATTTGTATAATAGTGTATCATAAATATCAATAGGGATTGATAAAATTATTTAAAGAAGTTTAAATCATGTGAGTTTTGAATAGAACTCATAATTACATATTATACTACCAATATGGGTAGGAATTCAATAGGTCACACACATATAGAGTAAAGGATAAAATGGTAAAATGATAAGGATAATAATAGTTGATATTATTATGGGAGAAGAGAAATGAATAAGAGAATAATTAATTAAAGAGTTTAATTAATTATGATCAAGTAGAATTGTTCGCAAAACTTTTTAGAAATATTTTGTAAGATCGATCTAATTGAAATATTATATTTCATAATTAATTATTATTGGACTATAAGTATTATAAGGCTTATATAATAATTAATAGATCCATTGGAGGAATTAAAAGAGGACCAGAGAATTGGTTTTGGCGTAGAAACCCTCTAAACGAAGGGTTACATGGCAAACCCATAAAGAAGGCCTTAGTGGCCTAATTCTTGGACCAAAATAAATTAAATATATTTCATAAGTGTTATGGAGCCTACATATTTAATTTGGATGTATTTGGAATTAATTTGGGTGATTAAATCTAAGTGTATGCATAAAGAGCCTAGTTTATGAGTTTTGTGCATAGTCCTTTTTGAATGGACTTAAATTGAATTTAATTGAGACTAAATAAATTATTAATAATTCCAAAAGCCCATTTAATATTCCTCCAAAAATTTTAAAGAGACCAATCCCATTATGAAGTTGTATTTTTAACCTAACTATAAAAATCCAAGTAATAGGGATTTTAGGGTTAAGTGAACATTAAGAGAAAAGAAATTCTCTCTTTTTGAAAAACCCTAGCTGCCACTCCCTTGTTAGCATCAAGGGGAATTCAGACAGCCCTTGTGTTCCATCATTCTTGGTTCATTCAATCCTTCTTTAGTGTGGATGACTAATTGAAGGTGTTCAATTTTGGACACTGTGGTTTGCGACAACCTGGTGAGAAGGAAAATCAATTGTTCACAAAAATCAAAGGTAATTTTTATTATTCTCATTAATATTTATATTGTAAATTCATGGTAACATCAGATCTATTGGTTAAAAATTTTAAATTTCGCATATGCATGTAATGCATGTAACCGATAATTCCCAACAGTTGTGTGTGGCTTTGAAACCTAAAAGTAACCACCTAAACCTTACATATAGGCGTATGTCATCCGACATGAAAATTTTCAAGGGTTTTCAATGTAAACTCAACAATTCTCATGCAAAAATCCACGTGAATAGTGTTTTCTTGTGGATTTCCCTTAGATTCATGCAAAATTAACCCAAAATTTGTTTGTTCAACTCTTAATTATTTTCAATAATAATTATGTTAATTATTTTGTTTATTTACACATATTCACATATTGTTTATTATTCTCTATTAATTTTTTATTAAATGTTATTTTATTGTGTATATTTCATTAAATTAATTAAAAAGTATTTATAATTTTATTGCTAAATAGTTTGCTGACATATTTGTGCAACATTAATTTATTTAATTTAATCATATTTTTATTATTGTTGATATTATTTTTATTTTTAATTATAATATTTATAATTGTCATTATTAATTTTATCAATAAAATTATTGTTGTTGTTACTATTATTATTGTTGATATTATTTATAATCATTTATTAATTTTATATTTATTTAATTATTGTATTTAACCATCCACTACTTGATTTAATTATTTATTACTTCATGTTTGTTTTGTATGTTGTACGTACATCGTTTCCTGGGTTGAGCTAGAGATTAAGTCGAAGCAGGTTAGCTTAGGATTCCTTTATTTTTACCCATTCATTTATTTTTGGGTTTGTATTATTATTTAATGTCCTCCATTTTATCATTTGTAATAGCTTAGTAATAAAGGTTTTTACACGCTTTAATTAAAAATGACACTAAAATATTTCTACTTAATTAATTGAATCTTTTACATAAAATGGACCAACATCCTGTTTTATTCCAAAAATCACACAAAAGGATTTTATAAATATGCATGAGGGAACCAATATTCCCAATCTAATAAATAGCCCGATTTATATATGTTTTTCTTTCAACATTACTATTTTTTATTATTTTTTCGTTGTACATAAATGGATTTTTGAATGATAAATTAAAACTCATCAAAATATTTTCTAACTTAAATTAGTTAATTAATCCGATTCCTTTCTTTCAAGCCACATGGGCTCAATGCTCTCGTAGGCCCCATTTTAGGACCTAAGATCGGACGAAACACACTTCAACTCATAAATTGGCTACTTCGCAATAAGAAGGGATCAAGCCTAAATTATTGTTGATAGTCAACCCATAAAAATGTCTACTAATGGGTCCAAAAAAGGTAGGTGTTATGGAGTCTCCACCCTATAGAATATTGGGAAATGAATCTCGATCTTTTGATGCCTAAACAAAGATTGGTGTTCAAGACATCACTCTTATTAGGCATCTTGGTTATATGTTATTTTATAATTGAGTTTTATACTTAATCCCCTCTCGTCTCTCATACAATGCAAAAAAAGTAAGAATTAAATAATAATCACAATCAATTAGGGAAAGCAAGAAATAAATAACTAAATCAACTACTTAAATTATTACAAAATAAAATCAGCTAACAAATAAGAATATAGTAATATACATACACAAATCGGGGAATTTATTTGGGTTGGGAACTTTTGTTCCCTCATGCATATTTTACAAAAATCTTCATTTTATTCTTTTATTTGGTTTTGGATGCAAAGTTGGATATTGGTCCAAGTTTTGAAGAAAAACCCAATTAATTTAGTAGAAACATATTAAGTGTCTTTTCCTTTTAACGTGCACAAAAACCCTTTTTACTAACTATTACATCCCTGAAAGAAAAATACATCCAAAAATAATATCAAATAAATAAATAAACACAAAATAAATAACTACATAAAACCAAGATAATAAATAAATAAATGATAAAAGAATAGTCAAGCAGGGTAACTGGATAGGCTGAGGGTAGTCATCTAGTTAGGAGCACAATTTCTAATGCAAAAACCCCACATAATCTTCTAAGCTAAAAAGATTTATACACTTAACAAAAATTACAAAAAGGGTAAATAAGTTAGTATACAAAAATACAAGGCAACAAAGAAAATTGCTAATCTAACTATATAATACATAATGAAATTAAGCACAAAATTGATAATAATGAACAAATACCATGGAGGTTGAATAAATAACATAAAATACATTAAATATTCATTAAAAGATGCTTAAAAATCATCTAAAGATGCCCAAAATAAGTGAGGGATGCCCTAAACTAAGTGAAGGACAGGATGAGAAAAAGGCTCATGATGTGCCATCTGTCATTTTAATAGATGGGCATCCATCAAGTTGTCTTCCCATCCATCACTTGTTGGACAAAAAGGAATGGTGGAAAAATGTCAAACGCATGCAAAAATCATACAAGACTAATTTTAACTCAAAAAATGTAATTATCAGGCTTTAAATCATGCTAAAACGGTGTGAAAACATTCAATCATGCATAAAATGCATTAAAGTCACCAATTTATAGAATTAGAAGAATGAAATAAAAGCTTAAAGTACTACAATAATGGAGGAATCTATCAACTAATCATGCTTATAACATGTATATTGAACCAGATTTATGTCTCAATGAGTTTTAGGCATGCCAATAACAAAAACACAACATTTAAACATGTTTATTTACAACAAGTAACCACATAATCATGCATGGCATAATTCTAAAGAGAGAAAGTATAAATGAGCCTAAAATATTACCCTTAGGAGATATTTTAACTCTGAAGTTCTTCTAGTCTAGATCTCTACTCTAATTTGTGCTTATTGTTTTTTTTTTAAAAAATCCAATGAAATTTTTTATGTTTTTTTGTTTCAATCAAAAAGATTATTAGAGCAATAAAATCTTAGAGAGACAAAGAAATCAATTTTCTTTTTCCCTAAGATGGCTTTCTGCAAAAACTGATTCCTCCCCCTTAAAAACCATAGGCAAGGTTTTATACTTTCGTTAGAGTTGGACTTGGATTCTAAATCCAACTTCACAAATCTGGGGAGATTCCTCTTAAAAATCAGACTAATTCCTTTTTAAGAGTTATCCCTATTTTTGAATTCCAAAAACATGAAAATTTTGGAAAACGAGTATGGATGAGTGCCCTTTATTGAGAGGTAGCTATCCCTCAGTCTAAAGTCCTAAAATTTGCAAAATACCTTTAATTTGGCTTGTGCAGAGAGAGGAAACCACAGATGGACACCCCTCAAATTACAAATGGGCGTTTGACATCAGTGAAGGCCCAAATTAAGGTTTTTATGCATCTTTTGTTAAAACACTTGAAAATATTTAGAAAATCATCATAAAATATTTAAAAAAGTGTGAGAAATTCACAATTGGAGCGTTGAGATTAGAACTTGCTGCCAGTAATATATTATTTCCTCATAATTAAGTAACCCTAATCTTGGCTGCCTCAAGTCACAATTTTTACAACTGCCCCTAATTTTGGGAAGCTTATGTACTAGTGCTAAAGTGAGCCAAAATTTAGAGTAAACGAAAAAAGGTGCATACCTGAGGCAGAAAATCTCTTAGTTAATTTAAAACAAGTACCTTCTATCATAGTGAGTCTCTTGGTTGGGTAAAACATGTACCTTCTGAGGTAATGAGTCTCTTGGTTGGGTAGTTATCATTAGCTTGTCGATGTGTTAACCTTGGTTCAGGTAGTTAACATCAGTTTGTTGATGTATTAACCCTAGTTTGGGTAGTTAACATCAGTTTATCGATGTGTTAACCCTAAATTTACTATTCAATTAGCGTTTAAAGCACACATAATTGGTATGAATTGATTAACTCTGATTCATGCTTGAGGCATGTAGAATCAAATTGTTTGAATACATCTGATTAGCTCCTAGGGCATGTAGAATCAAGTTGTTTGAATACGTCTGATTAGCACCTAGGGCATGTAGAATTAAGACTACTTGATTGGATCTAATTAGCACCTAAGGCATGCTAAATCAAGTTTTTTAAATGCATCTAATTAGCACCTGGGGCATGTAGAATTGAGACAACTTGACTGCATCTGATTAGTGCTTAGGGCATGTAGAATCTAGTTGTTTGGATCCATCTAGTTAGTGCCTAGGGCATGCAAAATCAAGATGACTTAATTCGATCTTATTAGCATCAGGTTGTTTCACCTGTAAAATCAAATAAGATTTCAGTAGTGTTTGATTGTTGTCTCTTATAGACTAACCTTTGTGTTTGTTGGTATCCTAGCGAGTGCATTGTTCCCTCTTGAAGTAATGTTCTACTGGGGAGCTTTCTGACAAATGCACATTTATGAAGAGTCATTGAGATGCTGGAAGCCATTCTGGAAAATATGCATATGTGAAGAGTTACTGAGATGCATAGAGCCATTCTGACAAATATGTATATATGAAGAGTTACTAAGATGTTTGGAGCCTTTCTGGCGGATATGCATCTGTGAAGAGTCATTGAGATGCTTAGAGCCATTCTAAAACACTTCCCAATGACTACGTCACCACTCTATAAATTGGCACCAATGTAAGGAAAACCATCATTGTCTAGGCTATTGCCATGCTTGATCTTGTTCTGCATTCTTTCGAAATTTACATTGTCAATAGGCTTTCACCTTATATCCAGTAGTTCTTTACTGTGTATCTCTTATATTTTAACCCGTTCAGGTAACTTCTTATGATAAGGATGAGTATCTACATTCTTTAGCGTTGAAGTAGTAAATATATGCCCCTTGGTGGGAGTTTTAAGTACCTGTTGTAAGAAGGATCTGATATTAGTGCTTTGTTTACGAAATTTAGCTTTGTAAAAAAATTTTCATTTCTCTTGTGTGTTTATTATTACTTTTGTCTCGTCATGGTATATTAATTACAGGTCATCTTATTAATTTCATGGCACTTTTTTTTTCATTATTCTCATTATCATTGTTCAAGCCTAATAAATATGAACAAAATGAGGCATAATAATTTCAAGCATAATAAATATAAACAAAATAAAGCATAATAATTTCAAGCATGACAAATATGAAAAAATGAAGCATAATATAAACACATAATTTTAAATTCAAATAATATTTTATATAAATCAACTAGTTTAAAACTCCCTCAATATAAAATAAATCTACTATGAAGGTCCTGGTCCTCTATTGTAAGCTAGCCTAGATGAAGGTCTGAATGTTGAGGGTCTGGAGGTATGGTGAATGCCATGGCCTGTGGCATTACTATTGGTTAACCATCATCTGGCCTGAATCTAAACTAGAAACCTGGCAATGCAGCGGTCAAGGGCTAGAAAACCTCTCACCTCTGCCAGTCACTTTGACCCTTGGCCAACCCTAGTAATAATCCTAGAGTGGCACTCAAGATACCTCATCAAATCACCCTTCAAATACCCAATATATCTCCTTAGCTACTCATCTATCTCTATCACAGCCTGTTTGCCCTTTAGGATCTCAATCTTAATATGAGTGCCCTATTCTCTAATTTGGGTCAAAGACTTATTGATAACTTATAAAGTCACATTGAAACTATGTTCTTTAGCTACCAAATTAGCCCTAATGTCCCGTACCACTGTCTATAGAGTTTATACATTCATCGGTAATGTCTGTAAGGACTGTTGGGAATTATCGGTTACATGCATCACATGCATAAGTGGAATTTAAAATTTTTTAACCAATAGATCTGATCTTGCCATGAATTTACAATATAAATATTTACGAGAATAAGAAAAATCACCTTTAATTTTTTTTAACAGTTGATTTTCCTTCTCACTGGGTTGTTGCAAACCACAGTGTCTTAAATTGAACACCTCCAATTAGTAATCCACACTAGAGAAGGATTGAATGAACCAATAATGATGGAACACAAGGCCTAGCTGAATTCCCCATGAAGCTAGCAAGGGAGTGGCAGCTAGGGTTTTTCAAAGAGAGAGAATTTTTTTTTCTCTTAATGTTCACTTAACCCTAAAATCCCTATCACTTAGATTTTTATAGTTAAGTTAAAAATCCAACTTCATAATGGGATTGGGCTCTTTAAAATTGCTGGAGAAATATTAAATGGGCTTGTGGAATTATTAATAATTTATTTGGGCTCAATTAAATCCAATTTAAGTCCATTCATACAGGACTATGCGCAAAACCCATAAACTAGGCCCTTTATACATACACTTGAATTTAATCACCCAAATGAATTCCAAATCCATCCAAATTAAATATGTAGGCTCCATAAAACTTATGAAATATATTTAATTTATTTTGGTCTAAGAATTAGGCCTCTAAGGCCTTCTATATGGGTTTGGCGTGTAACCCTTCCTCTAGAGGGTTTCTACGCTAAAACCATTTCTCTGGGCCTCTTTTAATTCATCCAATAGATCTATTAATTATTATATCAGCCCTATAACACTTATAATCCAATAATAATTAATTATTAAATACAATATTTTAATTAGGTCAATTTTACAGAACATTTCTAAAAAGTTATGCGAACAATTTTACTTGATCATAATTAATTAAACTCTTTAGTTAATTATTCTCTTATTCATTTCTCTTCTCCCATAATAATATCAAATATTATTAGCCTTGTCATTTTACCATTTTATCCTTTACTCTATATATGTGTGACCTATTGGGTTCTTGTCCATATTGGCAGTTTAATATGTAATTATGAGTTCTATTCAAAATTCACATTATTTAAACTTATTTAAATCATTTTATCAATCCCTATTGATATTTATGATACACTATTATACAATTCATGAGAAGCCTCTAGCTAGACATCATGACTACCCAAATGTCAGGAAAGTCAAGTGGTTTGACTATACCCTTCCATAGAAATAGTTAATGTGCAATTACTCCTTTCGCCACTCTTATCTCAATTAGATTATGAGTATGGATTTCTATAAACTCATATAAATCTAATTATGTATGTTATATTAATTTAACCATTGTTCCCAAAATGCCATTCATGGATCCTTATCAATCTTGGCATATTACTCTGGCCAGAGATTCTTTGAACAAGGCAATTATAGAATCATGCGAGATAACTTTCCTTAATAAATCTAGGATGGTGAATCCTTTGTCAATCACTCAACTATCTTCAAGTAGGTCATGATATACCCAACCTCCTAACTATGTTCACCCTCAGTTGGAAGTAATCAGTTATAGAGTCAACGTATATCACTTGCTACTTAAGATAACCTTGTTGATCTCAAGTCTGAGGATACTTGTACAACTGTTATAAAGAGATTCCTCAGTGACATAGATTTAATATCCATGTGAGGATTCTCTTTGAAGGTCTCCATTGAACTTGTTCTTCTAACAAGCATCCACATGTTAGCTTTGATCATCTTCCATAATCATAGTTATGAGAACCACTGCTTAAACTATTCAAGAAGCATAACTTGTGCTAGTCTGTCCAAATTAACAATGTCCTCTCTTGTTAATTTATGACTAGGGATATTTAGATATTATCACATTTGTATGCAATAGACATCTCACATCATGAACACTTTCATGATTTCCTTTGCACTGTGTTTATAATATCTAGGACTTCATTTATTAATTTAAGATTCACAAACTCATGTATTTAAACATAGCATTAATAAATGAATGATGCCTTTTATTAAGAATATTAGTTTATGCATATGCAATACATCCCTATTACATGGGCTCTAAGGCATACTCTCTAACAATCTCCCATTTGCACTAGAGCTAATCACTCATATGTCTTAAACCTATGTTATTTATATGGTGATCATACTTTATGTAGGAAGGTGCTTTAGTGAGGGGATCTGCCACATTATCAATTCTAGCTACTATTTCCCATATGAGATGGTAGCATCTGAGAACATGCTTGGATCACTGATGAGACCGTGGTTCCTTTGCTTGCGTAATGGCTCCATAGTTGTCACAATATAAAAGAATCAGATGAATAATGCTAGGCACCACTCCTAGTTCATATATGAATTTTTTGATCCAGACTGCTTCTTTAGCTACTTCTGAAGCAACAATGTACTCAACTTCTGTCATGGAATCAACAGTTGTTTTTGTTTGGAACTCTTCCAACTAACTACCCCTCCTCCCATTATGAACACAAAACCAGACTGTGATTTACAATCATCTTTGTCAAATTGGAAGCTGGCATCCGTATACCCATTTACTTCCAAACTGCCATTCCCATATACCAATAATATATCCTTAGTCCTTCCCAAGTACTTAAGGATATTCTTAACAGCTGCCCAGTATTCCTCTCCAAAATTGGATTAGAATCTGCTTGTGACACTCAAAGCAAACGCTACATCCGGATGTGTACATAACATAGCATACATGATAGAACCAATTGCAGATGCATATGGTATTCTATTCATGCTCTCTCTATCCTCTAGTGTTTGTGGACACATAGACTTAGAAAGGTATTTCCCATACACCATAGGTATAAACCTTTTCTTAGAGAGATCCATATTGAACCTCTTCAAAACTTTATCTATATATGTACTTTGAGAATGACCTAGCAACCTATTTAATCTATCTCTATATGTCCTTATTCTCAGAATATAGGATGCTTCTCCAAGGTCTTTCATTGAGAATTGCTTGGATAACCATATTTTAATAGATTGGAGAAGAGAAATGTCATTTCCCATGATTAATATGTAATCCACATATAGAACTAAGTAGACAATTACACTCCCACTGACCCTTTTATATACACAATGTTCATCTTCATTCTGTGAGAAACTAAACTCATTGATTGTCTCATTGAATCGTATGTTCCAGCTCCTAGAGGCTTGCTTCAATCCATAAATGGATCTTTGAAGCTCGCATACCTTTTTGCCATCTCCTAATGTGAACCCTTCTGGTTGTGTCATATACACATCCTTAGTCAGATTTCATTTAGGAAAGCCGTTTTTACATCCATTTGCCAAATCTCATAATCATAATGAGCTGCAATGGCTAAAAGTATTCTTATAGACTTAAGCATCACTATAGGAGAAAAGGTTCCATCATAGTCAATACCCTCTTTTTGATGATAGCCTTTTGCTACTAAGCAAGCTTTATAGGTAACTATATTACCTTCCATGTCGATCTTCTGTTTGAAGACCTATTTGCACCCTATGGGTTTTATCCCTTCAGGTGGTTTAGTTAAAGTCCATACTTTGTTCTCATACATGGAATCCATTTCAGACTGTATAGCCTTAAGCCATAAATCATGTTCTAAACTGTTCTAAACTTTTTGATAGCTTGTAGGCTCATTGTCCTCTACTACAATTATGCCTCTATCAGAATCAATGTGAAATCCATATCTCACAGGGATAGAATGTATCCTAGTAAATCTTCTAGGATTTTGTGTATAATCATGTTCAACTGTAATCTCATCATTATGACATTAAGTCTTGGGTTCAATCAGTTGATTTACTTCTATTTATGGGTCATAAACTTCACCAAGTTCACTTTTTCTCCCACTGTCCTCTCGTAGGAGAAATTCTCTTTCCAAGAAGATAACATGCCTTGAAACAAACACCTTTTGTTCTAAGGGATGATAGAAATAATATCCAAACGTTTCTTTTGGATATCCGACAAATAAATATTTGTCAGACTTAACATCTAGTTTGTCTCACATTGTCCTCTTCACATAAGCAGGATAACCCCATACTTTCATATGAGAAAGTGTGGGTTTCTTGTTATTTCATATTTCATATGAAGTAACATCAATCGATTTACTAGGAACTCTATTTAACACATAAATAGCAGTTTCTAGTGCATATCTCCAAAAGGACTTAGGCAAGTCTGCTCGACTCATCATGGATCGAACCATATCTAATAGTGGTCAATATATCCTTTTTGAAACACCATTATGTTGTGGTGTATATGGTGGATTCCATTGAGATAAAATCCCATTATCTCTAAGATAATCTTGAAATTCTTGACTTAAGTACTCTCCACTTTGATCTGATCTAAGTGTCTTAACACTCTTGCCAAGTTGCTTTTCTACTTCATTTCTGAATTCTTTAAACTTTTCAAATGCTTCTAATTTATATTTCATTAGATAGATATATCCAAACTTAGAACAATCATCTATGAAAGTATTGAAGTAGGAGTAAACTCCTCTGGCATGTGTAGTCATTGGACCACATACATCTAAATGTATTAAGTCCAAAACCATTTTAGCTCGTTCTCCTTGACCAATAAAGATAGCTTTTGTCATTTTTCCCAATCAACAAGACTCACATGTATCAAATGATTCATAATCAAATGATCCTAAATCACCTGACTTGTGTAATTTGATCATGCGTTTCTCATTTATATGGCCTAAACGACAATGCCATAAATATGAGGTATTTAGATTATCTTGTTTCATTCTCTTGGTATCCACATTGCACTTCTTTAATTAAATCAAGAACAAATATACCATTCTCAATGATAGCTTTAGCATAAAACATATTGTTCTTAAAAATGTAACAACATTTTTCTTTTAAAGAAATGTCATAATCATTCAATAAACAACTGAAAGAAACAATACTTTTGGATAATGCTGGAACATAATAACAATTATTTAACTCCAGTATTAATCCACTTGGAAAAGGCAAATGATAATTCCCCACAACTATTGTAGAGATGTTTTGTCCAGTAGCTGACTATTGACATGTTTTTGCCTTTCTAACTCTTCTATTGCTTTTAAGCCCCTGTAGATCATTACACAAATGAGATCCACATTTGGTATCTAATACCTAAGATTGTTTTGAAGCAATAGAATAATTATCAATTTCAATCATATGAATACCTGAAGTAGAAGCATTAGCTTGCTTCTTCTCCTTTAGAGAATCTAGATAGGTCTTGCAGTTATGCTTCCAATGACCATTTTTTCCACAATGAAAGCAAGTTCCTTTAAGATTCTCTTTATTGGAAACCTTCTTCATAGAAACCCCACCATTCTTTGGCTGCGCCTTGGTCATCATCTTCTTCTTCTTTTGCTTCTTGCCTTTAGCAGAAGTGACAACGATGACACTTTTTGAATCCTTCTTAAAGGATCCATCAGCTATTTTGAGCATGTTGATTAACTCAAGAATGGTTACTTAGATCTTGTTCATGTTGAAGTTAAGCACGAAAGGTGCATAACTTGGAGCCAATGAGTACAAGATTAAATCTATGTATAGATCATTATTCATTACATAACTAAGTCTACTCAAATGCTCAATATACCCATAAATCTTTAATGTATGAATGGCAGCCGAAGTGCCTTCCACCATTTTGTAGCTAAATAGAGCTTGAGCAATCTCATATTGCTCAGTTCTAGTCTGAGAAGAATAAAGCTCCTCTAGATGCAAAATGATGATTCTAGCATCCATCATCTCATATTACTTCTGAAGCTCTGAGGACATAGCACCTAGCATCAGACATGTTGTTACTTCACTATCCTTCATGTATTTTTTATAAGTTCCCTTGATCTCATTAATGGCATCATCTGATGGAAGTTGTGGTGGATCTTTATCCAAGACATAATGCATCTTTTCAGCTCTGAGAACAATTGTCACTTATCTAATCTAGTCATAATAGTTGCTTCCAACCAGCTTGTTATCCAAGATTGATCGTATGTTAATGTTCGATGTGCTCATGATGATGACCTAGATGTGAAAAGAAAACATATGAGAGTATGTTCATATATATGTATACATTAATCAGGTCTTTAATTAATCCATTTACTCCCACTATTTTATTACGAATTAATAACCCTAACTATTTAATCTGAGAAAACTCAATAGTTTTCTTAGTGGGCCAATATCCAGTCCTTGATATGTAATTTGACCTTGACTGTGGTCAACATGCCAAACTCCATACCCTTGAAAGGTAGGTATCTCTATACCAATTGTGTCTCGACATAACTATTGGATTATTAGGTTATCAACTCTTGATACATGCATATCATATATGCATTCCCTAATCTTTCCTCTAGAACTATTAGCCTTGACTATGGTAAATAAGCTAATGGGCTAGCTAAGATTACCCGTTTAATTAGATTCGAACATATTCAATATAATGTGAGCTTGACTGTGGTCAACAACCCACACTATAAAGAACTCTAGTTCTCCTCAAATTAATGGAAGGCTTATATACCTTATTATTAGTTTGAGGGATTTTAGTTAATTAAGTCTCATCATACATGGTTGTCATACATTGGTATGCATCCTATATCTATCACATAAATATAAGCATACAAATATGGTATAGTTATGGAATTTACTACATTGATCTCCCCGAGCCAAAAGGGAAATCAAAAGGTCAAACCTAGGTAATATGCATGATTCAAACAAGAAAAATAATTACATTATCTTCAATCTTGTTGGATCTCCATCCGGCCCATCTTGCTTCTTGATAGTAGTCTCCATTTCTATCTCTAATTCTAATATAATTACATATTACAATTTGAAAAAAAAAATACAAACCAAAAATAAGTGGCCGGGACATGAAAGTCCTCATTAGGTTGAAACATGCATTATGCTTAATCATATTGGGCCTTTGTCCATAACTATCCATCATGCCAATCATACACCCTTATATGCATTTCTAATGCATAAAGTAAAACCATATAACGGAATACATACTATGTTTCAACTCTTGAAACTTACTTTTGAGTTATTTTAATAATGTGATCAAATTAGAAAACTTTTTCTATTTTGGAAACTTTTATTTTAGGAAACCCTTTTACATGCATGTGTTCGTACCTTAATTATCAATCCAATTGATTATTAATTAACTATTAAATGATTATTTAATTAATTAATCATATTAAATAATTAAAGAATCAATTTTGGGCTTAAAACAAAGGGTAGGCCGAAACCAACAAATTTAAACCCTAAAGTGTGTTCACACACAAACTAGTTTTGTGTCTTTGGGACCATTTAGGCCTTTTTGAATGAGCCAAGCCCACTCCAGCCCCTAAAACCCATTAATAAACTTAATTAAAGTCTATAATATTTAATTTAAATCAGCTCCTTGGGCCCACCAATCCATTTACTAATTTAAATCAATTCTGTAAACATAATTAGGCCCATTAAGTGGTTTTAATGAATTAAAATTAATCCAATTAATTCAAGGCCTATTTTAATTAATAAAATTAATTAAAAATACATTAATATATCAAATATACCAAATTTGGAAGATTAAAAATCATTCTAAATATGAACTCACCAAGAACACACGAAGAACACCAATTTATCGAACTTATCGATTAAACTAGTTTTCATGCAAAACTTATTCGATTTTAATTTTGTTTGACCCTATGGCTTAATATCATATATTAAACACATAAATTATTATCAAAATAGGCCCTAAATTATCATATATAATTTTAGAGTTGATCAATAAAAATTTAATTTCGAATAGCCCCTAAACTTTATTGAAAAATAAAAACTCTACATGCCAAAAACAATGATTCTTTTCTCAAAATAATCGTTTTTATTTTTCATTTAATATATTTGATCACATACATCCAGAAATCAATATTTCTCATTCATTAGTAATCAAATCTGATATTTTAAATTATATGAAATAAATAACTAAAAAATAAAAAGAAAAACTATTTTGCAAATAATATAGAATTATATATTTATGGCAAAATTGTGGCTCTGATACCATGTTGGAAATTATCGGTTACATGCATCATATACATAAGCGAAATTTAAAATTTTTTAACCAATAGATATGATCTTGTCATGAATTTACAATATAAATATTAACGAGAATAAGAAAAGTCACCTTTGATTTTTGTTGAACAGTTGATTTTCCTTCTCACTGAGTTGTCGCAAACCATAGTGTCCAAAATTGAACACCTCCAATTAGTAATCCATACTAGAGAAGGATTGAATGAACTAAGAATGATGGAACACAAGGGCTTGCCGAATTCCCCTTGATGCTAGCAAGGGAGTGGTGGCTAGGGTTTTTAAAAGAGAGATAATTTTTTTTTCTCTTAATGTTCACTTCACCCTAAAATCCTTATCACTTGGATTTTTATAGTTAGGTTAAAAATCCAAATTCATAATGGGATTGAGCTCTTTAAAATTGCTAGAGAAATATTAAATGGCCTTGTGAAATTATTAATAATTTATTTGGACTTAATTAAATCCAATTTAAGTCCATTTATAAAGGACTATGCACAAAACCCATAAATTATGCCCTTTATGCATACACTTGGATTTAATCACCCAAATGAATTCCAAATCCATCCAAATTAAACATGTAGGCTCCATAACATGTATGAAATATATTTAATTTGTTTTGGTCTAAGAATTAGGCCTCTAAGGCCTTCCATATGGGTTTGACCCACTATTGTTCTCCACTGCTTTGTTACTATTGAAATTCCTCCTTGCATTCTCATTACTTGCCCTTCTAGCTAGGTACTCTCCTTCAGCTTCCATGGCTATGTATTTTAATGACTCCTAGTCCTTCAGACCCCTTATTTTCAAACCATCTCTCAAGTATGGACTTGTATTCCTAATGAATAAATCATCCTATTGCTCCACCTAGTGAGGTATTCATGAAAGGATTTATCATGTTTCTTCTGAAGCAACTTAAGGTCCTTTAAAGTAACCTTCATCTCAGTACCACAATCATATTGTTTAAGGAATTCTTCAATTAACACATCCTAATGCTCCTTGGTATGTTTATCCAGCCCATGGTACCAATCAATTGTAGGCCCTGTCAAACTTAGACAAAAGTACTCCACCTTCTGTTTCTTAGACAAGGTGGTCCCTTTCATGATTAGCTTATACTGATTGACATGTGCCAAAGTATCTAAGGTTCCATCAAACCTTGTTAGATCAGGCATTTTAAATCTTTAGGGGTAATGGCTTATCTCTAATTCCCTATCTTTGGGGTTTATTACCTTACCAGCAAATAACAACCTAGACATGGCCTCAATTTTCTCCTCCATCTTTTTGAAGGCTAGATCCTCAGCACTAGGACCCCTATTCCTCGCATTCATCATAGGAGGGATATATTCTTCATCTTCATCTTCTATGAAATTATCTTTAGGATCATACTTCCTTTCTCTCTTAGGTAGGTCTCAAAGCACAGTAGCATCAGTTGCGATAGCATTTCGAACATACATTGGCTCTACTATCTCATGAACAAGTGTTGCAAGTTGAGTTCTAACTTCTGGTGCTATCGAAGTCACCATCCCACTAATTATAGTCATAAGCCTTTCTTTAAAATCCTAAAATCTCCTATCCAGTCTCTAATCTAAATCATTCTACATTATTAAAGGCCCAGTAGGGTAATATTTAGCCTTTACCTTAGGAATGGAAACCTTGCAGGCATGTCATCAATCACTCCCATTCTTATTTCTCCTTATAGTCTCATTTAACTAATCATCCCCTATTTTTTATCTTACTTCTTGATTGCTTTTTGACCACTAACCTAAACCAAACTTAGAACTGACCTCTGAACCTTGATCCAAACTTAAACTTGATCTCAATAGCCTGGATATAGATCTTCCAACCATATGACTATTTGACCCTCTAGACCACCTAGATGAGTCTATAATGGCTACAAGAATCATATGTTAGGAGTGATGCATGGTGAATGATACACGAGAATGGTATATACATGATGTATGTATGTAATGTATGATTTTGTTATACGTCAATCACAACCACACATAAGTATAACAATAGCCTTCCAACCTTATTACTCCTATATAGGAGTTTGTATGCTATCTTTCCTAGGTGGGCTTAGCCTATGGGTTAACAGGGTACCCAATGGATACATATGGTACATGACAAAAAGTTGATAGCATAACCTTTCTAACCGAAAGTGCAGGCATATAGGTTTTAACCATTATGTATTTTGACTAACTTATACAGATCGGGTTGGGCCCACCGGGGTATGGCAACCTTTGATTGGTACCTTCCTAATTCATTTAAGTTTGGTCATTACATAAAGGTCTAAATAGCAAGAAAAAGATTATTATGATTATACAACCTAGGGAAAGTTGCTATTGTCATTACATGGGCTTGAGTCAAGGGTGATGAAACTTTAAGGCTAACCAAGCATGGTCCCTACCAATAGGTCTAGCTCATCATGAGCATAATGTCTGATTGGTCACCATTTCATATACCATTTGGTACTACACCTGGGCTGGTGGGTCTCCTTGGCACCTCCTTACATTAAGTGAACGTAGGGCATACTTTAGGATAGCACCAGGGCTAAAAAAAAGGGACACCTAACTTAGTTCTGAGGCTTTAATATGAATGCAAGAAATGCAATTTAAAAAGGAGACAGGATTAATTAATGAAACCCAATTATAAAAAACTTAACCAAGATGCTTTTAGGAGAAATATCTTTTTAGTCCCTAGTGGAGTCGCCACTATGATGTGCGTTGGAGCCCTCCCTTGATTCTGGGTTCACTTTCAAGGGCCCACTTTTAAGGTTCGAGGCCAAAAGAGGCTGACTTTAACTCATAAATTGGCTATTTTGCAATAAGAAGGGGTCAAGCCTAAATTATGATTGGTAGTCAACCCATGAAAGCATCTACTATTGGGCCTAAAAGAGCTAGGTGTCATAAAGTCACCACCCAATAGAATGTTGGGAAATGAATCTCTACCTTTTGATGCCCAAATAGAGGTTGGTGTTTAGGACATCACTCTTATTACGCATCTTGGTTAGGTATTGTTTTATAATTGAGTTTTATGCTTAATCCCCTTTCCTCTTTCACACAATGTAAAAAGTTTAAGAATTAAATAATCATCCCAATCAATTAGTGAAAGCGATAAATAAATAAATTACTTAAATTATGTCAAAAGCAAATCATTTAACAAACATGAATAAAGTAATATACATATATAATTTAGGGCATTCATTTGGGTTGGGAACATTGGTTCCCTCATGCATATTTGACAAAAATCTTTATTTTATTCTTTTATTTGGTTTTGGGTGCAAAGTTAGACGTTGGTCCAAGTTTTGAAGAAAAACCTAATTAATTTAATAAAAAACATTTTAAGTGTCTTTTCCTCTTAACGTGCACAAAAAGCCTTTTTTTACTAACTATTACATCCCCAAAATAAAATTACATCTAAAAATAATATAGAATAAATAAATAACTAGATAAAATAAAGATAATAAATAAATAAATGATAAAAAACAGTCAAGCAGGGTAACCAAATAGGCTAAGGTGGTCATCCAATCGGGAGCACGATTTATAATGCAAAAACCACACGTAATCTTCCAAGGTAAAAAGATTTATATACTCAACAAAAATTACAAAAAGGGTAAATAAGTTAGTATCACAAAAATACAATACAATAAAGAAAATCACTAATCTAACTATATAATATAGAATAAAATTAAGTACAAAACTAAAAATAATGCACAAATACCATGGGGGTTGAATAAATAACATAAAATAAATAACATGGATTAAATATACTTAAAAATATGCTTCAAAATCATCCATGGATGCCCATAATATATGAGGGATGCCCCAAACTAGGCGAAGGATGGGATGAGAAGAAGGCTCGTGACGTCCCATTTGTCACTTTAAAAGACGGGCATCAATTGAGTTGTCTTCCCATCTATCACTCGTTAGACAGAAAAGAATGGTTGAAAAATTTCAAACACATGCAAAAATCATACAAAACCAATTTTGACTCAAAACATGCAATTATCAAGCTTTAAATCCTGCTAAAATAGTGTTCTAACATTGAATCATTAATAAAACAAATTAAAATCACCAATTTACAAAAATTAGAAGAATGAAATAAAAGCTTAAAATACTATAACAATGGAGGAATCTATTAACTAATCATACCTATAACATGTATATTGAACCATATTTATATCTCAACGAGTTTTAGGCATGCCAATCACACAAACACAACATTTAAACTTGTTTATTTACAAAAAATAATCACATAATCATGCATGGCACAATTCTAGAGAGAGAAAGTATAAATGAGCCTAGAATATTACCCTCAGGAGATATTTTGACTTTAAA
Organism: Excoecaria agallocha; assembly: GCA_037975025.1. Taxonomy (NCBI): domain Eukaryota; kingdom Viridiplantae; phylum Streptophyta; class Magnoliopsida; order Malpighiales; family Euphorbiaceae; genus Excoecaria; species Excoecaria agallocha. Next base: position 18,657,296 of record CM075807.1, read on the forward strand.
GTTCTTATAGTCCAATCTCCATTCCAATTTGTGCTTTTTGTTTTTTTAAAAAGAAAATCCAATGAAATTCATTATGTTTTGTGTGTTTAATCAAAAAGATTATTAGACTAATAAAATCTTAAAGAGAGAACGAAATCAATTTTCTTCTTTTATAAGATGGCTTTCCGTAAAAAAAATGATTCCTTCTCTTTAAAAACCCTAGGATTTTAGGTTTTATACTTAGGTCAGAGTTAGAGTTTGATTCCAACTCCAACTTCCCAAACCAGGAGAGATTTCCCCCTAAAATCTGAATTAATTCCTTTTCTAGTGTTATCCTCATTTTTTATTTCTAAAAATGTGGGAATTCTGGAAAATGAACCATGGAGGTCCCTCAGGCAGAAGTCCTAACAACCCACAATACATCTAATTTGGCCTGTAGAGGAGAAAGGAAACCACAAACGGGTATCTCTCAGATGACAAACGGGTGTCTGACATTACTGAAGGCCTAAATCATGGTTTTTATGCATCTTTTGAAAATATTTGGAAAATCATTATAAAAATATTTGAAAAAGTGTCAGAAATTCACAATCAGAGCTTTGAGATCTGAACTTGCTACCAGTAATTTACTATTTCCTCGTTATCGGGTAACCCTAACCTAGGTTGACTCAGGTCACGGTGTCTATGCCTTTCTTTTCCCAAAATGCACACCAAACTCTGCCTTTTTTAGAAATATGCATGTGAAGACCAATGTCCTCATTCAAATAAGCTCAATTAATTTCCTAATTTGTGTATGATTTACTAATTTATTCTTTAAACATTTTCTACTATGCTTTTATGGCTTTCAATATACCTACTTTACATCTTTCAACGTGCTTGAAGTGCACTTTATTTTTCTATCATAATATCTCTTGTAAAAAGAGAGATAAAATAATTAATCCTAAAAACTCATTTATATAACATTAACTAAAGGTATAAATAGGAGTGAAGTCTTAACTATCTCTAGTTTTAGCTTTATAAGTTTAGAACTCATTTCCTAATGTTTTATTGGGTGGTGACTTCATAATACCTACCTACTAGTGGCCAGCAGATGCCCTTGCAGGTTGATTGCCAATAAATAAATGGGAATATCTCGAGATGCTGTCTCATGCCTTTTTGAGGTCCAAGGCATTGTGGATTGGGTTAAATCCTTATCCATTACGAAGTGACCGACCTTCATGAGTTAAATAAACATTGATCCAATCTTGAGTCCTAAAATCGGCCTTTTGAGAGCAAATCTAATGTCTATGGGGTTTGGCACACATCATAGTGGTGACTCTATTAGGGACCACGAGGTTTTGCTCTGAAAGTACCTTTGGTTAATTTAATATAAATGGGTTTAGAGATTAAAATATTTTATTTCTTTTCAAAAAACTACATTGCATTCATGCTAGGGCCTTAGAATTAAGTTATGCATCCTTCTATTAACCTTGATGCAATCCCAAAGCACAACCTTATGTTCACTCAATGTAGGGAAGTGTTAAGGAGGACTACCAGCCCAAACCTTATACTTTTTTACATATCAAATGATGGCCTGATCAGTCGTTATGCTTGTGATAAGCTACACCCATTGGCTTGGATCACATGCTTAGGTAGCCCTTTAACTGTATTAGCAGACAGAAAGCCCATGTAATGGTATAGATTTTTTGACTAGGAGGCATGCACTATAATGCATTACTTGTGATGTGGGCTTTTATGTATTGAATAAATCCCAATAAATTTAAACATTGGTTCATCAAAGGCTTTCATCCCCTAGTGGGCATATTTCAGTTTATTTAGATTGTTTAAATACATAATCACCAAAATCCATTCGCATACGCTTTAAATAAAGAGAGGTTATGTTGCCGATTTTCCACCGTACATCGTGCACGTTCATTGGGTTCCCTATTAACCCATGAACTAATCACACCTATGAAAGAAATCGCACAACCTCCTATGCTGGAGCAATAAGGTTGAGAGGATTTTTCTTTCTTTCATATGTGTTTGTCTATGCTGTATATACATGCATGCATTTCTAATAAAATAACAAAAAAATGGTAATAATATATAAAAAATATATATGCATTTTTATGTGCATAGATTTTTGATGAATGTACAACTCATCTCGTGTGTATAATTTCTATTTGTATAAAAATTAAAACATCTAAATCTTGTGAGCATAATTTTGTACCATAAAAATGTGCATGTACATGCATTTCATTTCGTGCATAAACACAATAATAATATGATAACAAGAAACACATGCACTCTATGTAAAAATTTTCTTTACCATTAAAATGTGTATGTTTTATTCTATGTGTTGTAGATGTACATTTTGTATTAAACATTTTCTAGCTTTTACATTATGCTTTATGTATAGAATTTTTCCCATGCATTGTATGCATGTCATGCTCATGCATCACTTGAATATTACACATCATTATGTTTTATGAGAAAATTTGAGTCATGCATCATATGCATGCCATTCATGTGCATTGCTCTCATGCATCAACATGCAACATATTCACCATGCATCATGTATATAACACATTCATACATCACACATATGCCATGCACCATATATACACCTAACAAGTCCATGTGTCATGTGTATCTTATGAATCACACATTATCACATGTATACACTATATGTTTACCCATCAAATGCATCATTTGTATGCCTGATATGCTCATGCATCATGTATAATGCACATATCATTCACATTATTCATCATGTATTAACTCATATTATGCATATTATGCTCATGCATCATCATCATAATGCAATGATTGACCCACACATCACATATTTACTCTTATACATTATCCTATACGCATCGTTACCATTCAAAAAAAGTGTAAATAATAATAAAATACTAATACATTAACATTACCATGGTATGAACATGTATCTAGTGTGCATACATGTATTAGCATGCATCATGACACACACATATGCCTATCTTATGTGTACATAATAATGGTTGTTATAGTATGTGCATATTAACATACATCATGACATGTGCACATAGACATTCCTCATAGCGTTTACCATATGCATATGGGCCTGTACATGTAAATACTTACTATTACATATGTCTATTGATGAGTGTTCGAGCATACATTATTATATGACATATATCTATCATGCATATGCATGTTGACATGTGGTATAGTATGAGCATATAGATATACATCTTGGCATATACATAGTGACATATAAATATACATTATAACATTAATATGTTCACATTTATCATAACCTAAATGTATAAACATTCATCATATTATAACTTGTGCAGATGGACATACATGTGTCATGACATGTACACTCAGATATCCATCATATGTTATAACATATACATATTAACATGCCATGGCATACACATATTAGTGTACATTATAGCATGTGCATGTACACATCCACCATCATATTGACATTGTACCATCATTGTATGTGCATATTAATATACATTGTAATGATATACATCCACCATCATAAGTATGCATTAATATACATATAGCATGCATATGTAAGCATCCATAATCATATGTGTATAATTGATGTGTATCATATCACTAGTATATTAGCATGTGTTGTATCATATACATATTAGTCATTGAATTGTGTCTTATGCATGCTGCCCATTGCATGTGTATATAGACATCACATTTGCCTCATGTTAGATCATGCATGCAAGGTAATGCCATACATATCCTATGTTAAATTGTATGCCACATTATACGCATTTTACCATGCTACAACCTCCCTTCTCATGTTGTATGTGCACATACCATTATACTATGCACCATTATACGTGAGGTATGTTGTGAGCATGTGTTTTTATCCTCTATAAATTCTTACACCTTGTACCATATGTAACCTATACCATGGATATATATGTCACATATCATGAATACATATTTTTGTGCCATATCATACATTGTGTGTACATTCAATTTATCATATACTCGCATGCCAATGTATGCCATTTAGTGTATGTGCTCATTCATATCGCATTGTGTTCCATGCTATAAATGTTTTTGCATACATCTTATAACTTCATGTTAATTTTTTACCATACCACACAATTCATTAACATGCCTTATTATGCCACATTTTATGCATCATATGTCATATCACATACATGCATTGTCATTGTGTAAGTCATGTTATGTACATGTATGTCATATATCATGAGCATTCATTCATATGACATGTCATACCTTGTGTACATAAACCATTATGCTTGAAACATGTCATGTACATATACATTGTGTGTCATGTACATTTATTCTTACGATTGTGCCATACCTTATACACACACCCTCATTATACATATGTTTTTCACATATACATTGCTTTTCATGCCATATTAGGCTTTGATTTCATTTCTTAATTGTATGCCATAATGCATTTTGAAAATAAAATGTAAGAAATAATAAATTATGTAAATCCCATTTTATGTATGTATTTCATTCTGCACATATAATTTTGGTATAAATTCTTGGCATGCATCATTATAACCCTTTGATCTTATAGCAATCTTAGACTCCTTACCTAAGTGGTTTAAAGGATTAGGCAATTACTTTACCAGTAATTTTTTAGAAAGGTCAAAGTCTAGCAAGCAAGAACTAGGTTTAAAGTTAGATTTAAACTCAGACAGAGCCACTAAATAGTCAACAAGGTACATAAAAGAAGTAGGAATGGTGGATCCTCCATAGAAAGTTGGTACCTTTGATCCCCACAATCTAGACAAAAAGATTTGAAGACCTTGAAAGTAGAATCATGACAACAGTAGCTAAACTTGTAACTGCACTGGGTAAAAGATCGATGATCTCAAAAGGAAATTTGTTGCTAGGTTAAATGCTAATTTAGCTTCAATTTCTAATACCCATCCCTTGATACCAGATGGTATAATAGCCCCAACTTATTGGTGTCATTGGCTAGATAGGGAATCAAGGGATGATCATGAGTCCTTTAGGTATACATTCATAGAAGCAGAAAGGATCCATTCCCTCGATTTATGAGGTAAAAATCATGACAGTGGCCATCAAAGTTATGAAAGTGTTGGGACTAGCAGGAAGCTTGGTTCAGGCAGTGGAAATAATGGTTAAAAGGTAGCAAGGGTATCAGTCGTTGAAGTAGCTCAAAGAAAGTATTCTAATTTGGGTAGACCTCTATCTTGGGTTTTGGAATGATTGATCAAAATAAGGAAATTGCAACCTTTACCATCGAAACCAGCTAGGGTGCAAGGCTTGCCAAGTCATTGGGTTGATTAGTTTTGTGCTTTTCACCAGCACACTAGCCACTTGATGGACAATTATCAAACTTTGCAAAACCAAATCCAGGATCATTTTGATGCCAAGCAAATTGTGGACCCAAAGGACAAAAGGAAGAGATGAGTTATGCTATCGCCAATTTTTTGTGTCTGACTTAGACTCGCTAGAATGGTATGTGCTTCAAGATGAATATGGCATATAGATATCTAGCCATCACCTATGCAATTCTAATAACAAATAGCTTAGAGATCCAAAAAATGAAAATAGCACCACTAATCTTGGGGGCACGGTCTAGAGATGGAAGAGCTTAAGATATTGAAAGACATTTTGCTGCCTACACTTTTAGTAGGAAAAGATGCAATATAGGCCACTTTTTGCTAATGTAAAATGTGCATATATTTCTTTAGATATGTTAATAATATAAGCCTTTCTTATGTATGTTATGTCCCATTTTACTACATCATGAATGGCAATAAATATGGTTCAATTATATAAGGCATGAATTCAATAAACAATAATTCATTTAATCTTAAGGAAAGATAACACATTAATTGCATCCAATATGACTCTTAAAGTGAGATAGTTTGAGAGAATCAAAAAGTAAAATAAAAATAAAATAAAAAGAAGAAAAGTTTTTGCCTGGACTTGAAGCGACATAATGAAAACAATGCAAGACATGCTGCCTATGCTTATTTGAGAGATAGACTATTTAAGCAGTGAATTTGAAGACTTAGACCAGAAGGCAAAAAAATGAGATCAAAATTCCAAGTGACAAACATTGAGGAAACTAATGGAAAACCATAGCCTCATTGCTTGAAAGAGCCAAATTTCTTGAGGATGCCCTACAAAAGGATTAAAGAATAATCTATAAGTTGACACATTGGCTTATTATCTTAAGTGAAGTATTATTTGAGAAATTGCCTGACAGGAACTAATCGAGATAAAAAGAGTAAAAGAAAAATGGAAAGCTCGTATAGAAGCTAGCACGGCTAACATAAATAGAAAGATAAGATAGCAAACAAAGTTTCAAAGATTGTTCCTTTCTTCTTTGCATTTAAGGACAAGCACAATGTAGCCATTCAAGATTCAGCCTTAACCATTAAATGTTGTTTTAGAAGCCTAAGTATCAGAGTTGAATAAGTAAAACAAGGCTTTCTGTAAGTCAAAGGAGAACATCTTGCTCGAGTTTATAGGGAAGATGAAGGCCTATTTAATCTTCTAAAGGTTGGCTCAAAGGCTATTATTTGGAAGAAATAATTCAAATCAAGTGCTCTAGATTACAAATACAAATTCAAACCTTGGTGCTGAATAAGCCACATTTAGAAGGGGCAATCGGTTCTCACAAATAAGATAAAAAAGGGGGACTTAATGAATTAAACAATACTAATAGACTAAAAAGGGTTCCATGGAAAAGGAAAAATAATAAAAAAGAGATAATATAGCCTTGCAAGTTGAAAACCAAAAAAAATAGCCTTCCTAAAATCGGGCACCCCACTAGGACAAAAAAACCTATGAGGGCTAATTGATAATATGACTCGTATGCACACAAGGGGTCACCCCTTGAGGTTGAATGGAACATGTGATTTTGCATTTCATGTCTTGGTATAATTTCTGCTATTGCTATATGATACATGTAAATAAGAGTATAAGGACCCAAAATAGGCCCTAGTAGAATTCAAGGGCAATTACATGTTATTAAAGTCTAATTAAGCATTATTGGATAAATTATTAACAATTAAGATCTAATGAATTCATGGTCTTTTGTGATAAAGTATACAATAGTCAATTGCTATTATAGTATATAGTGTGCATACTTAGAAAAAAATATAGTTAAGATATGGATTGGGGAATAAATGTTATTAATTTATAATTAATTATGTGATAAATATGTGAATTACATGGTATGAATTTTATAAGGGTATAATTAAATTATTATATTAATATAATAATATTAAAGGTCATAATTGAAGCATGAAGTATGAATTTAGGGGTCAATTTGTAAATATGGCATTTTATGGGCCAATTATGAATAAAGAAAGAATTTAGTCGTTGATTTAAGAGAAGCATTTAATGGAGGGGTCAATGTAAAACATGCAAAAAAATGTGAGGTTTTAGTGGGACATGCAAATAATGGAAGGATTTAAAAAGGAATTTTCCCTTGCCATTTACAAGTTGAGAGAAAGAATGCATGGGAGAGAGGGACAACATTCTTGAGAGAGAGTTACAGAAATTTCTTATTTTCATCTCTTATATCCATTGTTAATCTCTCTATAAAATCCTTAAATAAATCTTTGCATGTGGAATTAATTAAGGATAATTAGTGTTAAACATTAAGGTAAGCATATTAATTTGATAATTCATCTCTTCTTCTTCTTCATCTTTTTCTTATTTGGTTGATGGCGGATTGAGTTAAATACTGGAAGTATGTTAAATGGATGAATTTTTGTTAAAAGAGAAGAAGAAGGAGGAAAGGGCAAAGGCATTTTGATCAAGTAAAAAGAGTAGATGTTTGATAGAGGTATGGGATTTGAACTTTGAAAATAATTTGCATTTATGTGATATTTTTCAACTATAAGATATGGGAATTATTTTGTTCTTGCATGTGTTTATAGTGATGAGGTAGATATTGAGAATGGCAGGTCATGCATGTGTAGATCATCAAATGATTTTGCATGTAAAGGAATTAAAATGTTAGGCAGTGCTATCCAGAAATTTGAATTGACCTCTAGTGACTATTTTGATCATAAGTTGCATTTTTAAACTCCGAATTTGATGGTTCTAGTTGGGATAGAACCAAGACATCTATTCCTACAAATGTTATGGAAATAACAATAATGAAATTGTGCTTCGAAGGCCTTCAAGCCCTTTTTCAGTTGGTAGGTCATTGGAGCAGTCCTTAGCGATTTGCCAATAACTTAAGTTAGAGAGATGATATTAAGATGATTTTAAATTTTCTGGAAAATATAAACATAGGGGAATAAGTTTTATTGAGAGCACTTGGCCTAAAAATGGCTTTTTATATTTATAATATTGGTAACAAAATGAAATTTGAAATCTACCACTTTGCAGAAGGTTTGTCATGTCTCCCTTGTTTCACATAAAATTTACCAAAATGTCTCAAAATGATAGTAAAGCTTATTTAGACCTTCTTGAATATTTTGGAGCATCCTTATTATATAAATGAATATAAGAGAGAGATAAATACATAGAGTGTGTGATTATATCATATTGTAAAGCAATAGGTATGATTAAATGATGAAGCATGTTTATGGGAATGACAAATGGAATCCAATATGGACCGGCAGATATAAATTAAGAGAAAGCACGTATATAATTAATATCATATAAGAATGTTTATTGCTTACTTGAGATAACATAAGTATACGGGAATGTATAGACATGAATAAAGAATGATCATACATGAATGAGATCAAATCTTGACATATGAGTGACATGTATGGGAATAGCTTTTATGAACCTATTTCACAAGCTTAGTGATGAAGTGTACAACCATAATAAATGTGCATACTTATATATGTATTATAGTTAAGAGTGTATATATACATAATACATGAAGTTTATGCATAGTAAAGTGAACAAATGTGCAATTTGAATTAATAGTATTCCTAAAAGAGAGTAGATAAAGTATTATGAACTAATGGCTACAATTTCAACATAATTTGAGTTAGAAAACTTAAATTGAGATCATTCTAATTTCTAAGGTTACATAAGATATAATTTTACAAAATTGTAGAAGGAACCTAGCATTGAAATTGTCTCTAAGACATCCAAATAATTAATTGAATTTTCTATAAGTTGTTAATTTCAGTTCTGGAATAGGCTAAAGTAAAAATGATGTATCTTTGTGTATATTGGTCAGAATGCTATAAGGTTGAATTCTATGAAAAATATACTTCAAAAATGTAAATTTCATATGAAGGAATCTAAGCCTAAATCTATCTCTAAGCATGCTAAGGTTTAGCTTGAAACGGGACCTATTTACAATACTGTCCTTAGGAATAGTATTCAGAAAAATACCAATATCTTGAGTTTTAGAGATGCTATTGATATGATTTTTGATGTTACGGAAACTAGAAAATAGATCAAAAAGTTTTTACAATAAAGTTTTCACTAAAAATGATTTTTTCTAGGTCAAAAATGTTATACAAGTTGAATAAAGAATTCTATCTTTGGGCAGAATGTACGTCACGGTTACCAAGTATTACCTAATGATCGTGACCCCTTTCCTTTTCACCTAGAGTCCATGTAAAGGTCCCAAATTGATAATGAAGGTTATCTAAACCATCTCTAATAAAAATAAAGCAATACTTAGTATAGAAACACCATATAACAAGTGATATAAATTGAGTTAAGATTATATATATATCTTATTTACATGTTGTTATGTTTAATGAATGACTACATGGAAGCACATTGTAATTATAAATAGCATGTAATATGATTGAGAATAAAGATATGTATAATCATATAAGTTTAAACTTATGTACATGGTTTATTATATGAAATTATGCTTACATGTATATACTTATATGTTGTGCTTATATGCTACTATGTAAATAATATATAAAGACAGTGATATACGTTCATTCATAGCTAATTGTCTTATGCTGATTATACTTGTATTCATGTGTATACTATCAGAGATTCCTTATCATCTTATGTGAACATATATTTACATATATGTGCAAAATGAATATTTACAGTTATTTGCGTAACTATAAGTGATTGTATATATATATAGTCATATATGTATGTAAGCATATAGGTTAACTTGTTGTGAACATGATCATGCAAATCATTGATTAAACAAACTCAATAGAGCATGATGTTATGTATCATCAAATTACATATGTGAAATAACTACATGATTTGAAGGGATTACAAGTACAAAATAGTAGTACTTAATTGTGCTTAAGATGACATGTTTATAGAAAATTCATGCATGTATATGTATACGATATCTTGCTTATAGATATATAGGAATATATATATATAGATATCTATATGTACATAATGAAAAAGAGCAAGGTAAAGAATAGCAATACTCAATGGTACATTTGATCATATGTTTATAGAAAGCTACCCATGAGCATGTAAATGATTATCTTATTCATAGTTACACAAGAGTATACATTTGCATATATGAATATGATAGAATATAGTAAAGGTAAAGTAAAGAGATTATATTTGCCTGCTACTACAGTTCAACTATGGATAGATAGGCACCTATAGGGATATTGCAGTTGCCACTATTAACCTTTTTAGGTCTAAAGTACAGTTGATCCTATTGGATCATGCACAACCTTGTTTGGGTTGTTAGCTGACCCCGTTTGGATCCATTTGACCATTCCACCATATAGTCGACCCCATTTTGGTCTATAATTTTGATATCCTCGGATATCTACCGTTTTGATACCCTCGGGTATGCACCGTTCCCATTATCCACCTTTCAAACTTAGGCATGCTAAACTATAAGTACAATACTGACATTAAATGTATAAAGTACAAAGCAAGCATTATATAAGAGTTAAGGATATTGCTTGATTACATGTCGAACATGATTTGCTTGTATTGTTTCATAAGTTTAAATAAATAGAGGTTACCAAGTAACACGTGATATATATATATACATGTTATTTATAGTTGGTTCCGAATGTTCGAAATTGTTTAAATGAGTTAAATATATAAAGAATTCCTAGTCAGTATACAATATAAACATGCGATGTTAACTATTAAGTTTCTTTGTATATATATATATATCAAGCGTGCTTTAGTGTGATTACAAATGACTATTTTGTATGTTATTATACTTGTAAGCAGGTTAAACTAAAGCATTAATGTTTCACATTTAATTACAGTTTAATTAGTGCATTTGATATATGGAATAACATGTTTAACTGTGGTTTCTAATGCATGTGTTATATTTACATACATTATGTGCAAATCATTTTTATGAATTATTTAAATTCAAGTATGTTGAATTAAATGGAGGATTACATTGTTGATTAAAATTGCACATCTTAAATTATATCTATTTCCGATATGTCACTTTTAATGTTTCAATTGATGTATATATTTTGATTTTGATGATCACTGTGAGTGGTTGTCTTTCATATTTAGTTTCCCATGCTAAGCTTTATTGCTTAGCAGGGGTTATTTTATCTGTGTAGGTTTTAAGTTAAGAGATCATCTCATGGTTAATGTCTGTAACAGTTGGACCAACATAAGAGAAAGAGTCTGAAAGTATAGCTGTTGATGTTGAGTTCTTTTTGGTTACAAGAATTTTATTTGTAATGTCAAATGATGTATTGTGCTAAAAATTATTAGATGTAAATCTTAAACGTTCTAAGAGACTCAAAAGTATAAATTAATGTATTTAATTATACAACACTTCTATTAGATTCATTTTCTTCAGAAGATCTTTATATTTAATAATTCATGGCTCAATAACATAGTAAAGTATGTTGATACTTTTAAGATGAAGCGAGTCAAATTATGTGCAGGATAAGGGTGTCACAAGGAGTGTATACATAAGCTAGGAATAAACATGTGATTAACATGAAGAAAGAAACTCATTGCATACATAAAGGCATGTATTGAGGCTAAATTCTCGAGTGGAAAAAGCAACACCTCATGTGCCATATGCTTCTTTTGACGTTCCTATTATGGAAGATAACCATCTCTTAGTTCCCAAAATTCTATTCTTGATGAATGTCACAAATGGAATCCAATATGGACCGGCAGATTTAAAGTTGCACCACTTAAACCATATGAAGTATAAATGCTTTTGTAATGTTTCTGAGGCCTATGAGCACCTAGAGAAATAAGGGGTTGTTAGTAAACAAAAGGCTTAAGTAACCTCCCTTTTGAGACTCAGTTTGTAACTCAGGATGCAATGAAGAATCTTAGAAGCAAGGGGGAACAATGCTAAATAAGTGAAGTGAATGCATTAAACTATAAGCCCTAACAATTGCTAAAGAAGATGCATTGTAGATCAATTTCTTTGAAAAGCTACTAAATGCATCAAAGGCCAAGACATGGTTTCGTTTTAAGTCTTTAGGGTCATTAGATGGTATACACAGTATATTAAGGAAGAGGTTATCTTCGACAAAAGTTTGATAGAGATAGATTGCCTTCCTTGGGAGTAATAAGAAAGTTCAAAAATATAGCAAGGCAGAAAAAACTAAGAAGAAAATGCCTAAATCAAACTTGCTTAAAGCCCATTTGAAAATAGCTTGTTGAAGAAGGATTTATCATTTGATAATAGAAGTTACCGAAAGCCATCAATGGTGGGATTATACAAGTCAGAAGCATTATTAGCCTTGGGGGCAAAGGTAGTAAAAGTATCTAGAGACTTGTTACAGGTAGTTACTAAGCTCATGGTGGATGTTCCATCATGGAGAAATACCTGCTATCTTGTGAAAGTTGGGAAAGATTGAGCAACCAGTTTGCCTTCTAGGTCTTATGCCCGAAGGTAAGAATTCATTGGCATGTTCTTTGATAACCTTGATTTCTTTGTTGAACATTCTAATAAGGGTGATCAGACATATTTTATTTTAGAGCCGTGTTGCTCTAATTAATTGTAAGGCTAGTCACCTATGCTTTGCACTTGAACAAGATGATAAGATCACACTCCATAAGTTTATATGTGCCAAAATTTTAGGTAGCTCTATTTAGAGGGGATGATAATTTGACATTTGACATGATGTAGTAAATGAGAGATGACTTCTCAAAGGTAAGGGACTTTTACTATGACTTTTGGGCTTCCTAAGTTTCCTAGTATGTTGAGCTGCAATCCATAATGTGGCTTTACTTAGCCTGCGTAGGAAGAAATAGATTGCCCATCCCGAGTGGTAAACAAAAATCTCAGCCCTAGACATATGAAGTGGAAATAGGGTTAGTCCATTTTAATGCTTTTGATCATGCTAAGCAGATGATAGCCACTAGTTAGCTCCCTTAGGATCAATGTTAATTGCTAGGCAAGATAGATTAGTAGAATAGTGCCACCATGGAAAATGGGTATGTCAGTAAAAGGTCATCCAGTATGTTGGCCAGGTATTTGAAAGAAAGAGTAGCCTCAAGGCACCACTTTGGCAACCACTGATGAAAGTTCTTAATGCTCTAGTTACTTCCCATTAGATGTTTTACATATAGATTGAAACATAAGTTGGAGTTTTAAGAGCAAAAAGGGAATTTTGAGTTACCATAAACCCTTTAGGGAGGAGGCACAATTTCTGAGTAAAAGTATGAGATTACAAGCTTAGCGTGGCATAACACCTAATGGGATGACTACATCATAGTTCATGAGGAAATTGGTTTCTTTTGCCAAAAGTGTAGTAGCGATAGAGTGCTTGCTCTAAGAATAATAAAAGAACTCAGAAAAACTAAGGGAATAACTAGAGGAAGCTTGGCTAAAAACTAAGAGTTATGGGAAAGACACTCGTGGGCCATCAGCCAACTCACATATGAGATGAAGTCCTTTAACCATCTATGGTGTAGGCCATGCATTCATGCAACTTCTTGCATTTTCATATTTCATGCATCTTTCCATTTCATGCAAACATTCATGCATCCATGAACATTTTTACATTTCATTCATGCATTTTTGCATTCTTACATGTCGGTTTGCATTCCCCAACTTCTGTATACATTCTTGCATCCTTGCATGCATCGTTATGCCCTACACCTTGCATGCATTCTCGCATTTCTACATGCCTTATTTTTAACACGAATGTTTCGATGCATATAATTCTTTGTATGTGTGTGTACACATATTCTCCTTTGCACACATTTTGTGAATGTTTCATACACAATTTTCTACATATGTTAGTGTATATAATCCATTTTCATATACTTTACACATAATTCATTGCGTGTGTCTCGCAAGCAAAATTTCTTATGTTCACCTCTTATATGATTTTATGCATATTGCTTCACACATAATTTTTTTATGCACACACAATGTTCTAGATATATCACTACACATAACCTTGTCAGTAAAGTGAAAGCATACCCCACTACTCCTCTCAGTAATTCTCCTAAGCCTTTATTGGAAAGCCTAGAGGTTTGAGAATTCCTAGTGTCAAATGCAATGACCGCCATAATGTTATTCTCTTCCCAATTTTAGGAAGTGTTTTTATGGCTTGTACTTTAAGCTTAAACTATCTTTCAAAGATTCTGACATAATTGTTTTTTAGATCCGAAGGTCATCACCTCCCTAGCGTATTCAAGATGACCATGATGTTGTCTTTTCCTGATTTCAGGGAGTATTTCCAACTTAATTTATCTTGCCAAGTTATGCCCAAAGTTTTGATATAGGTTTCTTTTAATTTACAGGTTTGAAGGTTACCGCCCTGGTGTGTTCAAAATAACCATGGCATTATATTTCTTCCTAAGCATAGATATAAGCATCGTAATCTTCCTTATGCATTCAAGATGATTGGCACAACACACTACAAGAAAATTGCAATTTAGCAATGAAAAATAGCAATGGAAAATGTCAATTTTCCGTTGCTAATCAAAAATAGCAACGGAAATTAGCAACGGAAATTTTGGTTGCTAATTCGGCGGTTGGTATTTTTAGCAACGGAGATTAAATTCCGTTGCTAAATTTAGCAACGAAAATTTAATTCCGTTGCTAAATCTAACCACTAACATTTGGTAAATTGGTCAAAATTAACACAAAAAATAAAATTATACCCAGATCGTGGATTGTCTCCTTATAACTTCTATAAAAGGCTCTAAAAATAGGTAAGACTTACAGGTAGAGAAGAAGAATGGGCAAAAGACTCAATTTTTATCGCATTTCTTTAGATTTGTTCTCGTCACGGTCTCATCCAGGATTCTATTACCCTAATTAAATCCTTGTTTTTTAGTGTGTTATAGTGATGATTGTTCTTGCTATTATTATTGTATTCTACAGTGAGAGGTGGATGCAAGTAATGTGCGAGGGAGCCAAGAATTTTTTTATTAAATAAATCTAGCAATCCCATCTCTAAAAGAGCACAAATCCAGCAATCCTATCTCTAAAAGAGCCAATTCTTTGTTCTGGTTTACATGAATCTAACAATGCACAAAGACAATTGGAAACTTAAAAAATCACACGAATAAACAAACCATTTAAGTGAAAATATAAATGATTCATCTGTTTAATACAAAATGAAGAAATAAACAAAAGAAATCAGCAAATCCAACTGTTTTTAAAGCAAACAAAATAAACAATCAATAGACAGGTAAAAAAGATAAGATTCAAATATAATTATGTAACAAGAAAAGAGAAATAGATCGCCTAGAAATTATTCTCAACTCATAAAGGTCCTTACCATGTGTCCTTTCATCATTTTCAGCAGAAGCCATCAGGTCTCTGATGTTCTTTTTAGTTCCACCAACAAACTTGCTCAAGCTTTCAGGGCTAAGAGCATAGCACATTCTCGTAATAAATCAGATCCTTCAAGAGCATCAGGTTTCTAACGTTCTTTTTAGTTCCACCACCAAAAGCTGAATATTTTTTCCATTCTCATAGTAAATCAGATCCTTCAAGAGAAAACCAAAATCCAAAAGAAAAAGAAAACAGATCTAGAAATAGACACATAACCAAAACAAACCTTGTTTATGTCTTGCCCCTTTGTCGACATTGTGGTATTGGGCGCACTTAGTCTTGAAGATCTTCTCTTCGACCTTTGGATCGCAAGGAGGAGCTTGATCAAATGAAGCCATTTCTTTCTTCAAGAGCTTCTTCTAGGGTTTCAATAATCTAAATCAACAAATGAGAAATATGGGAGATTCTCTGCAACTGATGGAAAAGATAAAGGCAAATAAAAGAGAGGGAGGCGGTATTTGATACTTAGGGCTAATTTATGGCTAGGGCAACAAATAAAAAAATTACTTAAATACCCCTCATTTACCAACGGAATATAAATTCCGCTGCTATTTTCGCAACCAAAAATAAATTCGGTTGCTATTTTTCATTGAATATGAAAAATAGCAACGAAATTCTTTTTCTGTTGCTAAATAGCAACGGAAATATATTTCGGTTGCTATTTTAGCAATCGAAAATTAATTCCGTTGCTATTTAGCAACTGAATTATTTTCCGTTGCTAAAATAGCAACGAAAAGTAAATTTCGTTGCTATATTAGCAACGGAAATCATATTCCGTTGCTATTTTTCGTTCCAAATTTTTTCCGCCATCTATTGGCGCTTTAATTAGCAACGGAATAGTGATTCCGTTGCTAATTTCCGTTGCTAAATTTTGGCACCAAAAATTCCCTCCACTTTTAGCAACGAAATTTAACCAAATATTTTTTCGTTGCTAAATCTGCAAAGTTTAACCAATTTTAGCAACGAAAATTATTTTTCGTTGCTATTTGGTTTTCCGTTGCTAATTTAGCAACGGAATCATTTCCGTTGCTATTTTCAGATTTTCTTATAGTGACAGTCCTTTTCTTAGATATGGGGAGTTGTCTTATTAAAATAATTTATGCCCTAAGTTTAATTCATTTTGCCAAGATGAGTCTAAGGTTTTAGCACAATTGCTCCTTATTAATTTACTTTCAATTTGAAATTTGACTTCATCCTAGTTATCCTCAATTATGAATGGTTTTGATCTTAATTTTAGAAATTTATGCTTCATTTATATGAGAGTTGAATAGGAGGTAGGTATGCTTTTATCTCTATTTGCTGAATTACATAAAAAAACCTTAGCTATACCATGTTGTTTCTAAATATTGAGCACTTTGGGCCAGTTTTAAAAGAAAAAAAATTGTTTGTAATCGAGGGGACTGGATAAAACTCAATAAGAGCACTAAAACCTTTCTAATTACTTGTTAAAGCAACCCTAGGATGAGACAAAACTTAGAAAATGATTCAGGAAACCTTTCTTTGTATAGCCCCCTAAATGACTCTTCTTACCTAGATTTCATAGACACTTGTTAACCCCTTAAGCTTTTATTTTAAACATGCTAAATGTATGCTCATTTTATTATTACACACATTGAAATGACCTCATAACCCAAAATGATTTTAGCTTTCCTTTATAAGGGTGACCAATGTGGTAAAGCCGATTTCTTATATCAAGAATAGGTGAAATAAATTTCTACCAATCTTTTTTATGAATTCCATTCATAAGAAATTAGGGTTTGTTGGATGGAATAAATCAAGAAAGAGAAATGAAAAAAGGGAATAAAAAAGAAAGAAATAGGAAAAAAAAAGAAAAAGAAATGAAGAAACGAAAGAAGAAGGGAATGGGAAACCCTTGAAGTCAACATCACAACAATGAGAATACAAAAACAAAAAAAAAACAAAAAGTAAAATGGATACCTTGAGTTATAATCTCTCAAATAATCCCCAATGGGTTAATCGTCAGAACTAAATCCAAAAGCCCTTAGATAATGGAAAAATAGGTAAAGAATAGCCTTCCCATCAATTAAGAAAGCATAGTGGTCATTTTCCTTTAGCAACCTGACCCTTTTTCATTAGCCATTCACCCAAGCCTAACATTATGACCAATGTAAGACCTCTTGATTCTAGGTTTGATCTTATCCAACCTAGTAAAGATGACCTTTTAATAAGATTTGGTACGTAAGAAGAGACATATGGTGTTTCTTGAGCTTCAAGCATGAAGCCATGAATACATTTATGCATTCGAGTTAAATCTCATCCCCAAATTCGTATCAAGAATTTGCTTTTTAAAAGACAAAAATTATGTTTTGGCCTTCAGCACACATATACAAAAATTGCTTGGTATGCATTGTGCTTATGTGTTGGTTTGATAAGCTTTGGTATTAACATGTTTATTCTCTTATTTCCTCATTAAGAATTGTATTTTAATTTCTCTTATTGAGATTAAACTAGTTGAGAAAGTGGTCCATTCAATTTATTTAATGATGAGTAAAATTTAAATTCATAACATTTGATAAGTTGTAATTACTTCAAATTTTGGATGCTTCTTTCCAAGTCACCATTTACACACATCACACAAATGGCACTCATTGCATATGACTCACATATGTATTGTGCATAAACATATGAATTTCGCACACATCCTGCACTTGTATAATTTCTTCCACCTACTCATATGGGCAATTTCTTACAAAGAAATGAGGAGGGATTCCTAATGTTGAGATTGGTCATAGAACAATTTTAAGCAACAGACAATCAAACTATAAGGAAAAATTCCATGGGATAGATAGATCTAATTAAAGCAAAAAAGAATATTCCATGAATAAAGGCCATTTACATACGCGATGCTCGGGGGCATTTCTCAAAAGATGGCCCCTTTACTTAAAGATGGATCTTCATCAAAGCAATCATGCAAATCTATAAAAAGAGTAAGAATTTTCTTCCATTGCGATAGTATACAAATATAAAGATTCCTTTCATAGGTACCTAAATCCTTTTAAGAGGTGATACATCAATAAAAAGCAAAACTCCTCTCACGAGGAATTTAATCCATCATCTTCCCAGATTCTACATGCCAACAAGCCAAGACTTATCAGATGTCCCAATCAAGAGTTAAATATTGACAAGCTGATGGTAACTACTCAATTGATCAAGGGTTAAAACATTGACAAGTTGATGGTAAACCATCCACTATAATCGATCAAGAGTTAAAACATCGACAAGTTGACGGTAACTACTCAGTTGATCAAGGGTTAAAATGTTGACCAGTTAATGGTAAACCACCTGCTCCAATCGATAAAGAGTTAAAACATCAACAAGTTAATGGTAATTACTTAGTTGATTAAGGGTTAAAATGTCAACAAAATGATAATAATTACCTTACCGAGGGTTAAAACATCGACAAGCTAATGGTAACTACCCAACTAGAGACTCACTGCCTTGAGTGGTATGTGTTCAATGCAATTGGAAGCTCACCACTCCAGGTACGTGTCTTATATCCTTTACTTTGAACTTTGGCTAACCTAGGCATTAGTGCACTAAGTTCCCCAAAGTTAGGGGCAACTGTAGATAATGGGTCCTGAAGAGACTTCTGATTAGGGTTACCTAACGAGAAAATAGTTCCTCATAAATAGACAAAGCACAGAAATACAAGGCTTTCTCGAAGATTTTATGTCTCCAAAATGCTTTTTGAGCTCGCCTGCATGTTTCAAATGTTTTAAAAATCTTTTTGAGATCTTTCCCCTTTTTTTTCCCTCTACTAGTAAGGTCAAAATGGGTTCTAGGGACTAAAAAAGAAAAAAATTGAGTCACGGTCCAGGAACGTGCCTCACTTCTAGTAGGCATTTTGTAGCCAAAAATAAGGGAAAAAAGAGGAAAATTTTGATTTTGATACTTATCCCATTTGGGGATTTTTTTAAGGGACTACTTAACTTTTTAAAGAAGTTCTGTCTCTCTCTCTCTCTCTGTTGTGTCTCTCTCTCCTCTCTCTTTTCTTCTACCTTTTCTTCCATGGAAAATCAAGGAAAAAATTCATAAAAAAATGTAAGAAAAACTCAAAAAATTGGGAAAAAGCCATAGAACACCAAATCTTTGGTCTTTAACAGAACCAACACTAAAGGTAGTACTCTTGAGTCTCTAAAACCTATAAATTTAATATTTAATTTTAATTAATTATGTAAATAACCCTTTTTAATTTATTGTTTTGTTAATTTTGTAAATCTATTTTAATTTTGTTAATTTCCTTTATTAATTAAAATTTGTTAATTGATTGTTAATTAATTGTAAATTTGTTGACCAATTTTGGGTATTAATTTATAACATTAGCTTAATAAATTAATTGCTTCATCATATTAATTTGTTAATTTATTGCTTGTTAATTAGTTTAACATATTAGATTATATTCTAATTAAATGTTCTATTAATTTTTTAATTCTTTATTTAACATGTTAATTTAATTTGTTTATTTGTTAATTGTTAATTTGTTACTTTTATTTAGTTTTAATATATTTTGACAATATTAGATTTATATATAATTTGGTTATTGTATCAATTTTGTGTTTTTTTTGGTTTATTTTGGCCAAAGATGAATTTTCTTATTTCCTGCGTAAGTCTTTTTTTTTAGGTCCTTGAGCGACATTCAAGTTTCTCATCACTAAAAGGTTCCTTGGCTAGCAGTGGATTTGTAGCGACTGGTGTTTATGGTGACGTAGGAAAATTCCTGTTGCTAAAAGGCCTAGTCAAGCCTCCTTTCGTCACTCACTTTACTCACGCCTTGATGCCTTCTTTTCTTTTGTTTCTTCCGTTATTTCATTGTTCCTTAGCCTCCCAGTCATTAGTTAATTGTCTTATTGTTTTAATTTATTATTTATATTTGTCTATTATGTTAATTACTTATTAATTAGTTGTTCTAGTATATTTGTAATTTGTCATTTTCTCTTCTAATTTATAGTATATTTTATTAATGTCATATTTATATGTAAAATTATTTATTTTACTAATATTGATTTCATTATTTTCTATTTAATAATATTTTTTTTTTGCATTGTTTAAGTTATCAACTTCATGTTATTAATGTTCTTATAATATATTTTATCGTTAATTCTTTTATATTTGTATTTGTTTATTTAGCCTAATCAATTGATGTTTGAGATAATTTAATTATGTTAATTTATCATTTTATTTTCAATTTATAATATTGTCTATTAATTTTCTATTAAATGCTATTTTATTGTGCCTATTTCATTAAACTAATTAAATGGTATTATAATTTAATTGCTAAATAGTTTGCTTACACATTTGTACAACATTAAGTTATTTAATTCAATCATATTTTTATTATTGTTGATATTATTTTCATTTTTAATGATAATATTTATAATTGTCATTATTAATTTTATCATTAAAACTATTGCTGTCATTACTATTATTATTGTTGATATTGTTTATATTCATTTATTAATTTTATATTTATTTAATTATTGTATTTAACCATCCACTACTTGATTTAATTCTTTATTACTTTATGATTTTTTTGCATGTCGAATGTACATCATTTTCTCGGGTTGAGCTAGAGATGAAGCCGAAGTGGGTTAGCTTAGGATTTCCTTTATTTTTGCCCATTCATTTATTTTGGGTTTGTATTATTATTTAATGTCATCCATTTTATCATTTGCAATAGCTTAGTAATAAAGGTTTTTACACGCTTTAATTAAAAATGATACTAAAATATTTCTACTTAGTTAATTGGATCTTTTACATAAAATGGACCAACATCCTGTTTTATTCCAAAAATCATACAAAAGGTTTTTATAAATATGCATAAGGAAACTAATGTTCCCAATCTAATAAATAGTCCGATTTGTGTATGTTTTTCTTTCAACATTAATATTTTTATTATTCTTTCATTGCACATAAATGGATTTTTGAATGATAAATTAAAGCTCATCAAAATATTTTCTACCTTAAATTAGTTAATTAATGCAATTCCTTTCTTTAAGCTGCATGGGCTCAATGCCCTCTTTTCGCCAAAATACGCACCAAACTCCGCCTTGTTTTTATATAAATATGCATGCGAGGACTAACGTCCTCATTTAAATAAGCTGAATTAATTTCTTGCTTTGTGTATGATTTATTCATTTATTCTTTAAATGTTTTTCTACCATGCTTTTACAGCTTTCAATATACCTATTTTATAGCTTTTCAACGTGCTTGAAGTGCACTTTATTTTTCTATCATAATATCTCGTGTGATAAGAAAGATACAATAATTAATCTTAAAATCTCATTTGTATAACATTAACCAAAGGTATAAATAAGAGTGAAGTTCGAACTATCTCTGGTTTCGGCTTCATAAGGTTAGAACTTATTTTCTAATATTTTATTGGGTGGAGACTCTATGATACCTGCCTTATAGTGCCCAACAAATGCCTTCGTAGGTTGATCACCAACAAATGAATGGGAATACCCCGAGATGCTATCTCATAACTTTTTTAGGCCTGAGGCATTGTGGATTGAGTTGAATCCTTATACATTGCAAAAAAAACTAGCCTTCTCGAGTTAAATGAACCTTGATCTAGTCTCGAGTCCTAAAAGCAGTCTTTTAAGAGAAAATCGGATGTCTATGGGGTTTGGCATGCTACACAGTACTGCATACACAAAATTTTAGACTTTTTTTTTATAGATATATACACCCACATACGTAACACTATTATCATTTATCCCTTAACCATTTGATTATTGCTATTGTTATTGTTATTATTATTATATTTACACATGCATTTTTCATTATCATTTTATTTATTTGTTATTAATTGCTATTATTATTATTATTATTATTATTATTATTATTATTATTATTTATGTTACTTGAATTACAACATATACATAAACTATACTTCTTGAATCCTTATTTTAACACTTATCTCTTATAGGTTTTTTCTTAGAATTTGGAGGCAGTCTGCACTTGCCTGTAAAGTTCAATACATAGCAAGAAAAAGTATGCAAGTGAAAAAGACATGAATTGCATACAAATGCATATTTTACTGTTCATTTTCCCAGGTGGTGTTTGGGTCTAGATATAGGCATGTGTTGTTTGACACACTTTCTTGTGTCACCATTTTTTATCAATGCCTTGGGTTCACATCTTTTCTTTTTGTGCTATGTATCTTCCTTTTGTCTTCTCTTTTCCTTTTGCTTTCAAACTTATTTTTCCCATCTCCAACATCCCATTCCTTAACTCTCTTCACCATGGTCAATCGATTCTCAAAAAGAATAAGATTAGCACTTGACGATTATAGCACCTAGAAAAACCCTATCAGATCTCCCTACTCCAACCTAAGGTTCTTGTAGAGACTCTAACTTGAAATAAACCTTCTCTTGGCAGCCACTCAATTATAGGACCCTTGGTTTTATGTGTTTTGTTTTAATAATCAAGATTTATATCCCCTTTATAATGAGTTTATTGACATGAGCTTGAAAAGCTCATAAATATTGTGTTTTAATGTGTAGTTTTGTTTAGAATTTCATTTATTATTTTCATATTTTATCTAGATTTTATTGCTTTTATGTGTTTTGTGTGTTTGTGGTTGTTTTATTTGTATTATAGGAGAAGGGAGATGATTTAAGGATTAAAGGAGTCAAGTGAAAGAAAGAGATCCATGTGAGCTATAAAGGGATTGTCACGAGCGCGACAACAAAGGCAAGGTCGCGACAGTAAGCGAAGAAGAGAGCCAGGCCAGCAGCCAGAAGTGTGCATTATCGCGAGGGCAAAAACTTAGGAGGAGAGCTCGCGACAGCCAGCAGAGCCAGTCAGGTATGAGCATGTCTTGTAGCGAGTGCGACAAGCGTTGCGAGCGTGACACAGTGCGGATGAGCAGTTGAATTTCTGAAGTGATGCAATTTTTTATGAAAAATAACAACTTTTGTGAAGGGTTATCTTTGAATAGCCACATCTTTTAAAGAGGCATTTTATATGCCAAGTGAACAGATTTTTGGGATGAATAATTTTGGAATTTAATTTGTGATCTTGAGAACAATAATTTTTCTTTAGTACTTTAATTTTATTTTCATGACTTGATGAAGGAGATAAAAGCAAGGGAGAAGACATCTTGTGTGAAGGGAAAAGGGTTGAGAGATCCCCTTTTTCTTGTTCTAAATTTTTATTTTTCTTCCTTGGAATCTTTTACATGAATATTATGTTTGCATTTGTTTATATATGACAATTTTCTATTTCCATTTATTTAGTTAATCTTTGAGTGTAGAATTTGCTATTAAAATTATATTAGTATCATTATAGGTTAAGGAAGAAGACCTTAGATGTGCAATTCCTTCTCTAAAAATCAACAAAATGGTCATAAATAAGGGAGTTAGCGAGAGCAACGTCTTATTGAAAGTTAATAGGAAATTCATTATCAAAGCATAGTTAAAGAGATCACATGTGGAGATAATTGCTATAGGTTGGTGATTAATCTTAAAATGTGTAATTAAAATCAACTAGTTCATTAATGAGAGTTAAAAATTAGCACTTTAATTGCATGTTTTGGGCAATTTAATTCATGTCGAGAGAGTGGATTAGAAATATATTCCAACTTGGCTTACTAATAAGATTAAAACTTATAATTAAAGTAATGGTATCAAGTGCATGATTATTTAATTTCATTATATTCATTGTCTTCTTTGATTATATTTAACTAGGATTTAATTAATTTATGCATTAGAGTAGTTAGAATTAATTTCCACTTATGAACATCGTAAACAAGATTAAAATTAAGTAGTAATAGTGGGTAATTTCAATCAACATTTTCTTGTGGGATCGATATCTGAAGTACTATAACTGGTACACCGTATACTTACGGTATGTAAGCTTCTAGAAAAAGCATAACAAGTTTTTGGCTCCATTGTCGGGGAACATGTTTGTTTGATTTATTACATTATGAACCTTGATTTAAGATTTTGGATTATGATATTTAATTTGTTTTTGTTTTGTTGTGAGTTTTCAGGATTTGACAGTTCATGCCGCATACAAGGAGTACACAAGAAGAACTTAAACCGTTAAATTTAGAGATAAAGAGATTTCTTTTGAATAACCGCAAGTCTAATAAGAAGAAGAATCAAAATAGATGAATTACTATGGCTAAAGAGGAGAATCAACCGCGATTGATGGACTTTGCCACGCCAGCATTGAGTGGTGCTCAACAAGGTGTGGTAAGACCCATGGTAAATGCAAACCAATTTGAAATAAAACCATCACTTTTTCAAATGATTCAAAATAGTATACTATTCTATGGTTTGGTAAATGAGGATCCCAATGCTCATTTGGCAAATTTTTTAGAAATTTGTGATACCTTTAAGATTAATGGGATTTCGATGGATGCAATCAAGCTTAGGCTATTTCCTTTTACATTGAAGGACAAAGCAAAAGCTTGGTTGAATTCCCTTATAAGGGGTTCTATCACAACTTGGGACCAATTGGCCCAAGCCTTTTTATCAAAATATTTTCCACTAGAAAAAACTGCCAAAATTATAAAGGATATCTCAACTTTTGTTCAATACGACACTGAATCTTTGTATGAGGCATGGGAAAGGTTCAAAGAATTGCAGCGAAGTTGCCCACACCACAATCTTCCAAGGGAGTTACTAATGCAAACATTTTATAACGGTGTGAATCCAATAACTCGAGGCACCATTGATGCGATAGCTGGGGGATCTCTTATGAGGAAGACCACGGAGGCTGCATTCGAGTTATTGGAGGAAATGTCAATGAACAACTGTATGTGGCCAACCGAGAGAGCTAGGGAGATAAATTTCTCCAATGTAAGGGGAGTTCATGTAGTAGATTCGGTAGTAGCTTTGCAGGCTCAAGTTGAGCAATTGACTCAGAAAATTAATAGCCTAGGTATGGGTAGTAATCCACCTAGTGGGTGTAGTATATGTGGACAATTAGGCCATGGAAGTGAAGGGTGTAATTTGGGTATGGCTAGTACTGAAGAACAAGTTAGTTTTATCCAAGGACAAGGAAGGGGAAACCCATATTCAAACACTTACAGCCCCGGTTGGAGAAACCACCCGAATTTTTCTTGGGGGAATAGTAGCAACCAAAATAGGGATGTGGGGTTTCAACAACCTCAAGATAGGTTTGGTGCCTTGGAAGTAAAGATGGATAGATTTTTGGAGGGCATAAATATGAAGTTTAATGCTCAAGAGGAGTCCCAGAAGAGGATGGAAATTAAGTTTGATCAAATAACCAAGAATCAAGCTTCCTCCATTCATAATTTAGAAGTTCAATTGGGGCAAATTACCAAGGCTCTTTCGTCGTGAGTACAAGGAAATTTACCAAGCAATACGGAGGAGAACCCAAGAGAACATTGCAAGGCCATAAATTTGAGGTCAGGAAAGTCTTACACTAATGAATTTGTTACCACTAACAAGTTTGGTAGTGTGCACGAACATAAAGAGCAAGATGAGCTTTGTGTCGCGAGCACGACAGGAGAAGGAGCTGCCACCATCGCGAGTGAGAAGGCTGTCGCGAGCGTGCCAGTTACAGTGGAAAAGCCTTTTGTCGCGAGCGCGACGAATGGGGTTGCACAAGAAAAAATTTCAAGGGTTTTTCAACCACGACCACCATTTCCACAACGGTTGAAGCAAGAAAATCAAGATAAGCAATTTCAATCTTTTCTTGATAAATTGAAACATGTGCATATAAATTTAAATTTTGTTGAGGCTATAACACAAATTCCTAACTATGCAAAGTTTCTTAAAGATTTAATTGCTAGGAAAAGAAGTTAGGAAGATGTTTCAACCACTGAATTGACTGAGGCATGTAGTTCTATTATTACAAATAATTTTCCTACTAAGCTGAAAGATAATGGTAGTTTTACTATTCCATGCATTTTA
This sequence comes from Excoecaria agallocha, assembly GCA_037975025.1. Lineage (NCBI taxonomy): Eukaryota > Viridiplantae > Streptophyta > Magnoliopsida > Malpighiales > Euphorbiaceae > Excoecaria > Excoecaria agallocha. The sequence continues at coordinate 18,683,882 of CM075807.1, forward strand.
GGGGATGTTGAGTTTCCTAAGTGTTTATGCGATTTGGGGGCCAGCATTAACCTTATGCCATTTGATAAGTGTGAAATATATATAGTTTTTGATATATTTTTAGTTAAGTTATTTAGTTGTTTTGGTTTTATTTAGGTTAAATTAGAGTTAATTTAGTAATATTTATGTTTTTGAGGTTAATTCTGTGTTTTGTTTGATTTTCAGGTTTAAATTGGTATAAAAGGGCTTAAAGTGCAAAAAGGACAGTTTATGGCTAAAAGTGCCAATATGAAGAAATTAGGCGAGAAAACCAGTGTCCAGTCCAAAGCCTTAAGACGTGACCACGTGAAAATACTGAAGAGTTTCACACGTGACCACGTGAAGAACAAAACAACGAGAAACCGTGGCCATGTGAAGAACAAAACAAGAAGAACCGTGGCCACGTGAAAGCAATTGAAGGAATTTATGAAGACCACGTGACCACGTGGATTCCCAGTGAAGGACCACACGTGGCCATGTGTGGAAGAAAAACTAAATGAGTTTTGGTCACGTGTAGAAATACACACTAAAGGGCGTGGCCACATGATGAAGACTCCCATATCGCGAAGGATTTACGAGCTTCCTGTTTAGCAGAATTTGATTCCTATTTTATGACCGAAGTTTAACAAGAAGTCTACTACAATTCTTGCCTATAAATAGTAGTCCAAAACACAGAAGAATAATCATCAATCCCTAGAATCAAGCCTTAGAATTAAGCTTTGCTTTCTTAGTTTTTTACGATTATTTGTTTTTACAGTTTTTTCAAAACGTTGTTTTTAATTTTAAGAATGGTTTGTGAGTAGTTTTCTTTAACTTTTGCTAAAGGATACTTGAATTCTTGACTTGTATTGTTATTACTTGAGTTTGATCTTAAATTTTAATACAAGTTGATTATTTCTTGGTTCTTAAACATAGTCTTGTCTTTTCTCAATTTTAAGTTGATTATTAACTTGATTAAGAATTGGTTAATTAATTGGTTTAAGTTGATTAATGATTTGCATGCTCTTAGGTTAATTTAGTTGAATTAATGCATGGTTATAATCTGAATAAGCTATAATTGTGTGTTAATTTGAGTAAGTTAAGATTAAGAAAAGTGTAACCAAGAATAGGTGAAAGTTAAAACTCTTGAGAAAGGTTTTAATAGACATCTAGGAGACTTAATTCAGTTCTTTATGCTAAGTGTTGAATTGTTCTGAATAAGAGAGTTTTAATGCTTGGAATGATAATCTTGAATAAAGTTATCTGGGTTTATTAAATTGAATTTTTCATAATCACTTGTATGTTTTTTTTAATTAAGTCATAGCAATATTTGTTAAGGTGGATAGTCCTTTAGTGAAAGTTGTCTTTATCATTAATTTTTAACTCATTCAATTTACTTGCTTTCAATAAATCTCTTCTTTACTTTAGCTTTTTCAATTATTTTAATTTAGTTTTAAAATTATGGTTTTCAAATCATCACAACCTTGGGATTTCTCTTCTCTCTTTACATATAAAATTGGTTTTGAAATTGAAATAGCACATACAAGCACAAATTTCCTTTGGGTTCGATATTTTGGGTCATAATCTTATTTCCCTATATTACTAGTCGATCTAGTACACTTGCTAGATACCGGTCAAGTTTTTGGCGCCGTTGCCGGGGAAATGATTGGTATTTGTTTATTTATTTTGATTTTAAAGTAATTTTTGTGTGTTTTCTTCTCTTCTCCATCTAATTTCTTATTTTTCTTTTTAGGTGACTAGTGGTTTATGGTGAGAGACAACCCCATCTTACCATTAGACCCTGAAATTGAAAGGACATTCCATAGGATTCAAAGGTTGAGAGGCAATATGAATGACCCAGAAATTAAACAACCTATGAATGATCCACCACCTAGGATCGAAGAGCAACACATACCCCACCAAGCTCCCGGGAATGAGTATAGACCTAGAACCATAAGGCATTATGTTATCCCTAGGTGGAATGAAAAACATAGGACTATTAGGATTCCTCACCACCAACCCTTTGAGATTAAACCCGCTACCATCACTATGGTACAAAGAAACCAATTTTTGGGTTCGGATATAGAGGATCCTGCACAACATTTGGATATGTTCTTAGAAGTGAGTGACACTGTGCAAATTCCTAATGTATCGACTGATGCAATTAGGTTGAAACTCTTTCCATTCACCCTAATAGGAAAAGCTAGGGATTGGCTACAAATGCTACCAAATCAATCCATCCATTCTTGGCAACAAATGCAAGAGAAATTTATGTGCAAATTCTTCCCACCGATCAAGACTGCCCTCATTAGGAAACAAATTAGTGACTTCTAGCAATTTCATGAGGAGCCATTCCATGAAGCTTGGGAAAGATTTAGGAGACTATTAAAAAGTTGTCCTCATCATGAAGTTCCTATTTTTCAATTAATGCATATTTTCTATGCAGGTGCTCATCCATCAACAAGATCTTTGTTAGATGCAGCTTCAAATGGAAGTTTCATGAATCAAATTCCCGAAGATGCATTTTTACTCCTTGATGAGATGGCCACCAATGATGCTCAATGGGCAAGCTCTAGAGCAACTCAAAAGAAGCAGGGAGTTCATAATATTGATGAAGTAGCTATGTTGAAAGCTCAATTAGAATTAATGGAAAAGAGATATTCAAAAGAAATAAATGAGCTTAAAGCTAAAAATGTCTCTATGCTATGTAATGAAGTTGATTCTTATGCAGGAAATCCAGGACCTATGGGAATGAAGAATGCTGAAAGTATGGTAGAAGAAGTCAATGCCTTGAATCCGTATAGCAATACTTACAATGCAGGATGGAGAAGCCATCCAAATTTTTCATGGAGGGAAAGTAATCAAGGTTCTTCTTCTAACCCCAATCCTAGACCCCAATTCAACCACAATCAAACTTCCAATAATCAACTTCCATACCAAAACCAAGCTCCACATCATTACCCAAATCATTATCCATCACAAACATACAACCAACCACCCGGTTTTCAAAAACCTCAACCTCCCCCTCCTCAAGAAAAGAAATCTAATATTGAAGAAATGATTGCAAATTTCATGGCTTCCCAAAACTCAATTTTAGCTAGTCAAGATGCTAGGTGGAAATCGCAAGATATTTGGATGAGGAACCAAGAGGCATCCATTAGGAACCTAGAAAACCAAATGGGGCAACTTGCTAGTTCTTTATCAAACCGTGCTCAAGGAACATTTCCATCCAATGTAAATCGAAATCCAAAAGAGAAAGCCAAAGCAATCACCTTAAGGAGTGGGAAAGAGTTAGAGAAGACTGAACTTGGTAAGAATTCTTCTAAAAAGGTGGAACCGACAACGGAGGTAAGTGTTTCAAATTCTAAAAATAATGAAAAAATGTCTCCTACGATTGAGAAGGTAAAGGTAAAGAAAACTTGTTTCCACTGTTCTTGATAAATCTCAATTGCCATTTCCGGTTCTAGCTAGAAAAGAGAAACAAAATGAACAATTGAGTAGATTTTTGGACATATTTAAGAAGCTACATATCAATTTACCATTTGCTGAAGCTTTATTATACATGCCTAAATATGCTAAATTTATGAAAGAATTATGCTCTAATAAGAAAAAGCTAGAAGGCATAGAAATGGTTCAATTGTCCGGTAATTGTAGTACTATCTTAACCAATAAAATTCATGAAAAATTAGAAGATCCAGGTAGTTTTACATTACCTTGTGAATTAGGAGGAAATTTTGTTGGAAATGCTTTATGTGATTTGGGTGTAAGTATTAATTTGATGCCTTATTCAATTTGCAGGAAATTGAATCTAGGTAATTTAAAGGAAACCCGAATGACACTTCAATTGGCAGATAGATTGGTGAACAGGCCAAAAGGAATCATCGAGGACCTATTGGTAAAGGTAGGAAATTTCATATTTTCGATTGATTTTGTGGTGATGGACATGGAAGAAGATAGAAAAGTGCCATTAATTATGGGGAGGCCATTCTTGAACACAGCAAGAGCTTTAATAGATGTTCATGGACAAACGGTTACTTTAAGACTTAATGAAGAGGAAATGGTTTTTAATGTTAATAAAATTTTAAAACACCCCTCGTATGATTTTGAAGAATCCATTTACTTTGTTAATGAGGTTCAAGAATGTGCCAACACAAAGCAAGAGGAAATCATTCTCAAAGATGAGCTTCAAAGTTGCTTAATGCATCCAAAGAAAATAGAAGAGTTGGATACAAAGAAGAAAAAGTTGATACAAATTCTGGAACAAGAGCATAGTGAAGATAATGAAAGGGAGGATGAACCATCCCCTCCTAAGGGAGATTCTGAACTTAAAACACTTCCATCTCATTTGAAATATGTATTTTTAAGTGATAATACTAATCCGGTGATTATTTCATCCTTATTGACAGATTTGGAAGAAGAAATGCTCATTGGAGTCCTCAAAAAGCATAAAGGAGCAATAGGTTAGGCGACATCCGACTTAAAAGGGATTAGCCCAAGCTATTGTACACATCGTATACCCATAGAGGATGACTTTAAACCGGTGGTGCAACCTCAACGAAGGCTCAACCCAACTATGCAAGAGGTAGTGAAAAAGGAGGTATTGAAACTACTTGATGCAGGTATTATCTATCCTATCTCCGATAGTAATTGGGTAAGTCTTGTTCAATGTGTACCTAAAAAGGGGGGAATGACTGTAGTGATAAATGAAAATAATGAATTAATTCCTACACGCACGGTAACGGGATGGAGGGTATGTATTGACTATAGAAGGTTAAACAATGCCACTAGAAAAGACCACTTTCCATTGCCTTTTATTGACCAAATGTTAGAAAGATTAGCAGGAAATAAATTTTATTGTTTCTTAGATGGATATTCGGGGTATATGCAAATACCTATAGCCCCAGAAGACCAAGAAAAGACCACATTCACATGTCCATATGGAACATTTGCATATAGGAGAATGCCTTTTGGTCTTTGTAATGCACCTACCACATTTCAACGATGCATGATGGCCATATTTCATGACTTTATTGAAAAATTTATGGAAGTTTTCATGGATGATTTCACTATTTATGGTCATGATTTTGAATCTTGTTTGCATAATCTAGCATTGGTTTTGAAAAGGTGTCAAGAAACAAATTTGGTACTAAATTGGGAAAAATGTCATTCATGGTTAGAGAAGGCATTGTTTTAGGGCATAAAATTTCTGAAAAAGGCATTGAGGTTGACAAAGCAAAAGTTGATGTGATAGAGAAATTGCCTCCACCAACTAGTATGAAAGGCATTAGGAGTTTCCTTGGTCATGCCAGGTTTTATCATTGGTTTATTAAGGATTTCTCTAAAATTGCCAAACCACTTTCTAATTTATTGCTTAAAGATGTTGCATTTGATTTTAATGCTGAGTGTTTGCAGGCTTTTTACTTATTGAAGCAAAAATTAGTTAGTGCACCGGTCATTGCATCACCCGATTGGAGCTTACCCTTTGAAATTATGTGTGATGCAAATGACTATGCAGTTGGAGCATTCTTAAGACAACGGAAGGAGAAGATTTTCTACACCATCTATTATGCAAGCCATACACTCACCAGAGCCCAAGTAAATTACACTACTACGGAGAAGGAACTCTTGGCAATAGTCTTTTCCTTTGAGAAATTCAGATCTTATCTCTTAGGATCCAAAATTATGGTGTGGTTGGACCATGCCGCATTGAGACATCTTTTTGCAAAGAAGGATTCTAAACCAAGACTTATTCGATGGGTGTTACTACTTCAAGAATTTGATGTTGAAATTAAAGATAAAAAAGGCACAGAAAATTTTGTGGCTAACCATCTATCTAGATTGGATCATGCTAGTATTGAAAAGGGAGAAATTTCTAACTTATTTCCTGATGAACATATTTGTACTTGTTATACTTATGCAAATTTAGTTCCATGGTACGCTAATATAGCTAATTTTCTTGCAGGTGGCTATCTTCCTAAGGAATTCACTTGGCAACAAAAGAAAAAACTCATAGCGGATGCCAAGCACTACCTTTGGGATGATCCATACCTTATGAAAATATGTTCGGATCAAATACTAAGAAGATGCGTACCGGAATCAGAGCAAGAAGCTATCATGAACCAATGTCATGGAGGAGAAGTTAGAGGTCATCACGAACCAAATAGGACAGTTCAAAAGATACTCCAATCAGGTTTTTTCTGGCCTACTTTATTTGAGGATGTAAGATCTTTTATATCTACTTGTGATAGATGCCAACGAATAGGAAATATATCCAAAAGAGATGAGATGCCTATGAACAATGTACTAGAAGTGAAAATCTTTGATGTTTGGGGCATTGATTTTATGGGACCTTTTTCCAAATTCATTTGGGTTTGAGTATATTTTGGTAGCTGTGGATTATATGAGTAAATGGGTAGAGGCAATAGCTACTAGGACATGTGATGCAAAAATTGTGCTGGAATTCATTAGGAAGAATATTTTCACTAGATTCGGAGCACCTAGAGCTATTATAAGTGATGGAGGCAAACACTTTGCCAACCATCAATTTAAGACCTTACTTAAGAAATTTGGTGTTAAGCATAAAATCACAACCCCATACCACCCTCAAGCCAATGGCCAAGTAGAAATATCTAATAGGGAGTTGAAGTCAATTTTAGAGAAAATAGTAAATAACTCTAGAAAAGATTGGACTCTTAGGTTAGATGAGGCTTTATGGGCTTATCAAAATGCATTTAAAACTCCTATAGGTATGTCTCCCTTTAGAATTGTTTTCGGAAAAGCATGTCACCTTCCAGTCGAATTAGAACATAAAGCATATTGGGCTACAAAATTTCTTAACTTTGATTTGAGAAATGCAGGAGAAAGGAGAAAATTGCAGCTCAATGAACTTGATGAAATTCGACAATGGTCATATAATAATGCTGCACTTTATAAAGAAAAGACCAAACGATGGCATGACAAGCATCTAAGGGTAAAAGATTTTGTCCCGGGATTGTGAGTGCTGCTTTATAATAGTCGTCTTCATTTGTTTCCAGGAAAGCTAAAATCAAAGTGGCTTGGACCATATCAAGTGATGTCAAGCAATAATTGTGGTGTAGTGACGATCAAAAGCTTAAAAGAGGGACGTGAATTTACGGTCAATGATCATCGACTTAAACCATACCAAATCGGATAACAAGAGGTTGCTAAAGCGACCATAGTTCTTCAAGATACTTGAAACTAGTTTGGAAAGTCTAGCTGGAGACTTTATAAACTTAGAACTTCTATTCTTTTTCTCTTTTCTGTCTACAGTTAAGTTTTAGTTCGGTCTTTGTGTTTTTGCATTTTTTTATGTTTGTGTGGTTGATTCATGAAAAGAAGTAAGGTTTTTTAAAGAGGACATATTTTGAATGGAAAATTTTCGTGTTTTCAAAGCTTAAAACGGGAAGAAGAAGTTTGGATGTATGTGTTTCAAAAACAAAGAAATTGAAGTAGGAGAATGTATGTACACATGACCACGTGTGGCTTCCCCTTTGCCATCACGTGGCCAAGGGTTGTTAAGGTGAAGAACTTCATTTGCTACATATGACCACGTGTATTTCCTCAGAGAAACATCACGTGGCCACGGGTTCCAATATTGCATCTTCCATTTTAGCTACACGTGACCACGCATCCATCTTGACTTGAACTTCACGTGGCCACGCCCAAGTTGTCTGTTCTATTTTAGTTCTTCACACGTGACCACGTGTAGTTCTTCACTTGAACCTCACGTGGCCACACCTAAGTCCTCTATCCCATTTTGCTTCTTCACACGTGACCACGTGTAGTTCTCTATTGAACCTCACATGGCCACGCCCTCCTCATCTCCTTTTATAAACACTTCACGATTTCTTAGCTTCTTCTTCATCTTCATTTTGCTCTCTTCTATGCCCACGCCTCACCACCATAAAATTAACCCGTGACCATGGGATTTTCACTCATCACCGATCATCACCATCTCGATTTGCTTTCTCTTTCATTTTTCTCTCTCTCCTACCCATAATTTCTTCCTTCTCCACATTTTCTTCATTATTTTAGGTTTTTCACTACTCACACACACCACCTCAAATTTATGCTACAATTTTGGTGTAATTCTCACTTTCAAGTAAGTATTTACTCCCATTACTCCTTAATTATTAGTTAGTTATCATCCATGGTTGTGTTTTGTGCAATTATTGTTCATAAATGTTTGGTTTTTAGGTTAATTTGCACTTAACATATTGTTTGCATGTTAATTCTTTTTGCTTCTTTGGATGATTATGATTATTATGTGCATGTAATAGATACTTGGTATGAAATAGGGTAGTGAACACTCTTTGTTATGCTTCTTAAATTCATGCTCAAACTTGTGCTCAAAACGTGTTCGATAAAATGCCTCAACGAGTTTTTCTTTAAAAAATTTTTAACTTTCACTCTTTGGTTGGCATGTTTATAAGTTGCATTAATGCATGAGCATTTATTCACCTTTTGAAAGAATTGTTCATGATTTTATTCATGCATGATAGGCATTATGTTAACATACTCTTTGTGCTCAACTTTTGAATGCATTTTTTACGCCTATCATGACGTATGCTATTAACTTATCATTTCTTCCAATTGTGCATCATTTCATTCATGTTCATACAATCATAAGTTAGTCTATTTTGGGTTAAAAGTTGATACTTACAATATGTTTTCCTTTATTTGTAGTGGCACCTCGAAGGACTAAATACCCTAATGTGGCAAGTTCATCTGGTGTACGAATTCCATCGTATGTGGATAAGGCAAAGATCAATAAATTTGACTACTTCAGCAAATGTACCTATGTCTAGCCCGCCTATTTAAGCAACTTGTTCCTCAATATCCCAGCTGGAAATTTGTGGGATCATGATATAGAACCTTTGATTCAAAGTATTGGCTAGGGGAAGTTCGTTGAAAAGAAACCTAAAGTATATCCAGATATGGCACGAGATTTCTTGTATTCTTTTGAGTGTTATTTTAAGAGAGATGCAGAAGATGGCACGGTCGGTTTTAAGTTGGGTAAGAAAGGATATTCTTTGACTTTTAGTCAATTTTCTGAAATTTTAGGATTTGTGCCAAATGCCCCAACTGAACTGGAAGATGCTTCGCCTATGGAGAGGTAGGGGGATAATGCAAGGTCCATGCTTTAAGGTCTCATGCATTAAGAATCATTCATCATTTTCTTGCAAAAAGTGTGTACAACAATTTGAAGAATGCAAGCACTATTAGTGTATCTCAAGCAATGGTTCTCCGATGTATGATGGATGGAATAGCACTAAACGAAGCAGGCATTTTAGCTACTCGAATTAAGGACTTGCAGAAAATGCCAGGACACATTGATAATATTTCGATAGGATGGATAGCTACAGTTTTAGCTTCTGCAGTTGAGCATCCGATTTATGGAGAACTACTTAAAGGAGATTTTCCTTGTGTTGATAATAGAATGCTAAAAAGGATGAAAATTTTGATCCCTAAGCCTCATGGTCATTGGGCAACTTGGGAGGAGTATTTAAGAGAGAACAATATTCGGTTTGAGGAGCAGCAAGAGGAACCAAATGAGGAGTATGTTGCCACAGCTGTGCCTTCCCCCATCAATGAGCCTACAACACCAAAATGGGAAGCACCATTTAATCAATTAAGTAGCCGGATGGATGCTCAACAGATTAGACTCGATCAAATGCAAGGAAGAATGGATATGCTTCGTGATACGGTCATGGAAGGAAATAGGAGGGTTGAGCATTTTATCCATCACTTTTGGCAGCGGTTTCCTCCACCACCACCTCCACTGGAATAGATCATCATTTGTTGTGGACAAAAAACTTTTGAGGAGGGGGTAGCCTCCTTTCAGGGAGTTTGTTTTCAACTTTACTTTTCTTTTTCATGAATCAAACTTTGTTATTTTTGTGTTTTGTGTTTTATTTTGTTTTCTTTTATTGTGTTTATGTTTAGTTTTTAGTTTGTAAAATGTATTAAAGACTTATGTAGTTCACCTTTTTCATTTAATTTACATGAAAAATTAGTTTGCCCTAGTTGACTTCAAAACTTGAACACTTTGAACTTGGATATGGTGTTAGTGTAAGCTCTAGCCCCAATGCATTGTAATAAAATACTTTAATTAATAAAATGAGGCAATTGTTTTATCTATTGTGTTCCTGTGCATGTCAATTGATAAAACTATCCAAGAATGTCGTTTCGGTTTAAGTTATCATGTGTGAGGCATATGGTTGTAAGACCTTGAAACAAATGAGACTTCATTCTAAACATCCCTAGTCAGTCATTGTTATGGGAATAACAATGAATTAAGACTAGTATGCTCTCTCTGATATTATGAGTTCTATCTTACGGATCATTAGGACAAGAGTGTCAATCAGAGATCATAGATACCTGTTAAAGAACATGGTATCTGGATACGATCCGCTCATGAGAACACTACATGGTAAAAGTCATAAGTGTTTCTCATATGAAAGTTTTGTATCGGAGTTCTTAGACCTGAAATCTCTATGAAACTCTTTATGAATTACTGTGTACTTTGACATACACCTAACGTACTCGTAACAGAGTGACAAGTACGGGTATGATTGGGTATGCATTGATTCATGTTAGAGAGCATGAGAGAAGTGAAGGGATTACCCCTCTCATTAAGAGAGAAAATATCATCAGCCACTTGATCAGTGAACTGAGAAGTGTATGGCCATACCGAGATGAAATAATGAGTAATCATTATTTATCTGAGAGTTCAGTGTCACTAGAATATCAAGAAAGGAATTAATATATATAAGGATGACTAGTTCCATGCCTTATATTAATTCTGATATTTATGGGTAAGGAACTATGCAAAATTGCATTAGGTCACTAAATGCCATATGCATTTTCATTTAATTTGGAATGCTATAATATCTTGCTAGAGAATATATATAGCCTTTGAATTAATTTATTAATTCATTGCCAACATTAAATGGACCTATAGGATCGCACACAAAGTATTGGGCTTAAAATATTTAAATTAAGTATTGGGCATTAATTTGGGCTTTTAATTAAAGTCAAATTAATGTGTGTAATGGGTTATTAGATTGCTATTGGACCTTGGCCCATGAGAGAGAGAAAATCAGCCCACAAGGTTTAATTTCAATTAATTAAATGTCATGTATTAATTTAATTAATTGAGTATTAAAGCCTAAAGACATATTTATCTAATTAAATCATCTAAATGAAATTTGATGTGGCCGAAATTCCTAGAGAAATAACAAGGAATTTCGGCACATGTATAGTTTTATTTAAGTGGTTTATTAGATTTAAATGACATATCTTTTATCCTAAATTAAGTAATATTATTTGATTAAATGTCTTTTGTTTTTATCTTGGAAGAGTTTTTATCAATAAATATTACTTATTTTAATTAAGTGATAAAGGCAAATATTAATTATCTTTAGCTAATATTAATTATCTTAAGGTAGTATATTTGAGATTAATCACTTAAAAGGAAAAGAGATATATATTTTTTGTGGGAAAAATGGGAAACCCTAGTGTATTTTCTCTATGTTTTGCGTGAACTCTCTCTTTCTCTCAAAGAATTTCTTTTAGCCAATTTTCACAAGGAGAAAGGATAGTTCCTCATTCTCTTGTGATCTTGGGTAGTAATAGCAACCTAAGAGAAGTACAAAATCAAATTTTGTAGCTTCAAACCATTGCCTTTACACAATACCAAGAAAGAGAGCTAGCAATCTTGATTTTAAGCCGTCGGTGCAATTGTGTGGGTGAGAATAGAGGGAGTGGCGTAAAAGGCTGTTCCTTGGCATTGGTGATCGAGATCTAAGGCAGATAAAGTCATCTTAGTTGCTGGGCATCATCAAATTCAATTTTCAAAAGGCATCATAAGTTGTAAGTTCTACAACCCTAAAATTGCATGTTTCGTTTCTTGCTTTGGAATTGTATGGTATGTATGATAAAAATTTTTGTTTTTCCGCTATGCCATCATCACATTCATACCATGTCATATTCCATCATATGGAATATGCATGTTTTGGACCTTTGGTTAGCAAAATATATAGATTAAGTTATGGGGTTTTGTAATCTATTTGGTCTTAGAGTGGCTATGTTCATTTTGATTATCTTTTATCCATTCTTGGATAAACATGCCCTTAGCCCCATTACAAACTTTGTAAGACCTATGTGATTTTAAGTTTGTTTTGAGTTGTTTAGCAGAGATGACCTACGGGTTCCGGTGCTAAAGGAGAGGCCTATTGTGTTTCTAGAGTTTCAAGCACGAAATCGAATGTATGCTTATGCATTCATATACTCTATACTTTATTACTTAGTTGTGTTGATATTTTGATTTTCAAAATTGATTAAAATGATTTGGTCTTGCACACACTCAAGGAAACTAGTTTATATTCTCTTGTTGAAGTTAATCTATTTAGAGTTTATGTTAAGTGCTCTTGTTATAATGCTAAGTTTGGTTTTAAAATTTCATATCTTTGTTCAAGTTTGATGGTTTTGAAGGTGGGATTGTTCTTATTTGCTTGAGGGCAAGCAAGGTTTAAGTGTGGGGTATTTGATAAGTGTGAAATATATATAGTTTTTGATATATTTTTAGTTAAGTTATTTAGTTGTTTTGGTTTTATTTAGGTTAAATTAGAGTTAATTTAGTAATATTTATGTTTTTGAGGTTAATTCTGTGTTTTGTTTGATTTTCAGGTTTAAATTGGTATAAAAGGGCTTAAAGTGCAAAAAGGACAAAGTTTAGGGCTAAAAGTGCAAATATGAAGAAATTAGGCGAGAAAACCAGTGTCCAGTCCAGAGCCTTAAGATGTGACCACGTGAAAATACTGAAGAGTTTCATACGTGGCCACGTGAAGAACAAAACAAGGAGAAACCGTGGCCATGTGAAGAACAAAACAAGAAGAACCGTGGCCACGTGAAAGCAATTGAAGGAATTTATAAAGATCACGTGACCACATGGATTCCCAGTGAAGGACCACACGTGGCCACGTGTGGAAGAAAAACTAAATGAGCCGTGGTCACGTGTAGAAATACACACTAAAGGGCGTGGCCACGTGATGAAGACTCCCATATCGCAAAGGATTTACGAGCTTCCTGTTTAGTAGAATTTGATTCCTATTTTATGACCGAAGTTTAACAAGGAGTCTACTACAATTCTTGCCTATAAATAGTAGTCCAAAACACAGAAGAATAATCATCAATCCCTAGAATCAAGCCTTAAAATTAAGCTTTGCTTTCTTAGTTTTTTACGATTCTTTGTTTTTACAGTTTTTTCAAAATGTTGTTTTTAATTTTAAGAATGGTTTGTGAGTAGTTTTCTTTAACTTTTGCTAAAGGATACTTGAATCCTTGACTTGTATTGTTATGACTTGAGTTTGTTCTTAAATTTTAATACAAGTTGATTATTTCTTGGTTCTTAAACATAGTAATGTCTTTTCTCAATTTTAAGTTGATTATTAACTTGATTAAGAATTGGTTAATTAATTGGTTTAAGTTGATTAATGATTTGCATGCTCTTAGGTTAATCTAGTTGAATTAATGCATGGTTATAATCTGAATAAGCTATAATTGTGTGTTAATTTGAGTAATTTAAGATTAAGAAAAGTGTAACCAAGAATAGGTGAAAGTTAAAACTCTTGAGAAAGGTTTTAATAGACATCTAGGAGACTTAATTCAGTTCTTTATGCTAAGTGTTGAATTGTTCTAAATAAGAGAGTTTTAATGCTTGGAATGATAATCTTGAATAAAGTTATCTGGGTTTATTAAACTGAATTTTTCATAATCACTTGTATGTTTTCTTTTAATTAAGTCATAGCAATATTTGTTAAGGTGGATAGTCCTTTAGTGAAAGTTGTCTTTATCATTAATTTTTAACTCATTCAATTTACTGCTTTCAATAAATCTCTTCTTTACTTTAGCTTTTTCAATTATTTTAATTTAGTTTTAAAATTATTGTTTTCAAATTATCACAACCTTGGGATTTCTCTTCTCTCTTTACACACAAAATTGGTTTTGAAATTGAAATAGCACATACAAGCACAAGTTTCCCTTGGGTTCGATATTTTGGGTCATAATCTTATTTTCCTATATTACTAGTCGATCTAGTACACTTGCTAGACACCGGTCACCATTATCTATTTTCAAGAAGTTGGGGTTAGATTATGTTAAACCTACTTTAATGGTTTTACAATTAGCTGACCAGTCCATTAAAAAGCCATATGGTATAGTGGAAGATGTATTAGTTAAGGTTGATAAATTTATTTTGCCTGCCGATTTTGTCATTTTAGATTTTACATATGATGTGAAATGCCCATTGATTTTAGGAAGACCTTTCATGAGAACAGGTAGAGCATTGGTTGATGTCTATGAGGGTTCATTAATTTTGAGAGTGGGGGATGATAGTGTAGAATATCGCATGGATAGGGCATTAAGATACCCTATGGAGGAGAATATATACATGAGAATAGATGTCATTGATGATTGTGTTGCAGCAGTATATAATGAAGCAGATATAGATGATGAGGTCATTGAGGAAGAAGCTAGTGGGAAGGAAGAGCAAGAGGGTGCAAGGCCAGAACGCTTATATCGAAATGATGCACCTATACAACCTTCAATTGTAAGTCCTCCTACGGTAGAGTTGAAAGAGCTACCTAGTCATTTGAGGTATGCATTTCATGGTTTAAATCATACTTTACCTATTATTGTGTCTAATAAACTTACTAGTCATCAGGAATCTTTGCTAGTAGAGGTGGTTAAAAAGAGAATAAAGAGTAGGTTGGCAAATTTTGGATTTGTAAGGAATTAATCCTAATGTTGTTAAGCATAGGATTAATATGATAGATAATTGTCAACCTAGGGCAAATAGGTAATGGAGACTTAACCCAAATACGAAAGAGGTAGTTAAAAAAGAGGTCATCAAATTGTTAGATGTCGGGATTATCTATCCAATTTCAGATAGTTCTTGGGTGAGCCTAATACATTGTGTACCTAAGAAAGGAGGTAATACAGTAGTTAGTAATGAGAATGAGGAATTGATTCCTACTAGAACCACCACGGGTTGGAGGGTTTGTATTGATTATAGGAAGTTAAATTCAACTACTAGGAAGGATCATTTCCCTTTACCCTTCATTGATCAAATGTTGGAAAGGGTAGCTGGGCATTCTCATTATTGCTTTTTGGATGGGTATTCGGGCTATTTTCAGATTTTTATATACCCTAGTGACCAAGAGAAAACCACTTTTACTTGTGCATATGGCACTTTCGCTTATAGACGTATGCCTTTTGGATTATGTAATGCACCTACAACTTTTCAAAGGTGCATGACCTCTATCTTTGGGGATATGATTGAGAATATCATAGAAGTTTTCATGGATGATTTTTCAGTCTATGGAGACTCTTTTGAGTTATGTTTAAATAATTTAGATAGAGTGTTGGCTAGGTGTGAGGAAACTAACCTAGTGCTAAATTGGGAAAAGTGTCACTTTATGGTTGAAGAGGGTATAGTTCTTGGACATAAGATTTCTAGTAGGGGCATTGAAGTGGATAGAGCAAAGGTTGAATTGATTGAGAAATTACCTCCACCCACTACACTAAAGGGCATAAGATCATTCTTAGGACATGCTGGTTTCTATAGATGATTCATTAAGGATTTCTCACTAATAGCTAAGCCTTTAACTAATTTATTGGTTAAGGAAGTGCCTTTTTAATTTTCTGATGATTGTATGCATGCTTTTAATTCTTTAGAGAAGGCCCTTACAACTGCACCTATAATCACTTCTCCTACTTGGGAGTTACCTTTTGAAATTATGTGTGATGTAAGTGACTTAGCAGTAAGATGTGTGTTAGGTCAAAGGATTGGTAAGCATTTGTATGTGATTTACTATGCTAGTCATACTTCATCACCGCCTCAAGTGAATTATACAACCACTGAAAAAGAAATGTTGGCTATTGTCTATGCATGTGATAAGTTTAGATCTTATTTGTTAGGATCTAAAGTTATAATCTATATGGATCATGTAGCTTTGAGATATTTGTTTGCTAAGAAAGATGCTAAACCTAGGTTGATTCGTTGGGTTCTTCTATTGCAAGAATTTGATCTAGAAATTAAAGATAAGAAAGGCTCTGAAAATTTAGTGGTTGATCACTTATCTAGGTTAGAAAATGCTAAAGGACCATAAGGTGATAGTCATGGAATCAATGAATCTTTTCTGGATGAATCTCTTATGTCAATAAATTATAAGCATGTGCCTTGGTTTGCAGATTATGCTAACTTTCTTGCTGCAAGAATCATACCTTATAGATTGACATGGCAGCAGAAAAAGAAGTTTTTTAGTGATGTTAAAAACTATCTTTGGGAGGAGCCCTATTTATTTCGGATTAGTGGGGATGGTATCATAAGAAGGTGTGTGAGTGAGGAGGAAACTATGGATATTTTAACTCATTGTCATTCCTCATTGTATTCGGGGCATAATGGTGGAGCAAAAAACTGCTTCTAGGGTGATAGAGTGTGGATTTTATTGGCCTACCCTTTTTAATGATGCTATGTGATAAGTGTCAAAGGGAGGAAACATAGGAAAGAGAGATGAAATGCCTTTGAATAATATTTTGGAGGTTGAAATTTTTTATGTGTGGGGAATAGACTTTATGGGTCCTTTTCCTATGTCTTTTGGGAAATCTTATATATTGGTTGGGGTAGACTATGTCTCTAAATGGGTTGAAGCTGAAGCTTTACCAACCAATGATTCAAAGGTGGTGATTTCGTTTTTAAAGAAACTCTTTTCACGGTTTGGAGTGCCAAGGGCTATCATAAGTGATGGAGGTACGCATTTCATTAATTGTTCTTTTGCATCTTTATTGCATAAGTATGGTGTCCACCATAGAGTAGCTACTCCATATCACCCTCAAACCAGCGGTCAAGTAGAGGTGTCCAATAGAGAACTTAAATGGATTTTAGAAAAAACTATTTCTAATTCTAGAAAAGATTGGGCACATAAGCTTGATGATGCATTATGGGCATATAAGACTGCTTTCAAAGCACCTATTGGAATGACTCCATATGGGTTAGTGTATGGGAAAGCATGTCATCTTCCTGTTGAGTTAGAGCATAGGGCAATCAAGACCTTGAATTATGACATGAAAGATGTTGGGTTAAAAAGGTGTTTGCAATTAAATGAACTTAATGAATTGCTTCTTTTTGCTTATGAAAATGCACGTTTATATAAGGAAAGGTCTGCAAAATGGCATGATGCTCACATTAAGTATAAAAGCTTTCAGAGTGGGGATAAGGTTATACTTTTCAATTCTCGCTTGAAATTATTCCCTAGAAAATTGAGGTCTAGATGGAGTGGACCTTTTGAAGTAACTCAAGTTTTCGACCATGGATATCTAGAACTAAAAAATAATGAAGGAGACTTGTTTAAAGTTAATGGGCATCAGTGTAAAATATATTTTGATGGAGCACATGAGAGTAAAGAGGTATCTTTTATCTCTTTAAAATTGGCTTAGTGTTATTCATATATTTTTACTTTCTATTGTTTTTAAGTGAATAATTTTATTTTTCTTTGTTTATTACCTTATTTAGAATACTTACACATTTTTATTATTTGTATTTTCCAAGTATTTATGTGTGCTTTATTTTTGTTGTCATAATTTTCTATTTCCATTTGATTATATAAAAAAATTTAAGTCATGAAAATTTCATCAATGTCGCAAGTGCGACATAAGTCGCGAGCGCGACAAGGATGAGTGGGACGGATCATAGGACTCTGTCGCGAGCGCGCCCTGTTAGCTCTCATGACTATATCATCTTGATTTGGGTATAATGGTTCTATCACACGCGCGATACCATCTCGATCGCGACTAATGATTAGGGAGATTAGGCATTTAGGCACTGTCGCGAGCCTAATATTTTTCGTGAGCTCGCTATGTTCAAATACTGTGTCTTGTCACGAGCGCGACAACTTCGCGAGGTCACGACAAGACACGGGATTCAAATTCTTGAGATTTTTAGCTCCCTTTTCTCCTGCCCCTATATATAGTTAAAACCCTAACCTAACCCTTCACCTTCCCTTATTCAGCTATTCATAGTTTTCTACGTTTTTCTCTCAAGGTTTTGGGTTTTTCTCCTCCTCCTCTCTTCTTTTTACTAGTTTTTGTGGAGAAGTTTTGATGGGTTCTATTTGTTTCTTTTTCATCTTCCTTTATTTTTGAGATTGTATCTGGGGGTTACACAAGATTTTATCATGGTACGCACAAAGTCAATTGGCCGCAAGGATAAACACCCTGTGGCAGAGCTGGGTTCTCCATCATCACCGCCTGTGGAGTATCTTCAAGCCAGGTTTGAGTGTCCCTTCCCTATATATTCTGAAGCAGAAGGCAAAAAATTTAAGTTTTTTGACACAAAATTATATGTGGGCATGTTGCATTTAGACAATGATTTGATTAAGGATTTAGGTCTAACTGCCCAATTTGATAAGTATGTCAAACACATGAAATGGAAAAAATTTTCTATTATGAATTTACCTGTTAGGAGGGACTAGGCTGTAGAATTTTTTGTCACCTTGGATTATGTAGACAATAAAAAGACTCAATTTAAATTTCGACACCAAGGTACTGAGTTTATTTTTCGCTTTGAAGAGATGCATGCTTGGTTTGGTTTTTCATTGAAGGGACAACGTTTTAATGCCACTTTGTTTGATCACCGGCCAACTTGGACAAAAATCACTAGCTTACATGCATTCACTAACAAAAATGCCTCTAATCGACTTATTAAGGATAATGGGTTGTTTTTATTTCATAAATATTTATGCCATGCCTTACTTGGATGAGTTGAGAGCACAAAGGTTCAAACTAAAGATTTGTTTGTGCTTGATTTGTTGTTGTCACATAAAACACCATGCTTTATAGATTTTATCTTTGATGGGTTATATCATACGTCCATTGCTAAAACTAAAATAGTAGGCATGTGTCATATGGTAACCGGCATCATTTTAAGGTGTTTAGGTGATTTAGACAATTTTGTTTTGGAGAAAAATGAGCATGTGACTTTAATGGATATCCGTTATCTGCTTAATTCCCATGTTTTAGATAGAGGTGCTTTGCCTCTGCAATTTTTATCATGTTTTACGCAGAAAATGAGTACTAGTCGTGACAAGGGGAAAGGGAAAGCACCTAAAACATCAATTGCTGCAGTATTCGGTGATTCAGATGGTGCTGATGATGAAGATGAAGCTGCCCCTGCTAGTGACTCAGGATTTGGACGCGATGACAGTGGTGAGCCATGTGTTGGTGCTACGCAAGAGAAAGATGCTGGATTACAGCGATTCATGTCTCGTTTGGATGGCATTAAGGCTGCTAATCAAAGAATAGTGGCCCGGATTGATTCCCTTGAGGTGACTATCAAACAAATGCACAAAAGTCATAAGAGCCTTAGCCGTAAGCTCCTTTCATTCTTTCGCCATCAGAATATTCCTTTCACGCCTTCTCTACTAGGGTCCCCAAGTGGACCATCTCAATAATATTCTCTCTCCTATGTTTTTTTTCATTTTTCTTATGTTTTTGTGTTTCTTTATTTTACATGTTTTGTTGTGTGGTATGCTTGTTTTTGTGGAGTCTTCCTTACACAATGAGGACATTGTGTCCTTTAAGTGTGGGGAAGCTAGTTGTTAGTTTGCATATAGGATTAGTTTTAAAGTTTTATGTTGTTTTATGGAGTTATTCTTTGTGAGGTTATTACCTAGTAACACATGTAGGTAATCTTTGCATAGTTAATTATGAGTCTATTAGATGCATCTACTAACCTAGAATCAAGGGTCTTTAGTTTTAATATGATTATGCTTCCATGGATGGGCATGTTTAGGTAAAGTACTTTGGTATACATCTCTTTTAGGCTTCGTTTATTTAAATATGTGCTTTAGAATAGTGAGTTTTACATGATGTAGAGTGTTGTCATAACCATGGTGAGCTTTTAAGCCTAAACACATTAAAATTATCGTTAAAAGAATTCCTCTTGTATTCATTACTCTAGAATTTGTGTTAGATAATTTTTGAGATCACATTTAGTATATAATATGCATGAAAAATGATAAGGGCATTAGAAATAACCTATTTAAGCTTGCTTAAACAACTACCCTTTTTGACTTTAACTTTAGGTAGCCATTTTGAGCCTATAACCATTTTATTCATGAGCTTATTTTGAGCCTATAACCATTTCTAATGAATTAAACTTTCTTTTTGAACCCTTATATGGAAGATGTAGTAATACTTTGATGAGTAGGATATAGTATTGATATTTTATAAGCATGAATCCTTTTTTATCCCTGAAGTTTAAAGCCACTAGTATTTTCCATATGTATTTCCAATTAAAAAAAAAGAAGAAGAAAACTATTACACTAGTTGCTTTTAAAAAAAGGAAAACAAAAGTAAGAGAAGCAACTAGTTGAAGTTGAGAAAAGGTGAAAACTAGTGGGAATTGAAGAATCATTGTTTAGGGGATATGAAAATTTCATTAGTAAAGATAGATATCATGCTTAAGTGTAACTTTTGCAATACAAAAATTTTACTTATTTGAGTATTTGCTATATTTTTCACATAAATGAGCTACTTAACCCAAAATTATTCTTACCTTAACCTAAGCCAAGCTATAACCCTTTAAAGACCCTTTTGATTTTGTGCATTATTTAATGCTAGTGATGGAGATTTTTATTTAATACGAGCTTATGGTATGTGGTGGTATAAGAGGAAATATGAATTAAACACTATCCACTAAATACTTGAGTGGTGTAAGGCACATATTATGAGAGAACAACTCTACAATTTTGTATTACTTGCTAGGTTAGAGTACATGTTATAAGAGATAAGGTTTTTAAGAGCTTTATATGATTGTACATTACTTTCTTTTGTTTATTCTATTGGGGGCATGAGAGTGTTAAACCTTATAGATCCAAGATTTTGTTTTGGTATTTGTTGACATTGACTCAATAATTAATATGTTAAAGAAACCTTGCATGTGTTAATTTATGAGAATCTCAAGAAGGATAAACTCCATATTTTATGTTTTATGTTTTATTTAAATGTTTGAGTTTGGACGGTTTCTAGCATTTTGAGTTTTTGCTTGAGGACAAGCAAAGGTTTATGTGTGGAGAATTGATATGAGCTTGAAAAGCTTATAAATATTGTGTTTTAATGTGTAGTTTTGTTTAGAATTTTGTTTATTATTTTCGTATTTTATCTAGATTTTGTTGCTTTTATGTGTTTTGTGTGTTTGTGGTTGTTTTATTTGTATTATAGGAGAAGGGAGATGATTTAAGGATTAAAGGAGTCAAGTGGAAGAAAGAGATCCATGTGAGCTACAAAGGGATTGTCACGAGCCCGACAATAAAGGCGAGGTCGCGATAGCAAGCGAAGAAGAGAGCCAGGCCAGCAACCAGAAGTGTGCATTGTCGCAAGGGCGAAAACTTAGGAGGAGAGCTCGCGACAGCCAGCGGAGCCAGCCAGGTATGAGCGTGTCTTGTCGCGAGCGCGACAAGCATCGCGAGCGTGACACAGTGCGGATGAGCAGTTGAATTTCTGAAGTGATGCAATTTTTTATGAACAATGACAACTTTTGTGAAGGGTTATCTTTGAATAGCCACATCTTTTAGAGAGGCATTTTATATGCGAAGTGAATAGATTTTTGGGATGAATAATTTTGGAATTTAATTTGTGATCTTGAGAACAATAATTTTTCTTTAGTACTTTAATTTTATTTTCATGAGTTGAAGAAGGAGACAAAAGCAAGGGAAAAGACATCTTGTGTGAAGGGAAAAGGGTTGAGAGATCCCCTTCTTCTTGTTCTAAATTTTTATTTTTCTTCCTTGGAATCTTTTACATGAATATTATGTTTGCATTTGTTTATATATGAAAATTTTCTATTTCCATTTATTTAGTTAATCTTTGAGTGTAGAATTTGCTATTAAAATTATATTAGTATCATTATAGGTTAAGGAAGAAGACCTTAGATGTGCAATTCCTTCTCTAAAAATCAACAAAATGGTCATAAATAAGGGAGTTAGCGAGAGCAACGTCTTATTGAAAGTTAATAGGAAATTCATTATCAAAGCATAGTTAGAGAGATCACATGTGGAGATAATTGCTATAGGTTGGTGATTAATCTTAAAATGTGTAATTAAAATCAACTAGGTCATTAACGAGAGTTGAGAATTAGCACTTTAATTGCATGTTTTGGGCAATTTAATTCATGTCGAGAGAGTGGATTAGAAATATATTCCAACTTGGCTTACTAATAAGATTAAAACTTATAATTAAAGTAATTGTATCAAGTGCATGATTATTTAATTTCATTATATTCATTTTCTTCTTTGATTATATTTAACTAGGATTTAATTAATTTATGCATTAGAGTAGTTAGAATTAATTTCTACTTATGAACATCGTAAACAAGATTAAAATTAAGTAGTAATAGTGGGTAATTTCAATCAACATTTCCTCATGAGATCGATATCTGAAGTACTATAATTGGTACATCGTATACTTGCGGTATGTAAGCTTCTAAAAAAAGCATAACATTTATAACCATCCTTAGGGTGCCCTTTTCACTTGGAACTCTTCCTTATGCCCTGGGTTGCACACCACTTACCCATATGAAATGGTTCATGGATTGGGAATTCTTCTATTTGAGGTTAAGGAGCTAGTGAGTTGCGATGGCCCTATCATTTTAGGGATTCTTTTTTATGGTTTCTACCAATATGTAGGCAATCGGTCTTACTCCATCAGGGCTATCTTCTTCATGTGCTTGGCCCATTATTTTGTTGTAACCAATGTGGGTGGACTTTTTTTTTATTATAGGCTTTTGGACGTTATCAATGGGATTTACAATGGGTTTACCTCTTTTCCACTCATCCTAGTAAATATTATTCTTAGTTTGAATGCTATACAGATGAACCCCTTAACTCTATTCACTAGCTGCCCTTTATTACTCAATGTACCTACAGTCATTTCATTTAAGGGAGTGTGCACCTTGTGGTTTTTCATGTTAGCTTATCTTGGTGGAAAATGCATCATTTTAGGGAATTTTGTATAATCCTATGCCTAATTTTTTCTTAAAGTTGACCCAACCTACTTTAATGGGTTTTATTATTTATTATTTTTATAGGACAGGCTGCTTAGCTTTTTAGGTTTTGACGCTATCCTTTGGCTTTACTTTGCTTAAAGAGTTAACTATTATTTTCATCTCTAATGGCCTTTTTTTCTTTTTTTTTCTTTTTTAGATATGGAAGCAGGAGGAGCTCTAGATCTTGGATAAACCTCCTCCAAAAGTGAACCATATAGACTCCTTGAGGTATTTTGGTTTTAGGAGCATATGGTATTACCTTGGCTCTATGGATTATGACATCGCATGGCTAGGTACAATTGTCAAATGGAGAGTGAGGTTTATGAGCCTATAGTTTTGATTATGTCACTTGAGATAATGCTTCTAGTTGTATGCCCCCGTGTAGGTTGCGTAGGACTTCCTTTTGGTCACCACTCATTATGCATGGCTATTTGGGGATAGACAAGATATAATCTAGGATCCCCTATCTTTTGAGGATGGTGAATTAACTGTTGCTTTCGCCTCAGGCCAAGATAGCATTTAGAGGCTCCTACTAATGAAGACCAACCTTCCCCCTATACAAGCTTGTGACTTTAAAGCCAGCCTCCAATACCACTTTTGGATTATGGAAGTAATTGATGATAGGGCCTTCTAGTTGAGGCACTGAAGTAGCATTGGCAATAATAAAACTGAGGAGGGTGATTACTATTATTGTGTGAAAATGTTGTATGTATTAATAACGGTTTACTTGAGTAGATACTGAATAATGTTTGCAAAGTTTTCTAATATATAAATAATAATCTTTTTTGCATTAATGTTAAGTTATATGTTTAACTATGCTTATGCATGGATTTATATCTCATTGCAACATATGACAACAACGATAATCACAACATGACATTCAATGAAAAAATACATGTTTCTATTTAATCACAAGGGGTAACATTTTGAGTGCATCCAAATCTAATTATCAATCAGCCTTGATGGGTTTTGTTGATTGAATATTTTCTCTTAAACTCCTAATTTTTTCTAGGATGCCCCATTCTTAATTTTGCCCTAGCGGGTTGCAAAATTTTAGAAAGACCGACTTTTTTGGGTTTTCGACCTACGGGTTAAATTTTCTCTTGTTTTAATTTTTGTCTTTAGCTATGGAACTTTTTCAACCTGTTAATGTTAACTACCTTTTTCAACTCATTTCTATTGCTGTCGATGAGGATGGCTGCCCTTTTTAATAGTAACTTATTCAACACAAAGGGTCCTTCCTAGTTGGACCTAAATTTTCATCTGTAATCAAGTGTACCAGGTCTCATTTGTTTGAACACCAAGTCACCATTTTTTAAATGATGGCCCTTAACTTTTTTGCCAAAAGATTGTGCTAGTCTTTTTTTGTATAATTAGTTGTGATAATAAGCCCTTATCCAATTATCATCCAGCAAGTTTAATTACATTAACCTATGCCTTTCTTATTCCATCTTTGATGAAGTTGCTTCTAGAGCAATCCTTAGTGATTGCAGCTTGATTTCCACTGGCCATATACTTATGTCCCATCTATTGAGGAGAAAAAAGTGGCCTTTGTCGAAGTCCGCTTGGTAGTTAAATATCCTTAAAGTACAAATGGTAATTTTTATTCCCAATCTCTATAAGTCTAAACAGTTTTGGACAAAATCTTCTTAAAATTTGTATTGGTTGCTTTAACTGCTCAATTCACTAAAGGAAGATAGGGTGAAAACTTGTGATGCTAGGTCTTATACTTTTAGAGCATCTGTCTAGTCTCTGCTTAGAATTGAACCCCATTATCTTACACTACAAGATGAGGCACTCCATATCTACATATCATGTTTTGCTCAATGAATTATGCCATTTCTTGTGCCCCCATTTTCTTAAAGGATTTAGCTACTATGCATTTTATAAATCAATTAATGGTTATGTTCTATGCCCATTTGAAGTTACTGTGGTGTAAATTTTATTACCCAAGTCTTTAAGACTTAGATAGAGTGAGTGGGGTGTCGACCACTGGGAATCAATATATATAAGTGTTGCTTTATATTAACCGAATAAATACTTAGATGGATAGGCAATGATAACTTTGAATGAATTATTTATACTAAAGTCTTTAATCAATTAAACTAATAATCTAATCTTAATTTGTAACTAGCAATACAATCAGATAAAGTTATTAGAACTATAAGTCATAAATTGATAAAGTAAAGATTCAATGAACACATATGCATGCAATGATTGGAGAATAAGGCCTACTATCTCTAAGTGTAATTCTCATTGTCAAATAAGGGCATTCCCATTTAGAGCCTAAAAATACTCTCATGTCATAATAGTGATAGATGAAAATCATGAAGTTTTATGCCTATTCTTTAACCCCTCAAAGTGAAATCCTTATCTCCTAAGTGATATGTAGACTTTAAGTAAATTTAATTGCTTTTCCACCAAAATGCCCCAATTCTCGTTGTGAACAAATTGATTAAGACATTATATATAGTGACCAAGCATATATAACAAGTTAAGCACCCAATTGAATTTAAATCATTCATACATTGAAACAAGATGTTTGTATTAATAAATATCAATTCACACTTGTAATTCTAACAAACAAATTAGCCTAAATACATATTGTCATAACAATAAACACAAGGAAGAGAATGATATCAAGTAATGATCTAAAGAGAAAGAAAAGAAAGAATGGTTGATGACTCCTTAATGCTTCTTCAGAAAAATACTTGAATGTTGAATAACCTATTTAGATCTCTTTTCTTCATTGGTGTATTTTTTTTCTTATAAGCTTTTCTCAATTGTTTTGGTAGTTATTTGGTAGCTTTTCTATATCCAAAATATAGTTATCTTTATGTATTTATAGGCCATAAGGTGTCCCAAATGTTGCCTTTTTTGGAGAGGGATGTAAACTTGAAAAGGCATGTGAAAGGTTGCATTGGTTGCCATTGGTGAGTTGGCATAGGCTAGCTCTATAACGAGTTAACACGGTGGGCATGAGTCAGCACATTTCTAACTTATTTATGACTCGATTCATAAAGGCACAAGTTGGCATCCTGAGTCAATGTAATGAGTTGGCACATGCTGGCACAGGCTTTGAAACCTCCCTAAAGTCCTTTTTATTCAATTCTTCAATAAAAATCCCTCAATTATGCTTCAAATCATCCAATTAGAAACACTTAGTCTACAAAATAAAAGAGATATAAAAATTATGTAACACCCTACATTCATTCATGGTGTTCATATATTGTACACCATTAATAACAACATCATGTAGTTACTATTTATTTGGTATAAATTTCGGCAACACAACGGCTTGTAAACTATGCTACCCGAACCTGTAAATTTGCAAAATAGCATTCCCAAAATGCACCCTTCACCTCCAATACTCCAAGCATTCATTGCACTTCTAAATTCAATCAACAATCCACATCGCAATGCAAGCACAAATTTCCATATACATAGATTTAAATGTGTATACATACAATTAGTTTTCACAGTTCATTTGCATCCAACATACCACATTAATTACTACATGCTAATTTACTAGAATCTAATGCATGAGTTGTCCAATCTTTGTGTCTATAAAGGCATCACATGTACATGCCATTTGAATCATTCTTTATTGTGTCTTCAATTATCTGTCCCTACGCACAGTCAACAAACTACGCGCTAAGGAACAATGTTGCCTAGTGGTTGATACAACTACACAAAATTTCATTTAAATAAAATTTATTATTATTGTTGTTGTTGTTGTTGTTGTTGTTATTTTGTTTTAAATTACCATTCATTCCCAGCTGACTTTATGTTTTTACATGTTCATCTTTTTGCCACTTGAGTTTTGTTACTTATAATACCAATATTAATTTACCCTTGCGCCCTTGCATCTTTATTTTATTACTTAGTAGTTCTTGCCTGTCTCTTATTTTAATTATTTTACTTATTTCACATTATTTGAACTTTACTCTGATCTTAACATAGTTTATAAGTTTTCCTCACTTATTATACTATTTATATAATTTAAGTTCAATTTCATTACAAATTTCTTTCTTTGTCGGCTGATTAATACTTTAT
Organism: Excoecaria agallocha; assembly: GCA_037975025.1. Lineage (NCBI taxonomy): Eukaryota > Viridiplantae > Streptophyta > Magnoliopsida > Malpighiales > Euphorbiaceae > Excoecaria > Excoecaria agallocha. Next base: position 18,711,060 of record CM075807.1, read on the forward strand.
TGCACTTAATTTCTTAATCATTCTTAAGCTTTCCACCTTTTGTGATATTTCATTTAAGTTTTCATTTCTAACAAAATAACATTTACACCTTACTTGTTTTCTCAATATGACATCTAGGTTCTATATTTTACCGAATTGACATTTAAGTCCCTTTTTAACTCGGTTGATCTTTTTGTCATCTCCTTTTTCATTTTTCCTTTCTAATATATTCACAATGAAATTTCATTTCTTTTCATTTTAGTCCTTAAATTTTACTTTCTTTGCCAAAATTATAAAATCAGTCCTATTTTCTCATCATTTTGACTACATTATAATCTCGGCTTTATTTACTAAATTTGTTCAAAATTTCCTTTTTATTCTTCCTATCTGCAATTTTACTATCTATTGACCATTTTACTGTTATTTACTCTTTCATATCTTTTATTTCCTTTTTTTACTCCTCAATTTACATTTTAGTCTTCAAATTTTGTTTATACAATGGTAAATTACCATTTTGCCCTTTTATGATACTCTTTGTTGATTTTAAATCCATTTGATCCTCTCATTACCATGATTTTGCTATTTAATCCTTTTGATACTTATTTTCCTTATTAAATTCCACTTAATTTGTATTAGAGAGTAAAATTATAATTTGGTCCTCCAGGCTTTCCTATATCTCCTTATTGTGCTAAATTACTCTAATGTCATCCTTTTTTGTTTCTTTTTGCTTTTATTCGTTTCTAAGTTCAATATTTACATTTTAACCCTTATCTTTTCCATGTGATGGTAAATTACCGTTTGATCCCTAAACTTTATATTCTTCGTGTTTGACCTTATTTGACTTCTATTTTAACTCTTTTTGCTTCTTTTGATTTTTATTTTCTTCTAAATGTAAAATTTACATTTTGGTCCTTATACTTTTCACGAAGTGGTAAATTACATTTTAGTCCCTAAAATTTTTATTATTTATGATTTGGCCTCTTTTTACCTATTTGACCATTTTAACCCTTTTAATTACCTTATTAATACCAAATTATGATTTTGCCCCTAATTTATTGTATAATTACATTTTTACTCCTTTTAAGCCTATTAATCATGTTTTTCACTTTACTTCTTGTTTAATCACATTTATGAGCTCTTTTATGCCTAATTTACTTTTTCGTCCTTATTTGCTTGCATAATTACAATTTTGCCCTTATTAAACTATTTACTACATTTCTTATATTATTTCTTATTTAATTAAATTTATGGCATCTTTCATGCATGATTTACCATTTTATCCTCATTCTCTTTTATATTTATAGTTTTGCCCTTTCTGGAATTGTTAATCTCATTTTTCACACTATTTATTATTTTATTAACTTTATGACATTATTTATGCATGATTTATTATTTAATTCTTGTTTATGTGTGGATTTACCATTTTACCCCTAATTATAACTAGTGGAAATCCTTGAACTAGATATGCGGGGCGAGGACTGTATGACTGTATGGATATACTGTATGATTGTGTGTGAGGTGACTACTTGAGAGTATCCATGCCTCATAAAAAACTACTGTACAATTCTACCACTATATATAAGCCCCTATGGCTAGCCATTATATCCTGTGATCCTGGATTACCCATCATACACTAAAGGCAACTAATTAATTTACTTTATGTTAAATTTTTATGCCAGACATTATGTTATCTCCATTGTGTATCATAAAATACATTCTCATTCTTCAAATATTTATCAAAGTTACATATGGTACCATAATATACATATCAAATAACATCCAATCATGATGGAAATGTGGCATTTTCATAAGGAATACCATTCGGCCACACTAAAGAATCCAACATGCCATGTGTTTTATTATTCCTTTCATGCTATATGTTTTTAAGTTCAATTTATGTGATTACATGTTGACATGCCTTTATTTTCTTTAAGAGATGCTTTGTTATGTAATAATACACCATTCTGTTCACATACTAATTATCATGTACACATATTATTTTAAGCTCAAATTAAACATAATATGCTTATTTATCCTAATAATTCATGTTTTACACTTAATATGTCAATTAACATCAAAATACCACGTTATGTAATATAACACACCATTCGGCACAACATAATTGAAACACCCTAAATCTAGTGCCTTTATCATATATTATATCATACATTTCAGTCATATATTATAGTAGGCTATTAACCCAATTAAATCAACATTAATCATATCACATGATCCATTTAATCAGACAATTTTTATATTAATTAGGTGTTTCTCACAACTTTAATTACATATGCATAACCACTCATCATGCAACCCACTCATCATATTTATGTTGGATACAACTACCTTAATCTATTCATTGTCATGTATTACATTTAGCATTTCATCTAATATATATATTTATATATATATATATATATATATATATATATATATATATATATATATAAGCATTCTAGCTCCTATATGCATGCACATACTAAAAATTTTCTGTTGAGCTTGTTACAATATCATCTATCCATAGGATATACATATATTATATAACCTTTTTTATACATATTAAACATATTAAAGAAATTTATACAAAATAAATAAAAAATTCCCATGCAAAAGCTTTGACTAGAGAACCTACATGGATAAAATAATCCGTGATAAGCTATAAAGTTTAGTGGGGATACTAAATATGGAAGACAACCACTCACAGTGATTGTTAGAATCATTTAATCATAAATAAATTGAAAAAAATAAAAAAAAAACATATTAAAAATGGGAATATGATGATAAAAATATAATGTTTTTAACAACAACGTAACCCTACATATAATTCAACATCCTTAAATTTCAACATTTCTTAAAATGATCTGCACACACACACACACACACACACAGAGACACACACACACACACATATATATATATATACATATGCATTAGAAACCATAGTTAAATATGTTATTCCATATATCATATGCACTACTTATACTATAATTGTTTGTGATGTATTTATACTTTAACTTAGCCTGCTTAAGTTCTAAAGATGGATAATGGGAACGGTGGATACCTGAGGGTATCAAAATGGTGAATATTCGAGTATATCAAAATTATAGACCCAAACAAGGTCAACTGTATGATGGACTGGTCAAATGGACCCAAACGAGGTCAACTAACAACCTAAACAAGGATGTTTATGATCCAATAGGATCAACTATACTTTAGACCTAAACTGGTCAACAATGGCAGTTGCAATATCCCTATAGGTGCCTATCTATCCACAGTTGAACTCTAGTAGCAAGCAATACAATTTTCAAGTTCATTTCAAATATCATGCTTGTACTTGTATTATACAATTTGTGTATCTATGTGATAATATAAAAATACACAATCTCCAGTGTATAAACAAGTATTCATATAGCAATACGAGTACCATTATATCTATATATCATCATAAGCATATACTTAAACATGTTACCATTAGGCACCACATGTGATCATAGTCATGCTAACACATCTCTAATTTCATAATATAAGTGCATGTTCAAATACACATTTACTCTATCATAGGAGTATATACATGTAAGTATATTAGCATATAAGAAGTATGTACATAAGTTTGATCATATATGAATATTTGATATTATTATCAACAATCTTTATATATATATATATATATATATAACTTTATCAATGATCATATCACATGCCATATATAATTCAATTTGCTTCCATATTGGCACACATTTAACATAATGACATGTACATAAGATGTATATGTCATAACTCAATTTTATATTCTTTGATGCATATATTTCTATGCTAGAAATTGCTTTATTTATAATGAAAATAATTTAGATACCCATTATAATCAATTTGGGACCTTTAAGTGAGGTTTAGGTGATGGTTAAAGGGGTCACAGTAATTAGGTAATACCTAATAACCATGACATGGTTTGCATTTCATTTTTGGATTACCTCATGGTCATTAGCTAAAATCTAGTAACCTTGACCTATATTCTGCCATGAGGCAAAATTCCAAATCCAACTTACATAACGTTTTTGAACAAGAAAACATCAATTGTAGCAAAATGTTCCTTCTACAAACTTGTTCTCCTATGTTTCTAGTTTCTGGAACATGAAAAATCATTTCAATATCATCTCTATAACTCAAGATATTCACATTTTTATGAATACTATTCCTAATAATAGTGCAGTGAATAGGTCTGAATTAAAGCTAAAATTTGACAAGCTTGAAAATAGAATTAAGCTTAACTTCTCAATATGAATTGTAGATTTTGAAGTCTATTTTTCATAGAAATTAACCTCTTACCATTATGACTAGTATACACAAAAGTGCATCATTTTTACTACAACCTATTCCAGAACTGAAATTAACAACTCATCTAAATTTCAATTAATTATATGGATGACTTAAAGGCAGATTTAATGTTAGATTCCTCTTTAAATTTGTAGGAATATCCCATATTAAACTTTAGAAATTAGAATGGTCTCAATTTGAGTTTTCTAATTCAATTTATACTAAAAATACAGTCATTTGTTCACAAGGTTTCACATCTTCTCTTTAGGTAACATTACTTAGAACTTGTTTCTCTTTTCAATTGTTCATACTACAAAACATTTAAATCATATTTCTACTATTATCATCCACATTCAAGTATGAGAATCCAAATCCCATACCTTGGCCAAAAATTCCCCTAGCCTTTAATCTTGCACCTATCCTTTCCCTTTGCTCTTTCCACCTTCTTCTTCTCCTTTAACAACAATTCATTCTCTAAACATAAATCTCTAGCCTTTTACTCAATCATCCCTCAACAAAATAATAATAAGAAGAAGAAGAATAAGATGATGATGATGATGATGATGATGAGAACCAAATTAAAATTATTACCTTAATGATCTACACTAACTTGTTATTGAATAAACAAAATTCAAGATTCATTTCTTTATTTTTAAAGAGAATGAAAGAGAAGAAAATAGGGACTCCTCTCTTCAATATTTGTCCCACTCTCTCCCTCTTCTTATCTTTCTCTCTCCTTCATACCACTTTTATCTTTTATAAAGGAAGGGAAAATTCCTTTGTTGGTCCCCAAAAAACTTACATGTCTCAAACATTTTCTCACCTTTTAGCATGTTACACATTGGCCACTCCCTTTTTATGCTTCTCTTAAATTATCCACTCATTTCTTTCCTTTAATCACAATTGACCCTTAAAAAGGCATAATAACAAATTCACTCCTAAATTAATACCTCATGCTTCAATTACACCCTTAAATATTATTAAATCAAAAATAATAATTTAATTTCTTTCATGCAATTAATGTATTAAAGGAATTTATCAATTGTCCCATACCTTATATGAAATTCACTTTTATAATTTAATCTCAATTAATTATAACCTTACTAAAAGCATGCATTTCTAACTAGGGTCATGTTAGGGGCCTCACAAATCTCTCCCTCTTAAGGAATTGCGTCCTCGAAATTCATACATGTTTTAAACAATTGAGGATATTGCTCTCTCTTGACTGCCTCTAGTTCCTAAGTTACTTCTTATACACCATGATGTTGCCAAAGAACTTTAACCAAAGGGATTTGATTGTTACTCAATTGTCTAGTTTCCTTAGCCAAAATTTCTTTTGGTTCCTCATCATATGTCAAATCCGGTTGTACTTGAATATCTTAAACTTGCAGCTTATGTGATTCATCCGAATGATATCTTCTAAGCATAGACACATGAAATACAACATAAAGATTGGCTAATTCCATAGAAAGAGCCAATTTATAATCCACTGATATGACTCTTTGAAGAATTTAAAATAGACCAATAAATCTTGGACTAAGTTTCCCCTTTTCTCCAAATCTAAGTACCTTTCTCTATAGAGATACCTTCAAAAACACCTTATCACCCACTTGATACTTGATATCCTTTCTTTTCAAGTTAGCATGGGATTTTTATCTGTCACTAGCTTCTTTCAGCCTCTATTTGATAATTTGAACTCTTTCCTTTATATCTTTAACAAGGTCAAAATTGATCATTCTGCATTCAGTCAACTCAGTCCAACAAACTGGAGTTCTACACTTCTTGCCATAAAAAGCTTCATATGGTGCCATTTGAATACTCTTATAATAACTGTTATTATAGGCAAATTCCATTAAAGCCACATATATGTCCTAATTTCCTGAAAACTCCAAAGCATATCCCCTCATCATATCTTCTAGAACTTTAATAACCCTTTCAGATTGTCCATCCATTTAAGGATGAAAAGCTATATTGTACTTGAGCTATGTTCCCAAAGCTTGTTGTAAACTCTACCAAAATCTTGATGTAAACTTAGGGTATCATCAGAAATAATTCATATTGGTATACCATGCAACCATACAATCTCATTCACATACAATTTTGCAAGCTTATCTATAAAGTAATCTATTCAAACCAATATAAAGTGAGTTACTTTTGTTAACTTATCCACTATTACTCAAACAACACATATTTTCTTTGAGTAAGAGCCAAACCGGTCACAAAATCCATTGTAATGTCTTCTTACTTCCACTATGGAATAGGAACGGGGTTTCAAAGACCTAAAAGAAATTGATGTTCTGCCTTCACTTGCTACATGTTAAGCATTTAGAGACATATTCAACAATATCCTTCTTCATGACAAGCCACCAGTAAAACTATTTTAACGCTTGATACATCTTGTTCCTGCATGGATGCATAGTGAATACAGTATTATGCACTTCATGTAACAATATTCTTTTCACTTATTTGTCATTAAGAACACACAACCTGTTATGGTAGTATACACCTCCATCTTTTTTCACTGTGAAATCTCTTTAAACCCCTTCATATACTGCTTTTCACAATCTGTTGTAACTTTTCATCATCTTTTTTCGTATGTAATATTGTTTGCCTAACCACAAGTCTAGCCTTAAGTTGTGCTAGTAATGCACCATCTAATGCAAATTTTCATCTGCACTGTTTTAACATCAATGCTACCATTGTCTTATGACTCAAAGCATCAGCAACCATATTTGCTTTTCTTGAATGGTAATTAATTATGTAATCATAATCTTTGAATAACTCTAACCATCTTCATTGCCTCAAATTAAGTTCTTTTTGGTAAGCAAGTATTTGAGGCTTTTATGATCAGTATAAATTCTACATTTTTCACCATACAAGTAGTGTCACCAAATCTTCAAAGCAAAAACCACTACTACCAATTCTAGATCGTGATTCGAGTAGTTCTGCTCATATGGTTTCAATTGTCTGGATGCATAAGCTACTACTTTACCATATTGCATTAATACACATCCTAAACCAATTTTGGAGGCATCATTGTACATTGCATATTCTTTCCCTAACATTGGTTGAGTTAACATTAGAGCTTTATTCAACATTTTCTTTAACTGATCAAAGCTTACTTGACAATTACCAGACCACTCAAACTTAATATTCTTTCTTAATAGTTTAGTGAGTGGTGAGCAATGATGGAAAAACCCTTCACAAAATGACGATAATAACCTACCAACCTAAGAAAACTTCTAACTTCATGCACATTCTTGGGTGGTTTCCAATTAACAATTACTTTAATTTTGTTTGGATCAACCCTAACTCCTTTAGTAGATAAAATATGACCTAGGAAAGAAACTTCCTTAAGCCAAAAGTCACATTTACTCAACTTAGCACACAACTGATTTTATTTCAAGATTTGCAACAAAACCCTTAGATGTTCAGCATGCTCAGCTTCATTCTTGGAGTAAACCAATATGTCATCAATAAACACTATAAAAAAATTGATCTAAGTAGGGTCCGAATACCCTATTCATAAGATTCATAAATACAGTAGGTATATTTGTCAACCCAAATGGCATAACTAAGAATTCAAAATGCCTATAACAGGTTCTAAATGCAGTTTTGGGAACATCCCCATCCCTAACTCTAAGCTGATAATAACTTGACCACAAGTCTATTTTCGAAAACACACTAGCACCACTCAACGGATCAAACAAATCCTCAATATGAGGCGAAGGATATTTGTTCTTCACTGTCACTTTGTTCAACTACCTATAATCGATACACATCCTCATCAATCCATCCTTCTTAACAAATAAAGCTGGTGCACCCCAAGGTGACACATTAGGTCTGATGAAGCCTTTATCTAACAATTCTTGCAAATGAACCTTTAGCTCTTTTAATTCAGATGAAGACATTCTATATGGTGCCCTAGAGATTAGGGTTGTACCAGTTAAAAGATCAATAGGCAACTCAACATCTCTTTTTAGAGGAAGACTAGGCAAATCCTCAGGAAATACTTCTAAAAATTCATTCACAACAAGTATATTCTCAAGCTTCACCGTATCTCTTCCTGAGTCAAGGACTAAAGCTAAAAATGCTTCACATCCTTTTCTAAGACAACGTCTAGCTTGCATTGCTGATATAAAATTAGCATTAGCTTAAAATGACTGCCTTAAACTACTACTTCCTTTCCTTCATCATCCTTGAGAGTTACTATTTTCATTTTACAATTCACCACTACATGATGTTTCGATAACCAATCCATTCCCAGAATTACATCAAATTTATAAAAAGGCAACACAATCATGTCTATAGAAAACTCTTTCCCCTAAACTACTATAGGATAGATTTTATATACTTTATTGAGAATTACACTATGTCTGAATTGACTAGTCACACATACATCAAAATCTAACTTTTGTATTTTAGACATATCTATACCCAAATCCCTAATACAAATACAAAAATGAGTAGATCCAAGATCAATAAGTGCATGTATGTCATAATTATAGAGAGAAAAAGTACCAGCTATAACTTTTGGAGCATTTTGTTCCTCATAAGCTTTCATTGCATAAGCTCGACTAGAAACCTTTTGAGCCGAGGGTCTATCAACTGATTCTGACACATTTTAAGACTGAGATCCATGATGATTTGATCCACCCCTTCCTCTGCCTCTGCCTCTACCTCTACCAGATAAGGGTGCATTAGAAGCTCTCCTGCTACCTTGTTGCTTAAAATCGTGGTCCCATTTTAAAGGACAATTAGCCATAAAATGGTCAGTATTACCACATCTAAAGCATTCTCCAGCCAATTTTTTATAGTTACCCTAGTGATGCCTAGAACAATATGGATATTCTGGTGCTTGACCCCCACTCTATCTTCCTGAAGCTTCCTTCTCAGACTTAAACTTGGTAGTGGATTCTTGTTTCTTTCCTTTGCTAGTAGAACTAAAAATAGACTCAGTGGGCTGACCTTCTTGAACTCCTCTAAATCTCTTCCTAAAGGAAGACCCTCTTCTAGAACTACCTCTTTTAGCTATCTCATACTTCTCAACTTTCATGATGGTTATAACTAGTTGATTAAAATCCACCATATTCAGAGAAGTAAATCCAAAAATTTTTATTTAATTCTATCATTCGGCCCATCTTCAAAGTTTCTGCATTTAAAACTCATGTTAACATCTCCTTAGGAGCATACTTGCATAAATGGCTAAATTATTTTTCATACTTAGCCACAGATAAAGTTCTTTGTCTTAAATTCAAAAAATGCTTCAATTTCTCCTCTTTGTATGCCTCAGTAATATATTTCTTTTTGAACTTCGCCTCAAAGAATTCCCAGGTAAGTGGGTCAAGTAGTTAAGACTATCTTAAAACCAGCTTCCACCAATCATATGCCATGCCTTGAAGTAAGGACACAACACAAAATACTTTATGATCAATAGGACAATTAATTTCATCAAATATCCTCTCCATTTTTTCCAACTAGAACTCAGCTTCTTTAGATAGTTCTAAGTTAGTGCCCAAAAATTCTTTTGTTCCATTCTTTCTAATTTCATATATTAGTGTTTTGGGTATCATCATTCTTTACATAATTTAAGCCATATCCTGAGAAATTTTTAACAAAGCTTCTCCAGGAATAGCCGTAGGAATTTCATTTTGAAAAGATTTAATCTAACTGGCAAATTACTTTCAGCTGGTTCTTTTGTAGCATCCCTAGAGGAATTCTCCATCTATAATCTATAAGAAAATAGTAACTTCTGCATTAGGCCAACTTGACACTATCTCATGTTATAGAATCCTATACTTATATTGCCCAAAAAAGACTAAACCTAAGCTCTGATACCAAAATGAAACACCCTAAATCTAGTGTAACACCCTAATTCCTTAACCATGGATAATCATCAATCATCATCATCATCATCATAAACCTAGTAAAGGTCATGCAGAAATAATAATAATAATAAAAATAATAATAATAATAATAATAATAATAATAATAATAATAATAATAATAATAATAATAATAATAATAATAATAATAATAATAATAATAATAATAATAATAATACAGGCCATCATTACATGCCATAATAAGATAATTAAGCTTATAGATAAGATAAACATAACATAAATGGCCTTCAAGTATCCTGATATCCTCTAGGCAACTGCATCATGACTGATCCTCTAGAGCTTATCCTGGAACCTACACAGATAAACAAACTCGTGCTAAGCTATAAAGATTAGTGGGGAACAAAACTATGAACAATCTCATACAATTTTCTTCGTCAAACCAAAATCAGCTATCACAATAACATAACATATAAGATTACATTATTTGTCCTACCACATTGGACATTCCAAGGAGGTTTTAACCTTAACCATTAATGCCATCATTACCAAATCCGAAAGCATTGTATAAACTTATCTTATCCCTGAAACTTGTTAGTTAACGATAATCTTTAATCCTTCTCTTGTTACCTAGAAGATTCATGCATCTTATAATTCTTCTATTCAAGAATACTAATATTGTCGTTATATTCATACAACCGTCAACTTAATAACATTAACCAATTTGGTTACCTAACATGTGCATTTAACATTTATTCATAGCCAAAAAGAAGTGCTCATGTTATATAACATTTGCAAGAGATATTGTCATGCATGATTTCATTACATATATACAAACTTATCATTTTTGTTCAGGATTCTACACATGTCTTCCTTAATGCTATATTATTATGGCACTTTAAACACCATATAGATTAATATCATATCATGCTTTGCACTTTGATTTATATTAGAATTATACCTATACACATACATATATATTAATGTTCATATACACACAAACTTGCATGCCATTCAAATGAATAGGTATTATACCTCATGATTAACTGACACGGTCTCCATACCACATGCAAATATTTTCTAATTTTCCCATACATGAATGTTATTATGTATGTCATAGTTCATATAACGTTTAATTCAATCTTGTAAGCTTAAGGCCCTTGCAGCCCAACTATTCACCGTGAAACCAACTTACACTGGCAGTCACGTGCCGACCTTTCTCATGGTTGATGTAAGACATCTCAATCAAGTAACACATAACATGGCATTTCATTTCATAGCAACAGTTTATAGCTAACTAAAATTTAGAGTAAAGCAATAGAATATATCATTATCATGATTCCAATACATATATATAAGTGATGCGATCAATACATACGTTACTTTGTTTCTTGAACCATTTACATCTTTAATAGCCTGCCTACGTACTAGTTCAAAAGGTGGATAACAAGAGCAATGGATACTTGAAAGTATCAAACTATGGATATCCAAAGATATCAAACAATTGACCCAAACGGGGTCAAGCAATGGTTCCAGTAAGGAACAAACTATGGACCCAAACGGGGTCAAACGATGGTTCCATTAAGGAACAAGACCCAAACGGGGTCAACTTATAGCAGTTGCGACTGTATCTCTCTAGGCATGCCTATCTAATCCACAACTGAACTAAGACCCGCAGGCTTAACTTTTGAGGACATCTCTTAATTTAACATATTCTTCTTTACTTAACACATCATTTGGCTTAAAGCCACCTTTCATAAAAGAATGCATATCATTCTTTTCATACAACAATGTTGAGCTTTAGGCTCCATTACGTATGGATGCTGTCATATGATCGTATGCTTACATCAATTTTCTTTCATTCATATTATAATAGTTACATGTTTATGCAACAATAACAACACATCATCTTTCATGATTAGCATTACACGTACCCACATGCACCCGTACATATATGTGCAGTTTAAAAATGGCAATACATGATTTCATTACTCATACTTGTTCGCATATTAAATCAAGATACTCTTTATAGCATGCTCGAATCAATTCTACCACATATACTTACATAACTCAAGAATAGTTCTCAAGGACTTAGCTTGTTATTGCTTGTCGTGAGTAGTTTCCTTATTCTCATAATTAATCACATTACAACATAATCATATATAGCAACACTCAAGCATTCATGATTGAACAAGATTATATGATATGATAGAATAACTATGTTCTCATATGGCTTAAAGTCAACACTTCTTCATCTATAGCCTATTTAGCTCACTTTTATAGTCTATTATATCATAGGCAATAGATTATCTACCTTAACATTATCACATATATCATGATCATCTCATTTGTACTTTCTATTTTATAACATTATTTTCTTAGAGGAGTTGTATAAGATTATATCATCTTAATTGTTAGAACATTACTTGGAGAATTGTAACTTTTATTTTATATCATAGGGTATGAATAACATATGAGTATGATCCTTTACATCAAGATTCATCAGAGTAGAAACAACAAGTTATACACTTTAACATAGTTGCATATACTTAATCATCTTACTTGTATTTTTTATCTTATAACATTTTATGCTTAAGTAAGTTGTGTGAGGTCATTTCATCTTAGTCGTTAACACACTACAGATGCTCTTGCGCTAATCATATTGTATTATAGGCATGAACAAACAATGAGCAGATCATTACACATTACTGCTAATCATTAATTCTTCTTGTAACCTGGAGTATAACCAAGCTTCTATGATTTCATAATTTAATATAGCATGTGATGTTCCCTTTCTTTTAACTCGAAAATGCAACCTTATGACTATTGTCTTGTTATCACTAGGTTAAACCATAGTATTTGGACAGAACCCTTCATTGGCCTAGTGCATACCACTACAAAAAAACTGCCAATTAGCGACTAAAATTAGCGACGGACAAATTTTCGTCGCTAATTTTGCGACGGATTAGCGACTGTTTTATAATTCCATCGTGAGAAGAATATTTTCTATTTTTTGCGACGAAATAGCGACGGAATGAATAAACAGTCGCTAATTATTGGCGGGAAGTATACGCGCCATTTTTTGCGACGGAATTAGCGACGGACTATATCCGTCGCTAAATTTTATAATTTTTTATTCTTAAATTAGTTCCAGAAAATTTAGCGACGGATATTTTAGTCGCTAATTTTGGAGGGAAAATATAGAGCCTTTTTTGCGACGGTTTAGCGACGGAAATTTTCTGTCGCTAATAGTAATTTGTTACAGGTATACAATTAGCGACGGAAGTATTTAGTCGCTAATCCGTCGCAAATAAATTAAGAAATAATTTCTTTTAATTTCACTCACATGATTTATGTAGAGTTTTAAGTAATTTTAATATAGATCATATGAAATAAATATTTTATTTTGTAACAGAAAATTAGAAATTATTTTATAAGTTGATAATAATTTTTTATCAATTATACCAAAATCTAAAGTTATTTATTTAGAAAACTTATATTTTTAATAATAATAATAAACTAATTGTTACGATTATTATATATTTGCGTGTTCAAGATTAAAAAAATAAATATTTATAAAATAGTAATATAAAATTTATTATTTCATTCAAAATAATAATAAAAAAAATTTATAATTAATTTTTATTTTATAAAATTTAAATCAAATATTAAATTATTAGGAATTCTATTGATTTCTTTATCAATTATCCCCAAATATAAACTTATTTATTTAAAAAAATTACATTTTAATAATAATAATAAAGTAATTGTTATAAGTATTATATAGTCATATTATGAAAAATAATAAATATAAATATTTATATAATAATAATATAAAGTTTATTATTTCATTTAAAATGATTATGAAAAATTTATAATTTATTTTTATTTTGTTAAAATTTTGAGCAAATTTTAAATTATTAAAAAATTTAAAATATATATTTATAAAATTATCCTTGAATACAAGGATAAAATGATGAAATTTGGTAGGGGCATTTTAGTAATTTCAAAAATTTACCCTACATATAAAAATAACATTTTCTCTTCCCTCATATCTCTCCACCGTTTCAATTTAATGCGTATATGATTTTAAGCTTAATTTATTATTTAGTTGAATAAGAAAATAGAGTTCAATCCAAGACTTAAACTCATACAAGTCAAAATAAATAAATTTCCTAATATATATATATATATAGACACACACACACACACACACTTTTCAATTTTATTTCTATTATTTTTCAAAATATTCAAAGCTCCATCTAAACTCATTCTTACCATTTAACTTCACTACCGCGGTTACCTAATTGAGGGGTATGGAAGACTGAGAAAACTTACTGATTTGAAAATGGAGAAATGGCTTTGAAATTCTAAACATGGCCAGTTTAATAAATAAGTTAAGATATTATCTGATAAATCCAAATATATAGTCCATTTGAATCTGCATATTTACGGTTTGGTTGGATCTTCAAAGACAAATTGAACAGCTTTTATACGAAATAGTGAAAGTAAAGATTCAACGGTTAAGTATTTGCCGTTAGATCGGCCTGATATTTGGTGTGTACGTTTGAAACTCTTTGTTGTTAATTTTGAACGGTAAAGATTAGTTTTTAAGGTCTGTAAATTTAATTTTTGTTGCAAAAAAGAGGTTATTTTCTGGATTTTTTACGTAATGACCAGTTTTGTATACGAAAATGATCAAAAAATCATTTGCCGTTAGATTGGCCTAATTTTTGGTGAGTACGTTCGAAACTCCTTGTTGTTAATTTTGAACGGTGAAGATTAGTTTTTAAGATCTGTAAGTTTAGTTTTTGTTGCAAAAAAGATGCTATTTTCTGAATTTTTTACATAATGACCAATTTTATATGTGAAGACGATCGGAAAATCATTTGCCATTAGATTGGCCTTATTTATGGTGAGTACGTTCAAAACTCCTTATTGTTAATTTTGTACGGTGAAGATTAGTTTTTAAGATCTGTAAGTTTAGTTTTTGTTGCAAAAAAGAGGATGTTTTCTGGATTTTTTACGTAATGACCAGTTTTGTATACGAAAATGATCAAAAAATCATTTGCCGTTAGATCGGACTGATTTTCGGTGAGTACGTTCAAAACTCCTTGTTGTTAATTTTGGACGGTGAAGATTAGTTTTTAAGTTCTGTGAGTTTGGTTTTTGTTGCAAAAAAGAAGTTATTTCTAGATTTTTTACGTAATGATCAGTTTTGTATACGAAGACGATCGGAAAATCATTTGCCGTTAGATTAGCCTGATTGTTGGTGAGTACGTTCAAAACTCCTTGTTGTTAATTTTGTACGGTGAAGATTAGTTTTTAAGGTCTGTAAGTTCAGTTTTTATTACAAAAAAGAGGCTGTTTTCTCTATTTTTTACGTAATGACCAGTTTTGTATACGAAGACGATCGGAAACTCATTTGCCGTTAGATTGGCCTGATTTTTGGTGAGTACGTTCAAAACTTCTTGTTGTTAATTTTGAATGGTGAAGATTAGTTTTAAGGTCTGTAAGTTCAGTTTTTGTTGCAAAAAAGAGGCTGTTTTCTCGATTTTTTACTTAATGACCAGTTTTGTATACGAGGACGATCGAAAAATCATTTGCAGTTAGATTGACCTGATTTTTGGTGAGTACGTTCAAAACTCCTTGTTGTTAAATTTGAACGGTGAAGATTAGTTTTTAAGGTCTGTAAGTTCAATTTTTGTTGCAAAAAAGAGGTTGTTTTCTCGATTTTTTACGTAATGACCAATTTTGTATACGAAGATGATCGAAAAATCATTTGCCGTTAGATTGGCCTGATTTTTGGTGAGTACGTTCAAAACTCCTTGTTGTTAATTTTGAACGGTGAAGATTAGTTTTTAATGTCTGTAAGTTCAATTTTTGTTGCAAAAAAGAGGCTGTTTTCTCGATTTTTTACGTAATGACCAATTTTGTATGTGAAGACGATCGAAAAATCATTTGCCGTTAGATCGGCCTATTTTTGTTGAGTACGTTTGAAACTCCTTGTGTTTATTTTTGGACGGTGAAGATTAATTTTTAAGGTCTGTGAAAATTTAAAATGATTATGAAAAATTTATAATTTATTTTTATTTTATTAAAATTTTGAGCAAATTTTAAATTATTAAAAATTTTAGTTATATATATTTACAAAATTATCCTTGAATACAAGGATAAAATGATGAAATTTGGTAGGGGTATTTTAATAATTTCAAAAATTTACCCTACATATAAAAATAATATTTTCTCTCCCCTCACATCTCTCCACCGTTTCAATTTAATGCGTATATGATTTTAAGGTTAATTTATTATTTAATTGAATAAAAATTAATTAATTGAATTAACTTCAGTTTTTAATAATTGAAATGTCTAGTTCTATAATTAAATTATTTTTATTCAAACTTAATTGTTACGTTCCAAAAATCTGAAATCATGCAAGAGCACTTTTAATACGAGTGTACAATATTTTGATACTGGTTCTAGGATTGATTTGTTTGCATAATTTCAAAATTTTAAAGTGATAATTTGAATTTAAAGCAAAAATTTAAGAATTAATGACAAAGGATTTAAAACAAATAAATATATAATAATTATTAAAATAATAATAATAAGATTTAAGTTTCTTATTGGATAATAATAATAATAATAATTTAAGAAGACTTTAAATTCTTGAGTCGCCTTCAGTGCCTGTAACGACCAAAAATTTTTGAGTCGTTTGAAAAATATTTTAATAAATGAACAGTATTTTGATACCGGCTCATGAGAATCAATTATTGAGGATCCGATGAGTAAGTGTGTAAGTTTAAAGTTAATAAATTAATAATTTTTAATTAAAGTATGATTTAAGCAATAACAAGAAATTAAAATAAATTAATTTACAATAATTATTTGAATAATAATAATGAAAAAAAAAATAATAAACAATAAATTTGTGGCCACAAATTGAA
Source organism: Excoecaria agallocha (assembly GCA_037975025.1). Taxonomy (NCBI): domain Eukaryota; kingdom Viridiplantae; phylum Streptophyta; class Magnoliopsida; order Malpighiales; family Euphorbiaceae; genus Excoecaria; species Excoecaria agallocha. Next base: position 18,728,140 of record CM075807.1, read on the forward strand.
AAACAAAAGAGCAAAAGGTAGATATTTCATGACCTAAAATTGTGGCCATTAGTTGAAAAAGAGGTGAGGCCATCATTTGAAGAAAAAAAAAAAAGAAACAAAAACGGGAAACAGAGAGGGAGGGGCCGGCGATCCTTTCGCCGTTCAGGGGGCTGAGCGTCTCCGGCGAGCACCTCATCGCCGCCGCTTCCTGGATATCCTTTCCGTTACCGACCACAGCATTTAAAGCCTGAGTCTCCTTCTCGCTTCCTCTTTCCAGCCGCAACTCTCTCCCTCCGTTTCGGCAAGCCAAGGCGGCAGGTGGCGACACCACCACCACCTGTCGACTACTGGAAGTAAGGTGAGCTTCCCGGTACCGATCGTTTTCCCCCACTTGCCGGAGATGGCTAAATCGGATAGAGGGGGCTGCTGGCGGTTTTTGTGAGATCCCGATCAAAATGAACGGCCACGAAGCGGGTGAACGCCACCGGAAAACTACTAGTGGATCCGGCTACTAGTGGACAGCGGCGGGGTGCCTCCGACGAGGTTCCGGCGAACCTCCGGTGAACTTCCGGTGAGCTAAATGCTTCATTTTGTTACTTGTAATTTTTTCCACCTCCGTACGATATATGCAGTTTATTATGTTTATATATATCTGTAAGTTTATTATATATGCAGTTTTGTTACTTCAGGTATATTACTATTAAATTTAAAAATCTTGTTTGCTTAGACTATATATGCAGTTTATTATGTTTATATATATCTGTAAGTTCTGTACAAATATTATGAGTAAATTGTTGGTGTTTAGGTCACTAAGGAAGCTGTTCAAGGTAGATGCAGATGATTACATGTTATCCATATGTGGTAATGATGCACTTCGTGAGCTATCCTCTCCTGGTAAAAGTGGTAGCTTCTTTTACTTGACAAATGATGATAAATATATGATAAAAACAATGAAGAAAGCAGAAGTCAAAGTAAGTTTATATTTTTATCATCAAGCTGTGAATAAAACATGAATTTTCGTTGCCTATTTCATAGTTTTCATCTTCAAATTGTGTACTGCCTCATTTCGCAGGTGCTTCTGAGAATGCTTGCTGCATATTACAACCATGTTAGAAGGTTTCAATTCCTAACTGTTTTCTATACTCATTCACTTAATGGTGGAATATGTTTCAATTGTTACTTTATGTAAATAGATGATGGCAATTGTTACTTGTTTGTGGACGCTTGTAATTTCATCTACATTGATTAAATAATGTAGTCTACTTATATTTGTTTTGGATTAAATAACTGGACTGTCTTGGACTCCTGGATCAGCTGCTTATAACACTTTTAGGTACTGTACAAATCCTCATATGCCCATTACTCTACCCCTTTTCAGATCATGGATAAGTATGGTATGGCACAGAAGTGAATAAACAATTCTTTGGAAGTCAAATTAATTATTATTATTATCTGTTTTGAATTCCTTGAAAGCATTCATATTCCCTTGCCAATAGATGCAAACAAAAACCATGTTGTAATTCAGTGGCTGATATCTACTTCTATATAATACTAATATCTTGTAAATGATACTAACAAATATAGATGACTGAGTTCATTACTTGTTAACGAAGGAAATTAGGTATATAGTTCACCAATACTCAAACAAGAAAATTGGTCACTGTACTGTACAAAATTTTGAAGATCACAATATGATGTGGCAATATAAAGTTTGAACATTTGGATGGATAGTCTTAGTTATATTAAAATAATACTAAACCCAAAAATAGAATGGTTGTCAGGGAAAGAAACAAATAATATAATGGCATTTGTTAGAAGCGAAATTAATAAAAACTGTAGGTAGGACCTCTGTGTTAGTACGTTGCTTCTAGTTATTGGACTATAATTTTAGCAACTGCTGTAATATGCTATTAAATAAATAAATAAACAAAAGTGTCGGTCCATATTGTATTACCAAATGAGCAAAGATAAATTAAAAACTAAGTATTCAATAATTTTGTAATTTATGTCAATAGCCAAAATTTTGAACATGTTAGGCAATGAATTCTATGTTGGTGCTTATAAGGTAAAATTAGCAAATATGGTTAGTATCATCTTGAACACATGTATATGTGTCATATCATCACTTGCTGAATCAGTGTGTATTTGTTTGTTGAAGGACGGTTCTGTTTGGAGAACTAACAAGTTCATAGATATTTGCCAATTACCCATGGGCCATTCACCGGATTTGCGAGTTTGGGAACGGCATTTGTTGTACTGCGTTCCTGTGAGTTTTTTTCTCCACTCAAGCTTTCTTCTCCAATTTCTACATTTATCCGATTTTTATTTCTATAATGATGATGTATTAGGGAGAGAGTATATTCTTTACTGTTTCCAAAGGCTCCTTTTATGCAGAAATTGTTATAGAGTATATGGTTATGCTGTAGTAGCTTTTAGAATGAAATGACATAAAATGTTATTCATAGAATAAATTTGCAGATCTTGAGGGCAAGACACATTTTCATGGGATCCTAGTTTGAATGCGGTGCAAGCTGAATCCGACCTGTTAAATTCAGAGTGCATCATCCGCACAGCAGGTACTGCTAGCATTTTCGGATGCTACTGGTCTTGGTCTCGGTCTTCTATTTATGTCTGAATGGAGGAATCTAAAAGCTGCAGATTGCAATTTTTCTTCAACCTGATGATTCATGAAATCTTGAGTTTGGCTTATGAAAAATTGCTGGAAACTTGTTCAGTTCGGTGGCTATTTCTTATTTTCTACTTCTATGATTAATTACAAAAAGCTCTATTGTGACTTTAAGATGACCAGGTAATAATCATATATTGAGGATTAACCAATTAGTAATTAGTCATTCTTCTTTATGGATTTATTTTTGACACTAAAATGGATGCCTTCGTTATAAGATTGATGTTTTTTGATGCTAGTTAAGAATTATTCTAGCAAGTACAAATCATATGCAAATGGGTCAATTCATCTGCATCCTTTTTGATGCTAGTTATGAATTGCTGAGTTTGTTTATTGTAATTTGCAGTGGGTGTAGGGGGTTGGGTGGGTGAGGATTTTGGGTTTTAATGATGTCATGTAAGCTAGAGCTGTTTTGGCTTGGTCGACCCTTTGTATCATATAAAATATTGAACTTGATGCAAATGGTGCTTATCTAATATGTTCTTTTTAATTTCTTTCAAAATCATAGACTTGCTAATTACATTGTGGTGTCTAACCACTTTCTTGCTGCAGCTTGTTTAAACTTTTCAGGCGCTCGTGAAGCAAAATTGTAAGGAGCATGTTCTACTTGTCTTTCTTACCATATGCATTGCAATATTTCTATTGATGCTAACATCCACGTTATGAGATGTATGCAGGCGATTTCTAAAGGACGACAAGGAAGGGAAGCACAAAATATTGTGAGGGTAAGTCGTAATGCGTTATTTCTTCATTCTTGAGACATCTTTTGAAATGCTTACAAATCATTAATTTATATATATGTACAAGTTTATTTAGCTAACTTACGTCTTAAAGGAGTTAGCACAGATGTGCTTATAACTGGATATGAACCAGTTTTAGTAAAGTAAGTGTTAACATTTTAAAAGAAGCATTTTCATTCTATATTTTGTTCAGGTATATTATAGTTCCATTCTTATATGAATTTTATAGCGTCTATGATATTCTGCTGCACTAGAGGAAGTAGATAGCTGTATATGTGTCATGTGTTGGCCTTGGTTGAATTCAAAGACTTGAACTTTCCATGATATTTGCTCTGGGGTTTGCTTCAAGTATGCTTATTTTACTCACTAGGGACTCTAAGTCGTTTGTTCCACTAGAAGCTTATCATTACTGTTGCTGTCATTTTCATTTAATTTTGATTAATTGAAGTTGCTAATTTGTGTAGATGATGATTGGAATTTGTGACACGTGTTAATGGGTTTGGTTTTCAATGACGATTGAAGGTGGAAAGAAGGATTGATTTGGTCTATGGAGGTGGGAGCGTGGGATTGATGGGTACGTCTTGTTTCTCAGGCAGTCCATGGAACTGGAGGTGGTAGAAATCCTAATGATGAGCTGCTTGTCAAGTTCCTTTTCCTATTGCCAGTTTTTGCTCCAGTTTTCTTATTTGTAATGATAAAATTGGGATAAGAAATCAAATTTATTATGTTAGATTGGATATTTTGTTATTAATTACTTGTGTTTTAGGGAAATGGATTGTATAAGCAATACTTTGTATTATATATTGTTATTTATTGTAATGAATTCATTATAAATTATGTATATATATATATATATATGAAAATATAAAATTATTTATATAGTGTACAGGATGCAAATTTAAATATATCAAAAAAATTTAAATTATGCAATAATTTAGCGACGGATTCGCGACAGCAACTGTCGCTACAGAGAATTTAACAAATAATTAGAGACCAACCTTTCGTCGCTAAATTTGGATTTAGCGACGCAATTAGCGACGGATAATTTAGTCGCTAAATATTATTATTATAATTCGGCGACTAATTAGGAATATAAATTAGCGACGGAAAAAAAATTTGCGACGAAACTTTTCGTCGCTAAATTAGCGACTGATTTTTGAATCCGTCGCTAATATATTAGCGACTGGGCTATTAGCGACTGTTCGTCGCGCCGTCGCTAAATTATATTAGCGACGGAATTTTGGCAATTAGCGACGGAAAATGCCGTCGCTAATTTCCAGTTTTTTTGTAGTGTACCTTATATTGATTTTATAAGACACATTGCATAACATATCATTTAAGTTACTATATTGCCACATGTTATTCTTAGTTCGATGATCATTAGGCCTTATCATACCTTGCTGCATCATAATCCATATTAACATTGCCATGCGCATGCTCCTCTAATTTAGAGTTCAAGTGAACCATCATTACTTAACTCAATGTGTTTGATTTCTTTAAGTTTCACACTCTCTATATGTGTGCGGAGGTTCCTCAATTAAATGATCATGCCTTATGCACCTTTGGGTAACTTACAACATGATTCAATCTTCATCCTATTATAATAACATATTGGTGGCTTAGATTTCTTACAACTTAGTTCCATTTACTTTCTCTTACCATGCCCTTCATGTCATCTAATTTTTGACAATGCTTCATCTTATGATCTTGCTTTTCTAAATTATACCTCTATAGACTTTAACATAGAATATTGGTTTTCATAACCTATTAATCCATCAACATTTAACTTACATATTAACCATAACTTAGTGAGCAATCATCATCCTCACATCACTCATGGTTAACTTGTTTATCCCAATTATACACCCCCCGTCATTGGTTCATAAGTTACTGAATGTTTTTGCAGCTTGAGTGTAGAAGAACTATTTGAAAAGAGAATGTATAAATAGCTAGGCTTTGCTTGAGGAAAATAGCCAAGTGGCGGTGCACGAATCGTGAAGGCGTTCACGAGTTGGACAAGATTTCACGACTTGTGAAGTCATTCACGAGTCAATAGAAGGCTAAAACTAGGTTCATGAGTCGTGAAGGCTTTCATGAGTGGAGAAAAGGGGTGAGCTTTATGACTTGTGAAGAAGTTCATGAGTGAAGAGATAAAAGGATAGGTTCACAACTCCTGAAGAGGTTCATGAGTGAAGAAAAATGGGTAAGGTTCTCGACTCGTGAAGGAGTTCATGAGTGAAGGCAAGAGGTGCACGACTCGTGATAGACTTCACGACTCGTGAAGAAGTTTACAACTCATGAAGAATGTCACTACTCGGCACCCTAAGAAAGAACACTTCTTGGATTAGAAACTGATTGATCTGCTCTTCATTCAATCGAAAATAGAAATAATCCCATAATCCAAATGATCTTCAAAACTCATTTTAAAACAAATAATCCTTCCTTACTCATCTTAAAACAAATAATCTTAACATTTCTCATTTAAGAATCCAAACATCAAAACCCTGGTCTCTATAAACCTATCCATAGATAACAAAATCACAGCAATTCCCATACCTGTTATTCAAGCTTGAACTCTTCCAACATTCATTGATCTAGTACTCTTTCTCCTTTATTTCCTTACACATGATGACAACAAGATCTTGAAACCTCTCATCACCAAAGGAATCACAAGTTAAAAGAAAAGAAAGAAGAAGAGATCTCAAAGGGAAAACATTACCTTCATGATGCTCAAACAATAAACCCTAACCTTCATCTTCTCCAAACCGTAACCTAAGAGTGAGAGAGAGAGAGAGAGATATCTCCCTCAAATGCCGATCCACCCTCCAAATCCCCCAAGGGTTCCTTCTTTAAGAAGCTAAATACAAGAGTTAGTGGGGGTAAATATATCCCTGGGGAAATTACCACTATACGCTTACATACAAATAAACCCCTATTATTCCAATTTCTTCCAAATTAACCCCAAGACTTTTAAATTCACTTTAATTGTATCCTTTTTCTTTAATTTAATTTAATTTAACTTAACTCATATACTTACATGTTGAAATTACCAAATTACCCCTCTTGGGACTTAACCTTGATAATTGCAAAATAATCCAATTTTGCCTTAATTAATGATAGTCCTTATTAATTAGCAATAATCCTCTTAGGGTCATGATTGGGTCCTTACATCTAGTGTCTTTATCATATATTATATTACACATTTTATTCATATTTTAGTAGGTTATTAACCCAATTAAATCAACATTAATCATATCATATGATCAATTTAATCAAACAACATGTATATTAATTAGGTGTTTCTCACAACTTCAATTACTTCAATTACATATGCATAACCACTCATCATGCAACCCACTCATCATATTCATGTTGGATACAACTACCTTAATCTATTAATTATCATGCATAGCATTCAGCATTTCATCTAATATATATATATATATATATATATAAGCATTCTAGTTCTATATGCATGCACATACTAACATTTTTCTGATGAGCTTGTTGCAATATCACCTATCCATAGGATATACATATATTATATAACCTTTTTTTATACATATTAAACATATTAAAAAAATTTATACAATGTTAATCAAAAATCCCTATAATGACTTCTATGAACTGGTGTCGGCCTGTCCTGATGCACAGAACTTTCCTTTGTAAAAGCTTGGACTATAGAACCTACACAGATAAAATAACCTGTGCTAAGCTATAAAGTTAGTGGGGATACTAAATATGGAAGACAACCACTCAAAGTGATTGTCAGAATCATTTAATCATACATAAATTGGAAACAATAACAATAACATATTAAAAATAGGTATATGATGATAAAAATATAATGTTTTGAACAACAACATAACCCTACATATAATTCATCATCCTTAAATTTCAACATTTCTTAAAATGATCTACACACACACACACACACACACACACATATATATATATATATAACATGCATTAGAAACCACAGTTAAATATGTTATTCCATATATTATATGCAGAAGTTATAGTGTAATTGTCTATGATGTATTTATACTTTAACTTTGCCTGCTTAAGTTCTAAAGGTAGATAACAGGAACAGTGGATACCCGAGGGTATCAAAATGGTTAATATCCAAAAATGTCTAAATTATCGACCCAAACGGGGTCAACTATACGGTGGATTGGTCAAATAGACCCAAACGGGATTAGCTAACAACCTAAATGGGGTTGTTTATGATCTAATAGGATCATCTATACTTTAAACCTAAACCAGTGGCAGTTGTAATATCCCTATAGGCTCCTATTTATCCACAATTGAACTCTAGTAGCAGGCAATATAGTTTTCAAGTTCATTTCAAATATCATGCTTGTACTTGTATTATACAATTTGCATATGTATGTGATCATATAAAAATACACAATCTCCAGTGCATAAACAAGTATTCATATAGCAATACGAGTACCGGTATTTGAATCTATATATCATTATGATCATATACATAAACATGTTATCATTAGGCACCACATGTGATTATAGTCGTGCTAAAACATCTCTTATTTCATAATATAAGTGTATGTTCAAAAACAAATTTACTCTATCATAGGAGTATATACATGTAAGTATATTAGCATATAACAAGTATGTACATAAGTTTGATCATATATGAATATTTGATATTATTATCAATAATCATTACCTATGTACATATATATATATATATATATATATATATATATATATATATATATATATATATATATATATATATATATATATATATATATATATATATATATATATATATATATATATATATATATATATATATATACCGTTATCAATGATCACATGCCATATATAATTCAACGTGCTTTCATGTTGGCACACATTTAACATAATGACATGTAAATAAGATATATATGTCATGACTCAATTTTATATTCTTTGATACATGTATTTCTATGCTAGAAATTGCTTTATTTATAATGAAAATAACTTAGATGCCCATTACAGTCAATTTGGGACCTTTAAGTGAGGTTTAGGTGAAGTCCAAAGGGGTCATAGTCATTAGGTAATACCTATTAACCGTGACATAGGTTGCATTTCAATTCTGGATTGAAAACTGGACTAACTCACAGTCATTACCTAAAATCTAGTAACCGTGACCTATATTTTGCCCAGAGGTAGAATTCTATATTCAATTTGCATAATGTTTTTTACCAAGAAAATATCATTTTTAGCAAACATTTTCTTCTTCAAAATTTTTCCCTGTGTTTCTCATTTCTTGAACATCAAAAATCATTTCAATATCATCTTTATAACTCAAGATATTCACATTTTTCTGAATACTATTCCTAATGATAGTGCAGTGAATAGGTCCGAATTTAATCTAAAATTTGATAAGCTTAAAAAAAGAATTAAGCTTAAATTCCTCATATGAATTGTAGATTTTGAAGTCTAGTTTTCACAAAAATTAACCTCTTAGCATTCTTACTAGTATACACAAAAATACATTATTTTTAGTACAACCTGTTCTAGAACCGAAATTAATAGCATATTTAAAATTCAATTAATCATATGGATGACTTAAAGGCAGATTTAGTGCTAGGTCCCTTCTACAAATTTGTAGGCATATCTCTTATGTAACTTTAGAAATTGAAATGGTCACAATTTGAGTTTTGTAGTTCAATATATGCTGAAAATACAGTCATTAGTTCACAAGACTTCATATCTTCTCTTTAGGTGACACTACTTTGAACTTGTTTCTCTTTTCAATTGTTCAAACTACAAAACATTTAAATCATATTTCTACAAATATCATCCACATACAAGTATGAGAATTTTGATCCCATACCTTGGTCAAAAATTCTTCTAGCCGTCAATCTTGCGCCTTTCCTTTCCCTTTGCTTTTTCCACCTTTTTCTTCACCTTTAACAACAATTCATTCTCTAAACATAAATCTCTAGCATTTTACTCAATCAACCCTCAATAAAATAATAATAATGATAATAATAATAATAATAATAATAATAATAATAATAATAATAATAATAATAATAAGAAGAAGAAGAAGAAGAAGAAGAAGAAGAAGAAGAAGAAGAAGAAGAAGAAGAAGAAGAAGAAGAAGAAGAAGAAAAAGAAGAAGAAGAAGATGATGATGATGATGAGAACCAAATTAAAATTATTACCTTAATGATCTACACTAACTTTTTCTTGAATAAACAACATGCAAGCTTCATTTCTTTATTTTTAGAGAGAATGAAAGAGAAGAAAATAGGGACTCCTCTCTTCAATTTCTATCCCACTCTCCCCCTCTTCTTATCTTTCTCTCTCCTTCATACCACTTTTAGCTTTTATAAAGGAAGGAAAAATTCATTTGTTAGTCCCTTAAAAACTTGCATGTCTCAAACATTTCTCTCACCTTTTTGCGTGTTACACATTGACCTCTCCCTTTTTATGCTTCTCTTAAATTAACCACTCATGTTTTTTCCTTTAACCACAATTAACCCTTAAAAAGCCACAATAACAAATGGACTCCTAAATTAATATTTCATGCTTCAATTATACCCTTGAATATTATTAAACCAAAAATAATAATTTAATTTCTTTCATGCAATTAATATAATAAAAGAATTTATCACTTGTCCTATCCCTTATATGAAATTCACATTTATAATTTTATCTCAATTAATTATAACCCTATTAAAAGCATGCATTTCTAACAAGGGTCATGTTAAGGGCCTCACAATAATCATCCACTTTATGCTTGATTTATTCCTTATTTCCTACTTATTTCACGTTTAAACCTCATTTTACATTGTTATCTTGAATTATTTCTCACTTACTTTCAAATTCCTATAGTTATATAATGTGATTATCATGCTAAAATTAAAAAATTAAATTAAATATAGTGTAGCTTTTAGCCATTAACCTCTTTTCAAGCTCTCCTCCATAGCTTCTCTTTATTTCTACATTTTCTTCCATTTTTTCACCTTGATTCCACTTGGTTCCCTTGAGTTGTTTCCTTAACATTTCCTCATCCATAATTCAATTCAATTCAAAAGATGAATTTTTATGTCAAAACCTATCTTGAAATCTAGTTAAAATAATAAATAGTCATTAATCACACTTACTTTAATTTTTTGTTCAGCCTTTCTCTTCACCATTTCCTCCACTTTCTCCACACAACATGATAGAGCATGAGCTCTATAGATGGTTTTAAATGGAATTAGGACTTTCGAATTGTTTAGAGTGAAAGATTAAGTAGGATTACCTAAGGGAAAATTGAAGAAAAATGGAAGAAATGGGAGCTTTGAGGGCTTAATGGAACAAGGGAGAAAATAGCTAAATTCTCTATATTTTTCACATTTTTCTATCCTATATACCCATGTGAATTGGGCCAAATCAGGTCCAAGCACTTTGGCCCAATTTCACCTAAATAACCCAATTTTAGCCTAAATAATTCCTTCACTAATTCCATTGCCCAATTTCTGATTCCAATCAATTATAACCCAATTTCTAATGACAATTATCCTTTTGAACCAATGAAAAATCAAACTCGGTTTTCACCATTTGTCAAAAATAAATGTTCCACTCATCAAAATGCTCCAAAATTTTATCCTACATGTCCTGACATGTTTAAGAGAGTGTGGTTAAAATTTGAAGACATTCTAAGAGTTTTTCAATATAATTCCAACTTTGGAGGGGAAAATCAGCCAATCTAAAACCCAAATATTCAAAATTCCCCAAAAAAATTAAATTTCACTTCTATATACTAATTTAAACTATTTCTAATAGATCTAGGCAATAAAAAAATTTTGGAGGTCCGTGGAATATTTTTGAGTCCGGTCAAACTTTTGGTCAACTCTTTTTACAGTACTGGACAAAATTTTTGTTGTTTATTTTGAGGGGCCTATTTAGCCTCTATTTTATCTCAAATTGTACCACCAAACTCCATTTAATACCTATTTCATTATTCCAGTGTTAAGTCAAACTACCCGCTAGGTCACCCATCCTCAGATTTCCTTGGCCTAAGGACGTTTAACACTTATGCGCTTGCAAATTTTTCTATAATGTATTGCTGTAATTACTCTAAAAACTACCGCAGGGTTAGTGTTAATGCTCTACAATGTGCCATGTATGTCAGATGTAAATTTTTGGGTGTTACAAAGTAGTATAAAATATAGTAAAACAAACAAAACACATGCATAAAACTCATAAAATGATGTATAAGTAACCAAAGTGACTATGCTAGATTGTATGGCATCAAATTCACCGACACTTGAACCTTGCTTGCCCTCAAATAGGAATGCAAAAATCCAAGTGGAAAAACTAACAAAAGCATTTATCTTCTAAGTTAGGAAAAATTTTCCCTAAGATCACCTTTATTATGAATGAGTACTTAAAAGAAAATAGCCAACAACTAGTTTCCATTGCTCAACAATGATAGAATAAACAAGTTGCATAGCGTAGTCAATAAATTTAAAATACTATCTCAAGTTATTAAAATCAAAATCAAGAACATATAGTCAATAGTCTAACCAAACTATTCAACTAGGATAGACAATCTTCAAACTTTGAAGTTCAAGAACAAACATAGCCATTAGGACAAAGTTAAGCTCACACATCAACTCACAATTCTCATGGCATTTTTAGACACTCATAAATTTTCTATGTACTTTGTAATTTTGTTGGTGCATTTTCTGCTGGATCCCACACTTTTTATTTAATCAATCTTAATGGGTGCATTTTATTCTCCATCCCACAAAATGACTTTCATTTTTTTTCTTTTTTTATTTTTTTTCATTAGTGTCCTTATCCATTATTGAAAAGTGAGCTATGTGTATTATGACTATAGTTTCCCTAGGTTTTTAAATACTAAACTTGAATAATGCCATCTTAGTCTTAAGTATAGTTAGAAAAGTGACTAAAAATTCTATAGACTTTGAAAATAATAATAAGAAATAGTAAGAAAAACTTAAAGCCTATACTACATGAAACTTTAGATTCTACCAATTGAGCGTAAAAAATAAGCTATTGACATAACATTAACATGCACTCAATCATATTAAGACAAACTTATAGGAAACTATCATAAACATAAAAAAAGATAAATGAATATGCATCAATATAGTGTAACACAATGCATGCAAAATAAAAAAAAATCATGAATAAAACTAAAAACTAAAACATGCAACATCCCTTCCCCCATGCTTAAAATTTCACATTGTCCCCATTGTGAACCTAAAAATATCAAAACAAATGGAAAGAAAAACTTCCCTTAATCATCTGAAGAAGAAGGTGGAGGTGAAATTACCACATAATCCTTTTAGGCTATAAAAGTATCAATCCTATGTTCCATTCTCCTTTACCTCCTAGCTAGATGAAGTGTCATGGTCTCCACTAAATTTAATTAATGTTTCATTGATTGTTGATTTTTCAGCACTTACTCCCAAACCCTTGATGATCGACTAGAAGAACCATAAGATGCACAACGAGAAGCACCATATGTTGGCCCACTTACATCTCCATAAGAAGGAGCTGGAATTATAGCTAATGCTTCATGAGATTCCTCCTCTTGAGGCATTCCAAAATTATGCTTTGCATCCCCACTCTCTTCATCCTCTACTTCACTCTCTTCCTCCTTTTGTGGTGGTAGTGGTAGTGGTAGTGCCAATCCTCTCAGATAAGAATGAGAACAGGCAGGTATGAATTGCATGCAGGTATTAACCACCTCACCATGTATCAAGGTTCTCCTAGTGAAATATGAACACTCAAGCAAACAAGTAAAATCATTCAAATTAACATTCAAAGCTTTAGCTATAATGGTGACTACAAGATTATGAGTAATAGGGTTGTCCTTCTTAAAGGCACATGTTAACCTTGATTGAAAATCCAATAAGTCTAACATACTTGCTTTTGATTATGAATGCACCATATAAGGAATAATTCTTGATATGAAACCCTATTGAACTCAAACTTATGAAAAATAACACATGCAAGAACTTTATACAAAAGCCAAAACTGTAAATCTTTTATAAACATTGCCTTTCCCTTCTTAGGTTGGAAAGGTGTTCTCAAATTAGTAAAAAATATCCGAAACTCATTAGCATTAAAATTCTTAGGAGGGTCACACATTCCATCCCTCTTGACACCAAATACTTTATGCATAAAGGAATATGTGAGTGTGTGTTTTTCTCCTAACATAAGAAATCCTACTACCCTAAAGTCATTCTCATTTACTTCCAAAGTAGTATAAAACTTCATAAGCAAGTTAACAATAGTAGGCTTATACATTGAAACAAATTTACTGAGACCACATGAATTTAAAAGAGTAGTAAAGGATTCTAACATACTAAGGTCCCTTAAAAGGGTAATAAAAAGATACATACAAGATACAATCTCTCTAGGTTTAAGAGAAATGAACCTTGCACTCTCCTCATCAATGAAGATTGGAAATGGACTCTTGTAAACTGAACTCAAGTCCTATCCTTATGAAACCTCCTCTTATGGCTTTGATGATGCAGAGTCCTTTGTTCTTGGCTTTTGTATAAAGATTAGAAGCAAAAGAAAAAAGAGCACATAAAAAAGAAGAAGAACAACAACAACAACAACAAAAATATAAAGCTTATTAATAGAGTTTTGTAGGGAGAAAATGAATGAAACCAGATATTTAGTGAGAGAAACTAAGAAAGAGTCAAGAAGAATAAGGAAATAAAGGATATATATATATATATAAGGAAATAACTCCTTGGGAAATTTAAAAGGTTGCAACAATAAAATGATATGAAGACTAATATTTATAGGGAAGAAAAATTTTAACAGGGATGAAAAAAAGTAGGAAAGGATATGACTTGAAATGGGAAAGGTCATGACCTTTTAGGGTTTCTCACACCTTTTTAAGAGAATTTTAAAAAGTAACTTCAAAAATAACAAAAAATGAAAACCAAAAATACAAAAGTGAAAAAGGAAATTTAAGATATGGAAAAATATTGAAATTTCCAGCAAGATTGGTGTTGTTATGAGTAGACATGGGTGGAACGACTTGGCACACATGTTGTCTGTAATGAGTTAGCACACTTGGTGGTGAGTCGACACAGATGCAACTCTGTATAAGTTGACATGTCTATTTGTGACTTGGTATGCAATTGTTCTAGAATGACTCGGCATACTTGGTGATAGTTAGCACAGTCTAGCCAAGTCGACACTCTTGCTATTTATGCCAAGTAGGCATAGGTGGACCGAGTTGGCACACTTCCCTAAAATCTCAAAAAATAAAAACAACAAAAACATAAAGAAAAACATTAGGCCATGAATAATAATGTGTAAAAATGAATAATAGCATAATAATAATGGTAAACAAACCTAAAACCATGCTAAAGACTTTTAAAATGAAAGATGTGTAAAAAGAAAATACTTAACGAAAACATGTGTAAAAATGAAAAGCATTAAGTAATGTGAGAAACAACCTCCTTAGGTGCAGAGAGAGTATGCAATTTCACCTCACAAATAGACTTACCAATAAGATATGGCTTGAGGCAATGACCATTAACCTTAAACATTTCTCCCTTGTCATTTTCAATATCAATTGCTTCATATGCATAAACCTTAACCACTTTAAAAGGACCAAACCATCTAGACTTGAGCTTCCTAGGTAATAACCTTAATCTTGATTTATATAGAAGCACCAAATCACCTTTATAAAATCCCCTTTTAAGTATATACTTATCATACCACATCTTAGTGCGATCTTTGTATAACTTTGCATTCTCATAAGCATTCCTCCTTAACTTCCCTAACTCATAAAGTTGAACTAACCTCTTTCTACTAGCTTGCTTCGTATCAAAATTCAAAGCCCTTATTGCCGAATAAGCCTTATGTTTATACTTTACGAGCAAGTGACAAGACTTGCCATAGATTAATTGATATGGGGTAAGACCTATTAGAGTTTTAAAGGCTATTCTATATGCCTATAATGCATCATCTAACTTCAATGCTTAATTTTTCCTTGATGAAGAAACTATCTTTTTCAAAATCCACTTTAGCTCTCTATTATTTACTTTAACTTGTCCACTAGTATGGCGCTGATATGGAGTAACAACCTTTTGTGTTACCCCATAATTCTTTAATAAAGCATCAATCACATTATTGTAGAAATGGGAACCGCCAACACTAATAATAGCTCTAGGAGTACCAAACTTAAGAAATATGACTTTCTTGAGCATCTTCCTAACCATTTTGCCATCATTAGTGATAGTAGGCACTACTTCAACCTATTTAAAGACATAATCTACCATGACCAATATATACTTATGTCCTAAAGAACTAAGGAAAGGACCCATGAAATCCATCCCCCAAACATCAAAGATCTCTGCCTCTAAAACTCCTTTTAAAGGCATCTCATTCTTCCTTGTTATACTACACATTCTTTGGCATTTGTCACATGTAAGCACATAATTTCTAACATCTTTAAATAGAGCAAGCCACCAAAAACCATATTGAAATACTTTAGAAGCTATCTTGGAAACACCAAAGAGACCACCAACCTCTATAGAGTGGCAATCCTTAAAAACACCTTCAATCCCATCTTGAGGAATACACCTTTTAATCAAACCATCTACACATCTATTGTAAAGCAAGGGCTCTTCCTAGTAATAGAATTTACAATCATGCAAAAACTTTTTCCTTTAATTATAATCCAAATAGTATGGAAGGATACAACTTATTGGATAGTTGGCAATATGAACAAACTAAGGAACCTCTTTAGACACTGCACTTAAAAGGTGTTCACCATGAAAACTCTCATTAATAGACACACCATCAGCATACATTTTTAGTCTATCTTGATCCAATCATGACAAGTGATCTGCCACAAGATTCTTGCTTCCTTTCTTATCTAAAATTCCCAATAACACTCTTAAAGCAATAAAATCCATATTAAAAGCCTTGGCTTTGCATCCTTTTTGCTGAAAACATACTTGAGAGCAGTATGATTCGAATGCAGAATAACTTTTTACCCCACAAGATAAGTTTTAAACTTATAATATGCATAGACAATAGCTAATAACTCCTTTTCCATGGTGGTGTAATTGATTTAAGCTTTATCTAACAACTCACTTGTATAGTAGACAACATAAGGTTTATCTTCCTTCCTTTGCCCTAAAATCGCCCCCACTGCAAAGTTGCTTGCATCACACATAATCCTAATTAGGTGGTTACATAATAGGAGCTAAAACTAGAGCTTTTTTCAATCTCTTAAAGACATTAAGGCAAGCTTCATCAAATACAAACTCAATATCTTTAGCAAGTAGCTTGCATAATTGCTTAGCTATCTTAGAAAAATCCTTGATAAGCCTCCAATAGAATCTCATATGGTTAAGAAAACACCTAATATCCTTTACACACTTTTGAAGTGGCAAATTGGTTATCCCCTCAATCTTTGCTCTATCTAATTCAATCCCTTTACTTAAGATAAAATGACCAAGAATAATACCCTCTTCATCCATGAAGTGACATTTCTCCTAATTAAGCACTAAACCATGCTGCATACACCTATAAAAAACTTTAGAATGATTATCTAAACAATGGTTAAAGTTAAATCCATAAATACTAAAATCATCCATAAAAACTTCAACGCATTCATCAATCACATCACTAAAGATTGAAAACATTCATTTTTGAAAAGCAGCAGGAGCATTGCATAAGCTAAAAGGCATATACCTAAATGCATTACTCACTTCCTTCCTCACCACTTTTTTAAGAGTGGGATTTAAATGCCTTTGACCTTTAATTGAAGGCTTAGCATCATTTTCTAGTAAAATCCTATACATATAAATCTTAGCGCTAATCCTTTTCAAATCACTAATGAAATAGCCCATAACATTCTTATGCTTAAGCAAAACATCAAGTAGAGCATTCACATGATCATTAGGCAAAGATGAATTAACTATAAAGGGAAATTGAGAGTTTTAGTCAAGAAAAGCATATCTAAAATTTAATGGCTGAGGCTTGAGCTCTAACTTTGCTTCCTCCTTTTATGAGTTGTCCTTTAGGTCATTATCCTTGTTCAAGGGTTCAAACCTTGAGATCCTATGAAAAGTGAATGAATTAGCCTCCAATTGATGTACTTGAGCATCCTCTCTAGCATAAGGATTAATAGGCTCTTGTCTCAAACAATCATACAAAACATCATCAACACACTCATCAATAATATCAAGAGAATCAATTTTACTTGCACATTGAATAAGAGAAGATCTCATCATCTTCAAAACATTGAATTCTATGCTTTCATTGTTCACCTCTAAAGTGATCTTACCTCTCTTCATGTCAATGATGGCACCAGCTATAACTAACAATGGTCTTCTAAATAATATTGGAGTTTTTAAGTCCTCTTCCATATCTAAAACAAAAAAAAATTGTTGGAATAACAAATTTGCCTACCTTTATGGGCACATTTTCAAGAATTCCAAGAGGATAAGTAATAGATTTATTAGCCATAGATAAATATATATTAGTAGGCTTATGTTCACCTAGATCTAAATTCTTATAAATAGAATAGGGCATAATACTAACCCTAGCAACTACATAAAAAAGAACTTTATAAAAAAGAATACCACCAGTAACACAAGGTACCATGAAACAACTAGGTTTTTTTGTTTTGGTGAAGACTTAAAGTATATAGCCTTGGATTCTTTAACTAAAAAAACTAAGCCATAATACTCTAATTTACTCTTATGTGTAGTAATGTCTTTAAAAAACTTACCCCATGATGGCATATCACTAATAGCATCCATGAATGGAATGGTGATGGTTATATCCTTAAGATAATTTAGAAATTTGCTAAATTTTTTATCTAAATTATGCCTTAAGAACCTTTAAGGAAAAGGTAAATCTTTAAGATCCACTTTAGGTTCATTATTTCTATTAGAATTGTCATTTTTCTTTTTACCATTATTAGGCTCCACAACATTATTACTACTATCATTAATAACATGCTCATTAACCTCAATATACTTACCTTTTAACTCATCATCTTAATTGACTAGTTTCTTACTTTTCACCTCATTATTCTTAACTTCCTTACCACTTCTCAAAGTTATTTCTTGACAAGTCTCCTTATGTGAGAACTTGGGTTGCCTATGTAGCTTTTCTATAGATTGAGAACTAGAAGAAACTTGTTAGGCAATTTGAGTCTCTAGGATTCTATTATGAGTAGCAAGTTGTTTAAGCTTTGCATTAACTTACTTAAATTGCTCCTCATTATGTTTATTGGTGGTAATTTATCAGTTGATGAATTGTTCAGTAAGGGATTCAAAATGTGATTAGGGTTGTAAAGGATTAAAGGGTGGCTTCATAGGAAATTTAAGTAGGTTTTATAGTCTAGGCATAGGGTTATTTAAAGGGTTAAGTTGTGATGAAGTATTATACCATGAAAATCCAGGCCTATAATCTTTTCTCAATTGTTTTTTGTAGTTACTTCATAATTTTTTATGTCCAAAATGTATTATTTTCATGTATTTATAGGCCCAAATGTGTAGTAAAGGGATTTAGGCTTCGTTAGAAAATGTTTTTTAAATGAAGTCCAATGGGCTAAATAAAAAGTTTGGGTTAATGGAAAAGTGTATCAAAACCAAGGACTAAATCTTTGCAAGGAAGTTCTGAGCTAAGAGTATGAACCCATACATAACAACCAAGAAACGTTTAAATCTTGATGTGTTATTTGGTCTTGAGTTTTACTATAAAACACCATAATTAACTGCTTAAAAATGTTAGATATAAGGTTTCCAATATTTAGGGGGAAGAACTTTAGGGTTGAGAATAGTGTTATGGGCACCGATGTTAATGAAGGAAACAACTTGAATATAGTTGACAAATTTGTTAAGAAAAATGTGAGCATAGGCTAATGGGATGGGATGGGATGGGATGAAAGGATCTAATTGGGTTTAGGGTTTAGTGAAAATGGATTTGGATATAGATTTTGAGAAACTTGTTGAGGAAGAGATAGGATAGGTACAACTAGTGAAAAATGTGCGTTTTTTATCATTATCGATTTCAAATGAGGTGGAGGAAAGGCATTAATGGCAGCAATGTCAGATAAGGAATCTTCTCCTACCTTGGAATTAAAATATTGAATTGTAAAAAGGGCGTAAGGATTTGGATCATAATTAATGGAGAAAATTGATTCAATATCATCCTTTTAACGATTAATAGGTGATGTTTGCTGAATCTATTATATGAGCTTCTGAGATAGCTTTGGTTTATTGGAATAATTTTTTACGAAATGACATTTCTTGCCACACACATAACACTTATCTCCTTTCTATTTGAACTTCTTCCTTCGAAAGAATCGAATCTTCTTTCCCTTTCTACAGGGGTATACATGTCGAGACTTTTTGGAAAACTTAGAATGCTTGTAAGGCTTATAGTGACAATCCTTTTTTTAAAAAACATTTGATCTACAAATCAAGGCATCTGAAGGCAGACTTAAGCTATAGATCTTTACCTCTTTTTATCATATCTTTTACCAAATTTTGTTGAGTGCAAAAATGATTATGAGCCATAAGAATTTTCTAGTGAATTTTTCCAAGAGAAATAGAATTGAGTTGAATCTTTTAATCTCTTATTAAGAACATGGTGTTGTTGGATAACTCATTAGGAGTGAAGGACAGAAATCCCTATTTCAGATTTAGATAATTGCCACCATTATGCATGTAAAAGAGCTTTGGCTTTCACTTGTAGTTCTTACCAAGATCTCGTCTGAGTAAAGAACAACATTTCATCCTAAAAAAAAATCATCACGATCAGCTTCTTCAAAGTCACCAGGACTATAAATGAATTCAATGTGTATCTTCTGGATAACATAAATAATGGATTCACAAATAATAAATTATAGCTTTAAATATTTATCCAATCGAACAAACCAATCTTATAAATGTCCTATAAAGTGGGAAGTAAATTCCATAAAAATTTAAAGGAGCTGAAGAATCTTAGAGTGTCGGGTCTAAAGTTCAAGCCATGCATAAAATTCATGTACTCGATCTCTCTATTTATGAGTTAGGATGTCTTCAAATTAAAACCAAAGACTAGAAGTAGGTTTCTATAGTTATGGCCTGCTTTCAACTTTATCATCATCATTATAAACTTCATCAGAAGGAACATCAGTGAAATAAAGTTAAGTTGGTTGAGGTTGAGTAATGCTTTCTACTGTAGGATCTGCCATAAAAATTGGGAAATGTTTTGGAACTAGGTCATCATCCGAATAATTAAAGTCAGATGAAAGGGAAGGAGATTTAACAGGAAGTGTGGTAGAAGAGATCACAAGAGTGGATTGTAAGGATTTTTGTTTTAAAACATCCACAAGGTCATTGGAATGTTGGATCTTATAGGAGGATGGAGGTTTTTCAATAAGAACTCTTTTTTATTTTTTCTCTGAGGTTAATTAAGGCTATGGTTTCAAAAGTAGTTTGAGCAAGCTAAGTAGAGGGAGAAATTGGAATAGATGTAAGGATGGAAGATCTTTTAGGTTGTTTGTGAAGTTGTTGTTGCATAAAGAGTTCATGAGAATAGCCTAAATTGTCAAGATTTACCTGGGAGGGTTCAAAAAAGGTGGAATCTATGTAAAAGGCTGCTAAGTGTAAGGTGTAAGGGAAGGGCTATAAAAGGGAAAAGGCATGGTTGAAGGAGTAGGTGTTGTTTTCCTTTGAAGAACTCTTTTAATTTTATGATCTTTGCTTCAAGTTAGGTAACCTAAGAAGCTTTAAGTGCAAAAGTAGAATCATACATTTTTTGTGCAATGGAAGTTATGAGCTATTTATCCAACTCTAAAAAATGATTCTTTAGGCACTATAATAGTTGATATGCAACCAAATTTTTAGAGGAGATCTTAGAATCTAAATTATCAACATGGGAAAAAACACGATAAACTTTTCTTTCAAGCCTCTAGCTTACTTTATTCTAGACCAAAGCATTTTTTGATTGCCAATTCAAAATGGCTTCTGTTAGTTGGACAAATCTAGGGACTCCTTCAATAAAAACACTTAGGGATTTAACGAAAAAGGTTGTGTAGATTTTGGTATTTGGGTTTGTAGTTTCTTAGAGAGAAGGAAACTCATTAGGATATGGTGCAGTGGGTTGATACATAAGAACAGGAGGAGGAATGGATGGTTGGATAACCTTTGGTTGCCAAACAAGAGACTGGGCAGCACAAGGTTGATTTTAGGTTAAAAAGGTTTAGGTGAGGGAGCATAGGGTGTTGCTGTTAGAGGTAAAAGTGTTGAAAGGGTTTAAAATGTGGTGGTAGAGTTTATTGAATAGCATAATCATATTTACCAAAGGGTTGGCCGAAAATGCCAACAAAAGGATCATCATCTTCGTCAAGGTGATCTTAGAATCTTGCTTCAAAGGAGATCTTTTTCTTTTCCATTTGGATTTTTCTATATACATCTTTATTATCTAATTCAGCTTTAAGTGAGGCTTTATAGCAAGCATCACAGTTGTATTCACTACCCCAAAAGCAATAACCATCTCATTTGAAAGCATAAATAGGACTGCCATCTTCTCCAAAGGCTTTAATAAGGATCCTTTCCTATTGGGAGGAGGAAAGTGGTCTAAGCATGAATTGAGTGGAAAAAATTCAAATAGTAGAGGACTCAGAAGGGTAAAAATGAGTTTTAGCTATACCCTTTTTTTTCTTGATAAAGATAGGCTTAGTTGATTATCTAAGCTATTTTGGTTGATGAATTTATTCATAGCTAATAAGCCATGACTAAGGGAAAACCATAACAGTTCATCCTTAGTAAGTTGTTTAGGAATCTGGACATAGGTAGGAACTTGAGTTGAATCAGCCATGATTAACAAAGCATCAGATGAGCATGGACGAGAGAGATCTAGAGCATGATTCTAAACTCGGTGGATCATCTGGTAGTGGAGTGTAGTGAAATCAATGCTTTGAACTTGATCTGCACTAGTGATCTAAATTTAAACCTTCAGATTATCATGAACATGTTAATCTTAAAACCTCATATTAAAATTTTGGTAAAAGGTAAACATGATAGTGCCAATATTTAAAGATGTTTGGATAGTACTAATAACAACCTATTGGTATTCCAAGTATCGAGAATCTAGAAGAGCAATACGAGCAAAGACAAGAAGTCATTTTCTACCTTGATAAGTGACTACTATATGAATAACACCAAAATGGATACGAGTTTGACCTTGTCGAAGCAAAGTAGAAGGAAATTCTGTTAGAACTCTTAAAGTGACAAATTGTTCTTAGCTATTTGCTTTTATGGGACACTGATTAAAAGAGGAAGATTGAACATATTCTTTAACTTGGGCTGAGGATTGATGGATGAGAGTTTTGATACAAGAAAATATGTTTGTTTTGTGTTTGTCAAAGGCATCATAAGGGTTAAAAAAAGGTAGTTTTGAGTCAAGGATTTTTTGAGAATTAGGTAAGAAAGAGAGTTAATAAAGGTAACCTATTTTCTGAGTGGTTTTCGATTTAAAAGCAAGAGAAAGTGAAGATGGAGTTTTGGTTATAGACATAATGAGTGAGATTCTCTTACCATTACTTTAACCTTAAACATCAGTCTGAAGGCTCTGATACCAATTAAGTAAGGGACTATGAATCTAACTTGAGCCACTTATGACTATCCAAAATAAAGGTGTCTCATGCCACTGAAGGATTGTCCTCTTAGGCCTAAACTAGATTAATAGATCTTGAAAAATTGAGATCAGGATCCTAGATTGATATTTAAGGAGAGAATAATGATAAAAGAAGAGGGAAATTTAGAAACACATGATGTTTATTACTAAAAAGAAAGCTCAGGGAAGTCTTAAAGAAAGTTTAAGTTCTTCGAGCTGTTACAAAGCATATTTACAGATATCTATAGTGGAGATTGACATCACTAATGACATATGCAAACACTAAGATCTACTTTTTACAAAGTGATAAGATAAGATTTACTTTACAACTCAAAAGATAAACTTTTACAAAAGCTACTTTATAAAAGATACTTTATTAAAGTTTGCTTCATCACTTGTGATTGGGATGGATCTACTCATGAGATTGTGACATATTCATATCTTCAATATCTGTGTTAGATTCACCAAGATTTAGAGTTTAATCCAGCTCAGGCTTTATCTTTCTTTTTCCTATGTCCTTTTGTAGGATTGAGCAAATTCTTTTTCAAAAGCAGACAAGTAATCCTAAGTTTTAGGGTTCTTTGGCTCAGTGAAATTATTATCAATGAAATTTAAAGATAGATGTAGATCTTGAGAATCTTGAAATAATGAATCTAGGAAATTGGGTCTAAAAGATGATTCAGCAATGTGAAAGATACTTAGGTGTAGTGTTCTTTAATCAATATTGTTAAGGTCACATAGAGCATGATAAAGAGCATGTTGGATGGCTGAATTAGTCACAAGGTCTATTATGTCAAATTTATGTCAATGGAAGGCCAGTTGTTGAGTCCACAAAACTTGTTGACTGGGATTCTAAACATATGGATGAGTAAAAAGTAGATAACAGTGAAACTCCGATGCTACAGCTTCTTGTTTCTTCTAAAGTAAGGGGTCTTAAATTTATTTGAGAAATTCTCATCTCCACCAAGAGAGTGGAGCATACCTTTCTAAGAATTGCCAGTGTAAAGAGGATTATTTCTTAGTAATGTTTAAGATCTTATAACTTTTAATCAGGGATGAGTGTATAGTACAGAAAGCCACCATAAAAACCATATTTTTTCCTTATAAAGAGGAGAGTCTTGTGAAAACTTTAAGAGAATAGACCAAGGTTGGTCTATATGGAAAATGTTGGCATCTTTAAGGACATTTCTGCTTTGAGTAAAAATGAGCATAAAGTAGAATAGATGTCATGTGGCAAAAAGCTTAATGGTAATGGGGTTGGTGAGAGGGGAATAAGGAGGAGAATATTATTTTTTTGTAGCTGATAGGTACTAAATAGGGCTAACATTTTTTCTAAGACTGAGATTTGGTTTTAGGTGATCCATGGTAAAGATTAAGGGAAGAGTGGAAAATGGAGTGATCAATTTAGGTGGTTTTGGTGGTCTAGAGAGGTAGTTTGGAATGAGGTTCTTGTGTCCTTTTATATAATCGATAGTGAAATTGTATTTACTGAACCATTTTGCCCATCTGAGAAGTTGCTAATGTGGAATACTTTTTCCTTTGAAAGAGATCATCTTTAGGAAATATGAATAGTCCATAACAACCGTAAAGTTATGTCCAATGAGATGGACTTCGAATCTCTTTATACCATACTTCATGGCTAAGATTTCCTTGAAAGTAGAGTGATAATGGCATTTAAAGTCTTTGAATTGTCCATATGCATATCCACAAATGTATTTTTCATTGTCTTTTTCTTCAATAAAGACAACACCTTATCATTCATTACTTGCATATGTCTGAAGTATTCGTTTGCCATTGAAGGGTATATGAAAAGGTGGCAAATTCTAATTTATGGCTTTAATCTCTTAGATTGATTAAGTGTGGGTGGCAGATCATGATGGAGGCTTTTTTTTTCAAAAGGTGATTTAAAGGTGTTGCTAGAAAACTGTAATGGGGGATAAACTATCGAATATAATTAGCAATACTAAGGAACTATTGAACTTGTTTAACTAAGAAGTGTGCATCTGGAAAGTTAAGAAGTTCAAAAGCTAAGTAGTGTCGAGTCTCTGTTCCATCATGCATTGGTTTATATTGATGATATCTTTATCTTCTCTTCTAACATTTCATCCCATCAGGAACATCTTTAACAATTCATCAATATCACCAAAGACCATGGAATCATGTTGTTACATTCAAAGATGACCATTACCAAAGATGAAATTGATTTTCTAAGCATTCATTTTCACAATGGCATATAAAAACCTCAACCCACTTAGCCTCTGAACTTCTCAAATTTCCAGATGCACACCTATTAGTTAAATAAGTTCAACAATTCCTTGGTATTGGTAATTATGTCGAACAAGTCATTCCCCATTACAGTTTTCTAGCAAAACTTCTAAATCACCTTTTGAAAAAAAAGCCTACATCATGGTTTGCCATTCACACTCAATCAATCTAAAATATCAAAGCCATCGCTTAGAATTTGCCACCTCTTCATATACCCTTCTATGGAAAACAAATACTTCAGACAGATGCTAGTAATGAATGTTGGGGTGCTATCTTTCTTAAAAAAAAAGACAATGAAAAACACATATGTGGATATGAAAGTGAACAATTTAAAGACTTTGAATGCCATTATCACTCTACTTACAAGGAAATCTTAGCTGTAAAGTATGGTATAAAGAGATTCAAATTTCAACTCACTGGAGATAACTTTATAGTTGTCATGGACTATTCATCTTTCCCAAAGAGGCTCTCTTTCAAAGGAAAAAATATTCCACATTAACAACTTGTTAGATTGGCATAATGGTTAAGTAAATACAATTTCACTATCGAGCATATAAAAGGACACAAGAACCTTATTCCAAACTACCCCTCCAGACCACCAAAATCGCCTAAAGTAGTCACTCCAGTTTTCACTCTTCCTTTAGTCTTTATCATGGATAACCTAAACCCAAATCCCAGTCATAGAAAATATGTTAGCCCCATCTAGTACCTATTAGCTACCAAAAAACAATCTTCTCCTCCTTATCGCCCTTTCACCAAATCTTAGGGTTAATCCCTTTCAAGTCATTAATGAAATAACCCATAACATTCTTATACTTAAGCAAGACATAACAAAAAGCTTATATATGATCATTAGGCAAAGATGAATTAATTATAAAAGGAAATTCAAAATTTGAGTTAAGAAATACATATTTTAAATTAAATGGTAAAGGCTTGAGCTCTAGCTTTGCCTCCTCTTTTGGTGAATTGACTTTTGGGTCATCATCCTTTATCAAGGGTTCAAACCTTGAAAGCCTATGAAAAGGAAACAAATTGACCTCCAATTGATGCATTTGAGCTTTGTCATTAACATATTGCGCAATATGTTCTTGCACCAATAATCATGTATGACATCATTAATACACTCATCAATAATATTAAGAGAATCAATTTTACTTACACTTTCAATAGGTGAAGATCTCATCATCCTAAAACATCAAATTCAATACTTTCATTATTTACCTCCAATGTCATCTTACCTCTCTTCATGTCAATTATGGCACCAGCTATAAACAAGAACGGTCACTACAAGAAAATGTCAAAATAGCAACGAAAATCAAATTTTATTTCTATTTAGCAATGGAAATCAAATTTCATTGCTATTTAGCAATAGAAATCAAATTTCGTTGCTATTTTTGGTTAAAGTTTTTAGATTTAGCAACGAAAATAAAATGAGTTAACTTTCATAGCTAAAAATTAAGGGAATTTTTAGCGCCAAAATATATTGCTAAATAAGGTGCCAGTAGATGGCAAAAAAATTTTGGAACAAAAGTTAGCAAAGGAAAGCAAATGTCGTTGCTAATTTAGCAATGAAATGTCATTTTTGTTGCTAATTTAGCAACGGAATGTCATTTATGTTGCTATTTTAGCAATGGAAATAATATTCCATTGCTAAATTAGCAATGGATTTTCATTTCTTTGCAATTTCATTATTTGCGAAAATAGCAACAAAATTTTTTCGGTTGATAAAATAGCAACAGAATGTGTTTTTTGTTGCTAAAATATTTTGTTGCTAAAATAGTAAACAAAATAATATTTTGTTGCTATTTTAGCAACCAAAATAAAATTCCATTGCTATTTTTATTTTTTCTCTAAGTATTAATAGTTCCTTTTTGCCCTTTTGTTGCAGCTAAAAAATTTCTCTGTTCTTTATTTTTTCATGAATCTCGATTTCTCCCTTGCCTTCCCACCTCATACCTTCCTTCCCTACCATTGATGGCATTGATCTCTTTTTACTTTCGTACCTCTCTTTCTTTGCCTTGACTTCTTTCTCTCTCTTTGGCAACTAGTGGCAACATATGGCAACACGACTGCCACTAGCGAACTCTTAATAGCGACATGAATGACCTCTTATAAAACCTTAGCTCGCATTTCATCATTTATTAAAGAACCCTAACGACCTCTTATACTTTCTCTACTGCCTCACCACTTCTTTTCATCAAAGCTTGCCTCCAAACTCTAACAATTGTATTTCTAATTTTGCCCCCTTTCTCTGTTCTCTCAAATTTTTTATGTAGGCTTCTTACTCAATATTTTTGTGATTGTTGATTCAAGTTTCGAAGAGGAAGCTATCTAATCGAATGAGGGGAAATCAAAGTACAAAAGCTGGTACTCAACATCTCCATTAGAGAAAGCGAAAATAGTCTCACCCATGGTGCCAAGGTTTTATTCCTTCTCTTTCTTTGCCATATCCATTTCTTTCAGAAAGATAAAAAAAATTAAAAACAAGATGTTTAGCAACCTCATTTTTAATAGTGCTATTACTATTTATAATACTTAGGTGCTTGAGCAACTTAGCGGTCAGACCCCGATCTTCTCTAAGGGTATGATTCTAGTAGCTAATTTTTGTTTTTGGGTTCTACCTTAATTACTATTTCTAAATTTAATGTGTTGTGTGTTTTGGGTGATGGTATTGAGTAGCTAGGTACACTGTGAGATCTTTTGGGATTAGGCGTAATGAGAAGATTGCTTGCTATGTAACTATAAGGGTAGACAAGGCTATGCAATTGCTTAAAAGTGGGTTGAAGGTAAAGAAATACGAGCTTTTGAGAAGGAACTTTAGTGACACTAG
Source organism: Excoecaria agallocha (assembly GCA_037975025.1). Classification (NCBI taxonomy): domain Eukaryota; kingdom Viridiplantae; phylum Streptophyta; class Magnoliopsida; order Malpighiales; family Euphorbiaceae; genus Excoecaria; species Excoecaria agallocha. The sequence continues at coordinate 18,756,281 of CM075807.1, forward strand.
CTGTTGTGGGTTCGGTCTCGAGAAGAACATTGATCATGGAATTAAGTAAGTATAGTGTAGACGTAGTTAGATTTTGATATAGTAAATTGTTGTTTTTTTTTGTTAATCCACCCTGAACTAATAATGTTTTTCAATAATATAACTAACTAATTTTTGTGTTGATTGTTATGAAGAAAGAACTACAAAATTATGTACATCATTGTAACTACAATAATTACAAATACAAATATTAGAAACATACTGAGTTAAGATTCTGGGTTAAGAGGGGTCCAATGACAAACCCGTATCTCTTGAATTACAGTTGATGCATTGTTTCAGTTATTTCCTATCATTAAGTATTATAGTCTAATTTGAAATTGTTAGGTTATACGATTATTTAATTGTTTCATTGAAAAATAGGCACATTAAAGGAGATTATTGTGTACAATTATTCTAAATAGTGTTATTTTATGAGCTGGGACTGGTAAGTATGAATGAGATTTAGAATATTGGTAAGCATGAACAAGATTTGGAATTGACCAATCATTGTAAAAATGCTCTAAAGTAAAATTTGAACATTATTGGTCACCAATCTTATATCTGCCGAACTTGCTTTAACAGCAAAAAGATGTGCCTAGACCTGGCCCATGGTTTTTTTAATATAATCCTTATTTATAAGTATAGTTCTTTCTTTCTTTCATATAATCCAGATTTTCTACTCTATATTTTGTTGTTAAAATTGATAATTCATGCTCTTCATCTTTATAATGGATGTAATGCTATGTATTCCCGTTGATACAAGAAGTAAAAGTATATATTAAGGTAAAATTTGATTTTTCAAAACTTCAAGGTGGAAAAAATAAAAAAATAATAAAAATGTACACTATACGATTTATTGTATTGTCCCTTAAAACCTAGTGATAAAATAAATTTATTGTAAAAATAGTAAGGACTAGCTTATAGTTTAGAAAAGACCATGATAGTCTGACCATGGGGTTCTAACATCACTTTAGGAACCGAGATCACTCATATATTTGGTTTTGGTACGTATGAAGCAGACATATCTTGTTTATTAAAGCTCCATAAACTTCTAATTGAGGATTCTATTCTTTTTCCTTCTATTTTCTTTTCAATTTTTTGTATTGAGTTGTCCAAAAATCCTTTCTCAAGGAAAGAAGTAAGAAGTAGTAAAGATCCTATAAGAAGTTAATTGTTCTTGGGCCAAAAAATTTTAGAACCGGTAAAGAAATTATTGGCACTGGCTAGGACTCCTTAATCTAAATGCCTGCAAGGAGAAAAGACATCCATAATGTAATCTCTTGTCAGTAAATTATTTTAAATATTAAATTAGAGACATGGTTTAAAATTGGATTTTGTAGTAGTTGCTGAAATATATGGTTGGCTCTATTTGAGGTTATATACAATATGCATTGTTGGACAAATACATCTGACAAGTTTGAGATGATCTTTTGCTTCTGAACTTATTTCATTTAATTATGCATTTTCTCTTTTTATCGCTAGCATACTGTAGATAATACTTACTCCCTCATATTATATAATCTTCATGTTTTCATTAAATTTGACAGGGCTCTGCTTCATTAATCATGCAATAACTGCAAGAGAAACATAATTAGCCCTTGATATAAAATGTGATTAAAAATAATTCTATCTTTTTTTTCTAAAAGATATAATAGTGTGTGATTTTTCCTAATTGGTTGAAAGATTAATTAAGTAATATAGGAATCAAATTTAGGTGGCATAAAGGTCAGCTTCAATATAGGCTCATGCTTTGTTATTTTTCTCTATTACTTAATAAGCTTTCTTGTTCCTTAGCTAGAATTCCTCAATGAAAAAAGGTCTGAAGTGGTACAGATGGTTAAGTTAGATAAGAAAGAGAGGGATAGCTTAGAGGTTGGTGCACCTTTTTTACATTATAAATTAGTTTGAAATTTGTTTAAGTGATTTTTGTTCTTCTATGGAGTAAGATGTGAAGAATGAAGCAGAGGCCTATATGCAGAAGAAACTATCATTTTAAAAATGTTTTGAGAAAGCTACAAAATTAGCTCAATAAGATAATACTGCAAAAATGGTTGAAATACAAACAAATATGTGTAGCCTATAAGAAGCAAAAGATTAAGAAACTTGAAGACAAACTGGAAAAGGTAGGTGAAAGATAAGTTTTGTTGTTGTTGTAAGTTCATTTTTTTTAGCTAACAACCAACCATTATTGTATTCTTCTTGTCACTATAAAAAGCTTCAAGTATATGGTTATATTAATAAACTACTACTCTACACCTTACTTTAGAATATGGTTATATTAATAAAATATTTCTTTTACTTTTTTAGATATCCTAATAATAATGTTAATTAGCCTTGTCTTAGCTATTCAATTAGACGATATGAATTTGTTATAACTAGCTAATATGAATGTTTGGTTTAATTTAGAGCTATTGCTAGTATGCAGTAATGAAATGTTGACATTGAAAAACTAAAAATAATTTTGTTTAAAAAATCAACAATATTTGAGTGACGAAATAATGATGAAAATTTCATTGCAATTTATTTATAATTTTGGCTGAATTTACCAATGAATTCGATTATAAGTAGCAAGCTACTCAAGCTTTGGAGTAATTTGTTTTAATTGCTCCTCATTGTGTTTATTGGTGGTTATTTGTTGGTTGATGAACTGTTCTATAAAAGTCCCAAGATGTGATTTGGGTTGCAAAGAGTTAAAAGGTTGCTTCATAAGAAATTCTAATGGGTTTTGTGGTCTAGGCATATAGTTATTTGGAGGGTTAAGTTGAGAAGATTTATTAGACCATGAAAATCCAAGGTTCTTCCTCCATTGAGGGCACAAGAACTAGAATTTAACCCTGCTCTTTGGTTAAAACCCGCTTAAACATAGTTAGCCTCCTTATTAGAACTCACATTGCATTATACATAAGAATGAGATCCTTCACAAAATTAACAAACAATATTTCGACTTTTAAGAGAATTAACTTGAGATTCATTGACCATTTTGGTAAGAGCATCTACCTTTGTAGTCAAAAGATTGATTGTGTCAAGTTTCAAAACTCCCCTTACTTTTTCCATTGTTCATTCATCACCCATATACCCTTGAGATGTAAGTTCCTTAAGTAATGTAACTGTCGCTTTGGTTGTCTTGTCTATCCACTTCCCACTTGAGGCTGCATTTATGGCGTTCCTATTCTCATCTATCAATCCATTCTAAATGATTTGAGGAATCATCCAATCCGGCAAGCCACGATGAGGGAATTGCCTTTGAAGTTCTTTAAACATTTCTCAAGCTACATATATTGTCTCACTTTCATTTTGTCTAAATGTTGTGATTTCATTCCTAAACTTGACAATTTTGTAGGGTGGAAAGTACTTATGGAGAAATGCTTGCTTCAATTTATCCTATATTGTGATTGACTCACTAGGCAAACTAGCAAGCCAAATTTGTGCTTTATCGTTGATAGAAAATGGGAATAGCCTAGGCCCTATTGCATTATCCATCACTCCATTAATCTTGAACGTTACACACATATTGAGAAAAGTCAATATGTGGGCATATGGATCTTCTCCTTGTAGACCTCTAAATTATTTATTTTACGCCATTTGAATAATGCTTCTCTTGATTTCAAAGTTATTATTGGCAATTGATGGTGCTATAACCCCTCCAAAACTTACCAAGATGTCAAGCATAGCAAAATCACCCAATGTACGCCTTTCTTGATCAGCCATATTGTTTGAATGTTGTTCTTCTACTTATTGTTGTCTTTGTTCCCTGTGCAAAGCACAGAGAGTTCTTTCAATTTCAAGATTAAAATGAAGTATACTATTAGCACTATTGCTTTCATGCATGTAGAATAAAGACAAACAAAATAGAAACTATAATTTTAATACTACTATAGAAAAATAGAAATAAGACCTAAGACAACCTTTCTCTATCCTAAATTAATAAAAACAAATCTAAATGATTCTCCAGCAATAGTGTAAAAAATTTTGGTACGATGTAAACTTATTTACTTAGCTTCTAGGACTTAGATAGAGTGAGTAGGGTGTCAAACACAAGGAATCTTTGATTTTATTTATATTAATTGAGTGGATACTTATATGGATAGGAAATTATAAATTGATAGAGTTGGTATTACTAAATCCTAAAATCATCAAACAAAAAAAAACTAAACTTAAATTCTAATTAAATAATACAATTTGATGAAGTTTTTTAGAATAACAAGAATGAATTGGTCAAGTAGAGATTCAATTAACATATATGCATGCAAATGATTAGAGAATATGGCCTACTATCCCAAGTGCAATTCTCATTGTCAAATAAAGGTATTTCTATCTAGAGTCCACAAGCACTCTCATATTATTATGGAGATAAATGAAAACCATGAAGTTCTATGCCTATTTGTTTACCCATCAAAGTGAAATCCTTGTCTCTAAGTGATTTCTAACCCTTAAGTAAATTTAATTGCTTTTTGACCAACATGTTCCAATTCTCATTGTGAATAAGTTGATTAATCCATTATATATGGTGATCAAACATACATAACACATTTAACACCCAATTGAACTTAAGTCACTCACACATTAAGCAAAATATTGTTATAAAAGATCAATTCATACTTGCAATTCTAACTGACAAACTTAGCCTAAAGACACTGTCCAAAGTAAACAAAATACAAAGAAAAGAACAGCATCAATCAAATATTATAAAGAGAAAGAGAAGAAAATGGTTAAGGACTTCTTAATGTTTCTTTAGAAAGATACTTGAATGTTGATTAACCTATTTAAATATTTTCTCTTCTTTATGTATGCTTTTTCCTTATAATCTTTTTGAATTGAATTGGTAGTTGTTTTTCCATGCCCAAAATATGGTTAATTTCATGTATTTACAGGCCCTAAGGTGTCTGAATTGATGCCTTTCAAAAAGGGGTGCTTGAAGGGTTGTGATTCTTAGCATTAGTGATGACGCAGCACACTGGTGCCGAGTCAAGTGAGTTGACACATATAGGGATGCGTTAGCATGCCTCCTACTTGGTCATAACTTTGCATAACAAGGTATGAGTCAGCACAGCCAGGCCTAATAACAAGTCAGCACAAAAGAGCATGAGTCAGCACAAGCTCCATTCCTTTTTTATGTTCTCTTTCCTTCAATTCTTTAATCTAAAGCCCCCGATTGTGCTTCAAATCACTCAATTGGACAAAAAGAGCTTAAAAACACAAATAAGATAAAAATGGTAAAACACAATACAATAAAATTAACAAAACACATGCATAAAAGTAACAAAATGAAACATAAGCAATCAAAATTGCTATGCTATATTGCATGACATCAATCATTTATCACACTAATTCATTATTTTCATGCTCAATTATTTTTCTCATACTTTTATTTATCATTACACATTAATTATCCATATTCATCATATATATTCATAATTTGGCCTATAAGTAATCTCATCATGCTCATTATTTTTTCATGTATTATTATCATGTTTATGTTCATTAACACATTTCAAGGTCACATTTATCATTTTGCATCAAATAATTTTGGTTTCACTCTTCATTATCATTTGGCTAATCAATATCTACTTATTATTATCATATTTTCATCTTACTTTGTTTTTAATCTTGTCTCAAGTATCTTATCCTTGCATTTTGAGCAAGATTTTTTTAAAAAATAGTCTTAGTTTTTTTTTCATTCTTTATTCGGCCATTACTTGTTCTCATTAATCTAGATTTACTTTATGATATATTTTGTATACAATGATTCATTTTCATAGAGTTATCTATAAATCTCATCTTGCTTCATGTATTCCATGCATTTGTTTTATCATTCCATCTATATTTTCCAAGTATACTCTTAGTATACATTTAGTATACAATTGTATACACTTAGTATGCACTTGGTATACTATTCGATCTTATGTATACATAAACATTCTCATATTAATTTTTGTCCTAAGTATTTCCATCATCTTTTGAAGACTATATTTTGTTTGTCTATCATTATTTCCTTATAGTTAACATTTGTCTTGTCTTAATATGCCTTAATGCAATTCGGCCATTAAAGGACTTTACCTATATCAAATGATTTAATTTACATAAATTATTCTAATAATGTTTTCTAAGCATGATTAGCATAGTTCTAACATTTAATTAATTTAATTCCTTTCACAACCCTAATTTTTTATACTTACATAATAGGTTTTAATACTAATCTTCCATTTCTAATGTTGTTTTTATACATTTAACTTCACAAATTTCATCATTTATCACTTAATTTCATTTATTTACCGTTATTTTGAATTAAATCACATGTTTCATAGAATAACCCTAAGTGACATAATGCCTTTCTATTCCATTTTCCTACATTTAGACATGGTTTCATGCATTTTCTTATACTAATCTCATTATTTAGCATCCAATTTCATGTATGTATCATCCATTTAATTTTTAGATCAACTCACATATAAAAACCCTAACTTATATAATCTCAATCATATGAAACTAATTAGTTTAGGTATCCACATACCTATTTTTCCAAGTTCTCTCTCCATTTTCTCTTCCTCTTTCACCTTTTCCTTCCTTTTTCCTTTGAATTCACTTGATTTTCCTTGAATTCCTACCTTGATCGATTTCCACCATGAGTGTTTTCCTCAATTTTCTTTATCCATAATTCAAAATATTAATCTCTACATCAAAATCTACTTAAAAATCCACTAAACTAATTAAAATTTCACTAAATTAACTTATTTGAATTTTTTCTCCAAACCTTTCCTTTACAATTTCATCTTGTTCCTCCACTTAAAATAGATCCTTGAGATGGCTAGAGTTGAATTTAGGGCATGAAATTTGGTGGGATTATGTAATAAAAGATGGAAGAAAATTGGAGAAAATGTTAGAATTGTGGGATGGCTAGAAAGGTGAAGAGAAATGGAGAAATTGTTGGAAATTTTTGGTTCCTTGACTTTTTATACCGATGAAAATTGGGCCAAATTAGGTCCAACAAATTTAGGTCCAACCGATTAGGCCCAATTTACTTAAATAACTAATATTTTTGCCCAATTATTTTTCTACCAATTTTCTTGTTTAAATTCTCATAAAAATAGGTCCATGATAATATAAAAATATTTATTAGGCTATATGAATATGTTTGAATCAATCCAACACCATTTCTTGATCTGTAAATTTTCACTAGTCTGGAACCTCATTTTTCAGTGTCACCATAAAATTGATTTTTCACAACCAAATAATTTCCCACAATATTTCAAGAGAATCCATATGTTCAGATAATCTTTCAAAGGCCTTTAGCATTATTTTTAAGTTCGAAGGTAAAATTTACCAATTTGAGACCCAAAAATTCAAAGTTATCTGAAAATTTTATTTTTCACTTCCAATTATTATTTAGAATTATTTATAGTAAGTCCATGTAATTGAAATAATTTTCTGAGATCTTTAGAATATTTTCAGGTCGTATCAAAATTTGGTCAAACCCTAATACGATCCAAGTAAAGTTTTTGTTGTCCATTTTAAAGGCTTATTTGTCCTCAATTTCACCTCAAATTATACGATCGAACTCATCTTAATTTTTACTTTCTAATGGTGAAAAAATATGTTTGCTTGTTTGAGTTATACTATTTATCTCGGTGTCACTATTCAAAGCCCAAAAACACTATTAATAAAAATTTAAAATTTGGGCCATTACAAAATGTGGAGTATTTGAAGGGTTTAAGAGGTTAGTTTGACATGTACACTTTTAAGCACGTGCCTCACGATGAGAATCAATTGGCAAATGCCCTAGTAACTCTAGTATCTATATAGGAGAACCCAGAAGGCGTGGTTATGAGTCTAGTAGTAATTATAAACTGATAGGAAATCCTAATAATACAATGTTTAAATTTTTTAGAGAGGTTAGAATTCCCTAAACAGGTTAAAAAGAAAGATTAGAGGATGATTTGGAAGATGTCAATTCAGTTCATCAGTGTAGATGGGACTTTGTCGAAAAGGCAACTCGATGGTATTCAACTGAGATTCTTAAATGAGAAAAAAGCCCAGAAGGTAATGAAAAAGACTTATACAGGGACCTGTAGGGCCCATATGAATGGTCTAGTTCTTACAAGAAAAATCATGCATTAGGGATTCTTCTTGCTAACTATGGTTATTAATTGCTCCCGATATATAAAGCTATGCCATCAATATCAACACTATGTAGATCTAAGTCATGTGTTTATTTCAAAATTATATAACATGTCATCTTCATGGCTTTTTGTAGCTTAGGGAATAAATATCATTACAGAAGTTCATCTAATGGTATTAGGTAGGGGACTATGAATCTAACTTGAGCCACTTATAACTATCCAAAATAAAGGCTTCTCACGTCACTAGAGGACTGTCATTTTAGGCCTAAACTAGATTCATAGATCTTGGGAAACTAAGATCAGGATCCCATATTGACATTTAAGGAGAGAATAATGATAAGAAAAGAGAGAAATTTAGAAACACATGATGTTTATTACTAAGAAGAAAGCTCAGGGTAGTCTTAAAGAAAGTTTAAGTTTTTCAAGCTATTACAATGCATATTTATAGATCTCTAGTAGTGGAGATTGACATCAGTAATGACATAAGCAAATATTAAGATCTACTTTTTACTAAGTGATAAGATAAGATTTAATTCATAGCTCAAAAGATAAACTTTTACAAAAGCTACTTTATAAAAGATACTTTATTAAAGTCTACTTCATCACTTACGATTAGGATGGATTGGCTCATGAGATGGTCACATATTCATATCTTCAAGATCTATGTTAGATTCACCAAGATCTAGAGTCCAATCCAGCTCAAGCTCAATCTTTCTTTTTTCTTTGTCTTTTTGCAGGATTTGAGTAAATTCTTCTTAAAAAGCAAACAAGTAATCCTAATTTGTGGGGTCCTCTTGCTCAGTGAAATTATTGTCAATGAAATCAAAAGATAGATATGGGTCATGAAAATCTTGGAACAATGAATCTAGGAAATTGAGTCGAGAAGATGATTCAGTAGTGTCAAGTATAGCTGGGTGTAGTGTTTTTGAATCAATATTGTTAAGGTCACACAGAGCATGATGAAGAGCATATTGGATAGCTAGATTAGTCATAGAGTTTATTATGTCAAATGTACGCCAATAAAAGGCCTACTATTGAGTCCACATAACCTATTGAGTGGGATTCCAAATATATGGACAAGTAAAAAAGTAAATAATAGTGTACTCCCATGCTATAGCTTCAGGTTTGTTCCAGAGTTAGAGGTCTTAAAAGTATTAGAGAAATTCTCTTCTCTACCAAGAGAGTAGAGCATACCATTCTAAGAATTACCAATGTAAAGAGGATTGGTTCTCAATAGTGTTTAAGATATCATCAAATGACTACTAACAAGCAAAATGAGGAACAATTTAGGCAAATAAACACTAAAATTGATCAACTTGTCACTCATAATAAGATACTTGAAACCCAATTGGCTCAACAAGCCACTTCTAGTGTTAAACCTTTAGGCAAGCTACCAAGTCAACCTGAGTTTTTGCCTCATGAATCGGTTCAATCCATTATGTTAAGGAGTGGGAAAAAGATTGAGAGTAATAGTAAAAGTGATGAGAATCTTATTGTGAATGAAGATCATGTTGTGGATGTGAGTGAAAATGATAATAAGCTTAATGAACCTAAAAAAAATATAACCTCATCTAGGGAAGATGGACCTAAAGTTAATTTGAATGTTTTGCCATTTCCTCAAAGACTTATTAGAAGAAATCTTGATAAGCAATTTGGCAAGTTTTTGAATTATTTAAAGGAACTTACTATAACTATACCCTTTGTGGATGCCATTAAAGATATGCCTTCATGAGCAAAATTTTTAAAAGAAATTGTGAGTCACAAGGGTAAGCTTGAAGACTATGGTTATGTTTCTTTGGTAGAAGAGTCTAAGGCTATGTATTCTAAATACCCAACTAAGCTAAAGGATCCGGGTTGTTTTACGGTTCCTTGTGTTATAGGTGGTACATATTTTGATAAGGCCCTATGTGATATGGGTGCTAGCGTTAGTCTTATGCCTTACTCAATTTAAAAAAATCTTAATTTAGGTGAGTTAAAGCCTACTAATATGTGCTTATCAATGGTGAATAAGTCTATTTCACACCCTATAGGCATATTAGAAAATATTCCAACCAAAGTGGGTAAATTTACGATCCTTGCTGATTTTGTTATGTAAGAAATGGATGAAGATCCTGAAATTCCCATTTTGTTTGGTAGGCCATTCTTAATTACTGCTGGGGCTGTTTTTGATATGAAAAATGGTAAAATATCTCTTAAGGTTAATGGTGAAAAAATTGAGTTTAATGTTTTTGGCATGATTAAATCTTCACCAATAGAGGTGGTAAATAGAATTGATTCTTATGATGTTCTTGATAAGTGTATTGATAGTGTTGTGCATGATTGTGTAAGTCAAAACCCTATTGCACCTTATTGTTTGAATGAAAGTTGTGATGAAGTTTTACAAGTTGCCTCATATCCCTCCTATGGAAGATTCTCAAAAATTGAGTCTTTGAGAAAGGATGAGGATATGTCATCAAAGATATCTAAGGAGGAAATCAAGCTTGAACTCAAGCCACTATCAACAAGCTTAAGGTACGAATTTCTAGATGCAAATTCTCAATTACCATTCATTGTTAATTCATCAATTGCTAAGCATAATGTGGATGCTTTACGTGGTATTTTACTTGCTCATCAAAATGCTATGAGATATTCAATTAGTGATTTAAAAGGGATTGCACCTAAGGTTTGCATGCATAGAATTTTGTTGGAGGAGGATTCTAAGCCGTCTATTGAAGGTCAAAGAAGGCTTAATCCAACTCTTAAAGAGGTTGTGAGGAAGAAAATAATTAAATTACTTGATAATGGTATAATTTATTCTATAAGTGATAGCAAGTGGGTGAGCCCAATTCAAGTTGTCCCTAAGAAGGGTGGTTTGACTGTAATTCATAATGATATCAATGATTTAATTCCTACTAGGACTATCACGGGTTGGCGTATGTGTGTGGACTATAGGAAGTTAAATAAGGCTACAAGAAAGGACCATTTTCCTTTACCCTTTATTGATCAAGTTATTGAAAGATTGGCTAATTTTTCTTACTTTTGCTACTTAGATGGGTTGAGTGGTTTCTATCAAATACCAATTCATCCACATGACCAATCTAAGATAACTTTTACATGCCCATATGGAACTTTTGCATTTAGGCGAATGCCTTTTGGTTTTTGTAATACACCAGCTACATTTCAAAGATGCATGTTTTCTATCTTTAGTAATCTTATTGATCAATGTGTAGAAGTTTTCATGGATGACTTTAGTGTGTATGGCACTAATTATGAGGATTGTTTATCTAATCTTTCTAAGGTGCTTGATAGATGTATGGAGCATGGTTTGGTTTTAAATTGGGAGAAGTGCCATTTTATGGCTCAAGAGGGTATTATTTTAGGACATTTAGTTTCTAATAGGGGGATTGAAGTTGATAGAGCTAAAATTGAAATAATTGCTAATTTGCCTCCTCCTAAAAATGTTAGAGATGTTAGAAGCTTTCTAGGCCATGCTGGTTTTTATAAGAGGTTTATCAAAGATTTTTCTAAGATAGCTAAACCCTTATGCACGTTGCTAGGTAAAGATGTTGATTTTCATTTTGATGAGGCATGTCTTAAATCTTTTGAAACTCTTAAACATGCTCTTGTCACTTCACTGGTGTTACAACCACCAAATTGGGATCAACCTTTTAAATTGATGTGTGATGCTAGTAAATAAGCTATTCCATATAACATATGCCAAAGTTATACATTATACTATAATTAACTGTGATGTATTTATACTTAAATCAAGCCTGCTTAAGTTCTAAAGGTAGATAACGGGAACGGTGGATACCTGAGGGTATCAAAATGATGGATATCCAAGGATATCAAAATTATAGACCCAAACGGGGTCAACTGTATGATGGACTGATCAAATGGACCCAAACAGAGTCAGCTAATAACTAAATGGGGTTGTTCATGATCCAATAGGATCAATTGTACTTTAGACCTAAATATGTCAATGGTGGCAGTTGCAATATCACTATAGACGCCTATCTATCCATAATTGAACTCTAATTGCAGGCAATACTCTATTTAATTCTCTTTTCATGTATCATGCTTGCACTTAAACTATTCAATTTGCACATGTATAATCATAGGATAGATATATTATTACTATGGCATAATTATGTATGCAAAGTTCATATAATGATTCAAATACTTTGTAACATGCTATCATTAGATATCATATAATAGCATAATAATGCTATATAGATCAAGTAATGTATCATACCTGTTCAAGTGCTCATCATAAAACATACCTCATTCTTAAAACTTTACAATATAGCTCATCATATGTATGTGATCATGTATAAAGATACACAATCCCTAGTGTATATATACACATGTATTCATATAGTCAGATAACAATACAAGTATCAAAAATTGAACATATATTATCATAATTATATACTTTAACATGTTATCATTCAAGTACCACAAGTGAACATGGTCATACTAAATCATTTCTTATTTCATAGTATAAGTGCATGTTCAAATAGAAATTTACTCTATCATTAGAGTACAAACATGTAAGAATAATTGCATATGACAAGCATGTACATAAGTTTAATCATGTATAAATATTTTATATTATTAACATTAATCATTACTTATGTATATACAAGATTATATATATAGACCTTTATCAAAAATCATATTACATGCTATATATAATTCAATGTATTTTCATATAGGCACATATTTAGTATAACAACATTTAAATAATAATAGAAAATACATTAAAAATTATGCCTATAAAATTCTGCACAGGGGCAGCATTCTGGATCTAACTTTTATGCCATTTTTGATTTGCAAAAATGTTATTCTTAGGCCAAGTGACCTTTTACAAATCTATTTCCCTATATGTCTAGTTTCCAAAAAATCAAAATTCATCTTAATATCATATCTGTAACTGAACATATTTGAAAAAAAAACCATAGATTGTTCATACTACTAAAAATAGTCTTTTTATTACCAATTATAAAATTCATAGAATAAAATGAAGATAGAATTAGACAAACTTCACTTCATCAAAATTATTCTCCTAGGTATCTAGTTTACCCAAAATTTTACAGCATAGTATTTTGACTCCTCTACCAAGATTTATGCCTGAAATACCAAAATCTGTTCTATAATAGTGAAAACAGTTTCTACAAATTAAATGCTAAAATTTGACATGCTTAGAAATAAAATAAGGCATTGATTTCTTCATATAAAATGTATATTTAGAAGTCTATTTTCCATAGAATTTAATCTCATAGCAATCCAACCACTATACACGAAAATACATCATAATTTCAACAAGCTATTCTAGAAACAAAATCGACAGCTCACATGAATTTCAATTTCATATTTGGATGACTTAAAGGCAAATTTAGTGCCAGGTCCCTTCTAAAAATTTGTAGAAATATTTCTTATGTAAAATTATAAATTGGAATGGTCTTAATTAGAGTTTTCTAACTCAATTTATGATAAAATTACAGTCATTAATTCTTAAGGTGTTCATATCTTCACTTGTTGTAACACTTCCTAAAACTATTTCTCCTTTCAATTGATCATACTATCCAACAATTAAATCATAATTCAACTCTAATTATCTACATGCAAGTATGAGAAACCAAATTCCCATATCTTGGCCGAATTTCCCCTTTTATCTTCAATCCTTTGCAAGCCCTTTCCCTTTGTTCTTTTTACTTTCTTCTTTCCATTTTTCAACAAATTCATTCTTTAAACTTAAATTTTCATCATCTTACTCAACCAGCATTCAGCAAAAGAAGAAGAAGAAGATGAAGACAATGATGATGATGATATTAACCAAAATAAAATTGTTATCTTAATGATTTACACCTAATTGTTCTTGAATAATCAACATGTAAAAGATCTTCTTCATTAATTCTTAGAGATTAAAAGAATTTAAGAGAGTGAATGAGGAAAGAAGAAGTAAAAGTCTATAATTTCCTTCTCTAAGTGTGTCGCCCACTTCTCTCATTTTAAGCTTTTATAATGATAAGAAAATTTCCTTTCTTAGTCGACCTTCCACTTTTTCCATGTCACACATAATTCCCTCTAATTTTTGCATGTTACACAATGACCACTCCTCTTTTAGGTTTCTTTTAAATCAACCCTTCATTTCTTCCTTTTATTTAAAATTAACCCTTTAAATGCCATATTAACAAATTGACCCCTAACTTTTCACTTCATGCTTCAATTACATCCTTAAATAATATTAAACCAAAATAATAAATCTTATTTTCATGCAATTAATATAATAAAAAGAATTTATTACTTGTCTCATACCCCATATACGAAATACACATTCTTAATTGAATATAATCCTATTAAAAAATGTATTTTCAACTAGGATCATTTTAGGGACCTTACAACACTCAATCGAGTTACACCTATAACTCATTGAGTCACAAGTTGAAATTATCTTTTTAAATTTTTTCTTTTTTTATATGTGTTTATTTATTCACTATGTGCCTTTCAATTATATTATGTGTTTTTTCATGTCATTTCATATTTATTTCGTCATTTTATTATTGCTTTATATAATATATTTATATTTATTATATTATATATATCCATATTATTTCCATATTTATTTATCTTTATATTTATCATATATATGTATGCATGTATTCGTGTTTATTATACTTATGTTATGTCTATGTTAATTTTTATATATTTATTGTGATTATTTATCATGTCACACGCGTGTGCGCCCACACACGGACACATACACACACACATAAACTTATTATTCAAATTTATCATGTCATATTATTCATTTACTATATATCATTCATATATTTATGCTTACCATAATGTGTGTGTGTGTATATATATGGGTGAGTATAGACCAGTTAATAAGTCCATTAATTTCAGCAAATCGCCATCTCGAATTCTATTTTTAACCAATTTTTTCATATTAGTTTATTTGTTAACCACTAAAATATTTTAACATATTAATTTAATAAATTATACAATTTATAATATTATTTTTAATAGTTAAAAATGCTTTGAATATAAAAAAATACAAATTAATATAATATCCATTAAAAGAATAAAAAAATAAAATTTTTATAATTAATTATTAGAATTAAATATATTTAATTCTGAACTAATAATAGAGTGTTAATTATATACATGTAATGAATAATAATAATAATAATAATAATAATAATAATAATAATAATAATAATAATCTCAATATTTATTTAGTAAAAACATTTATTATAATAATAATTTAAAAAGTCATATATTTCAATATTTATAAATTACAAAAATATTAAAAATTTTAAGTGTAAAAATTAAAATATAATATATAAAATGTATAGAGATCGATTAACCAGTAGTAAAAAGTTAGCCACCGATTTTTAAAATTAAAAACCGCAAACCTAAATTTTCATTTTCGTTAATCTAAAATCGATTCGGTTAACAAAATTTTGATTTTTTTTCTTACCTTTACTTTTATATACATATATTTATATTTCACATGCTTTACATACAATTACATCTATTAAATTATTTATATTTGTTAAATTATATATATATATATATATATATATATATATATATATATATTGTTCTTTCTATTACATTTTATTATTTATTTATTTATTTATATTATATTATATATTTTATTTATTTCTCATCATACATTAACATTTGTTTGTGAGTGTAGTTCAATGAGCATAACGTAGCTGATCTATTACATATTATATGGGCTTAATTATTTTATTTTTATTATTTTTATTATTCATTATACTGGAGATGTAATAAAAAAGAATTTTTTACCGCTTAAATGAAAAATGACACACAAAAATATTTATATTAATAACTTGGGTTTTTA
This sequence comes from Excoecaria agallocha, assembly GCA_037975025.1. Lineage (NCBI taxonomy): Eukaryota > Viridiplantae > Streptophyta > Magnoliopsida > Malpighiales > Euphorbiaceae > Excoecaria > Excoecaria agallocha. Next base: position 18,772,274 of record CM075807.1, read on the forward strand.
GTAGCAAAATTGGATAAATATCCTATTTTATACCATAAAAATCACATGTAAATACTAAATATTTTAAAAAGAGTAAATAACTTTGTACATAATTAGTTATCATGGGAATTTTACATATAAAATAGGATCATTTATCCCTATTTTTATCAAAATACACAATTAATGTAATGGCCTCAACGTCGGACTGATCGTGAATAGTACTTTCTGACAGTGAATAGTGTCTCCGAGCTAGAAATGACATCCGAAAATGAAAAAAATTTTATTGGACTATTGCAAATTACTAGTCATGGGTAGTCCAGTATTGAAATTTGAAGTGAATTTGAGGTCAAATAGGCCTCCGAAAGCCAAAAGAACGAAAACCGAGAAAATTAGGGTTTAGGGTATTTAATTGAATTTTTGGTCATTTTGGCTATTAAAAATATCAAATGAAGTCTAAAAAATTATCAAAAATTATATATGTGCCTAAAATAATATTTAGAATATTTTGGTAGTAAAAAAGTAAATTTTTCAGTAACACCGATATTTTTGAATCGGACCGATAAAATTGAATCAAACCCGAAACGAACTCCGATTGGACTAAAATTTTAAGTATAACCTAATTTTAATGTGATATGAATAATGAAATCAAATTTGAAGAGAATTGAAGCTGGAAAGTGGGAGAAACTAATTAGTGCTAATAATTGGGTAATTATTGGGCCTAAACAATTAAATTGTTCAAGCCCATTTAAAGCCCAGCCCATAGCCCATTTATAAGCCATATATAAGCTGCCTTTCTCCAGAAATCTCCAACAGCAATTCATTCCTTCTTCATCTCCTTTGGGTGGCCGAAACACACTCCCATCAATTTCCTCTCTTTTTCTTTCAAATTCTCACCAAATCTCACCAAATCAAAGCCTACTAAAGTGATTTCAGCCTCTCTAGAGAAACCTACCTGGCTCTACTCTTTGATTCAAGGAAGAAAATCAAGAGAAATCAAGGGTTAAAGTTTAGGTGTCAAAGTTAGGTATGTGAAATTATTGATTTTAATTTGGTTTTTAGGTGCCTACTACTAGTTTTGGGTTCCTAGATTTCATTTTTTCTATCAATTTTAGCATTTGAAGCCAAAATAATTGAGTTATCTTTGATGGGAATTTCGGTTTGTGAAGGAATCCAAGAAGAGGAGCAAATTTCTCAAGCTAAGGGAAAAGGAAAGGAAGTCTAGGCAAGGCTAATCCATAGTAAAAGGTGTGTGACAAATTAATCCTTTTATTTCCCTATTAATTAAGTGATTTTCCTTTAGGTTTCTTAAGAAAATTTTCATATATTGGGATATAATTGCAAGTAATATTATATTCATGTACTTAAGACCTATATATGCTTATTAGAGACATTAAATAAAGTTAAAAGAATTTGTATGGTGGGGTTGTAGTGTAGGCCGAATGGTAATTCATAAGGAATTAATGTGAAAAAAGTCAACCGTATAAAGTTAAAGGACTAAAATATAATTTTACATGAAAAAAGTTAAATTAATGATTAATCAGTAAATTATAAGTTAATTAATAAGGTAAGATAAGAAAATAAGGAATAAAAAGGGCAAACTAGTAATTAATAGTATAAAATGACATTTTTGAAATAAAAGAGAAGTTTAAGGACTAAATTGAGAATATAAGAAATGAGAAGTTAGTCGTTCATAAAATAAATATTGCTATTAAATAAGAAAAATCGATAATAAATCACTTAAACCAAAATTATTAAAAATATTTATATATTAGGGAAATGTTATGATTTTTAGTCACCACTGGGCATGTTTAATGCTCAGCACGTAGGATTGATTGCGTGCAAGTACTAGGTTGAAGCTTGGGTACACAGCAGTAAATTGAAGCTGAAGAGTTAGAAAGAATATTTTTGTGGCATGTATATATACTTATTATGTTTTGTTTTATAAGGATGATACTGTAGCAATGACCGTACTGTGTATTATTTATAGTAGTATATGGATGAGGAATTATAGAGAATGGATGGCATGCATGTGTTGCTTGACAGTATTTATGAGTTGTTATGATTGGATATAAACTGTTGTACCTCTGAGAGGCTGTGTAAATGTTTACTTTTCAGGAGGCTAGTTAAGAATATAGCCGTTATATTGCCAAAATTTTATTAAAAGCATAGAAATTTCTGAACAGTTATAGGCTAATGATTAATGAAAGTTATATGCATGAAGGTCGTTAAGTTAAAGGAATTAAAGGTTGTAAAAAAAAAATTCCGACTTATTGCCTGTCCGATAAGACTGTTACAGTAAGGGTGTTACAATAAAAGCTTTTTTTTTTTGTAAATATGCATATGAGAACTAATATTCCCATCAAAAATAAGATTATAAATGAATCACTCATTTTATGAATGTGTATTTACTTCTTATTAGATAATATTTATGCCATGACTTGCATATTTCCAAATGTGATTGAGTGCACCTTTATTTTCTTTTACATGATCATATGTGTAAGAAGAAGGGTAAAATAATTAATTTAAAAAGTCCAATTATATTACAATAATCAAAGGCCTAAATAAGAGTGAGTTTTTGAAGCTTTTCTAGTTTTGACCTCATAAGGTTAGAATACTATTTCTCAATTTTCTATTAGGTAGCTATTCTTTTACCTGCCTTATGGTGTCCAACGAGATGCATATCATGGTTGGTTATCAAAAATAGAATAAGAATACCCTGAGATGCTTTCTCATGCCTTTTTAAGTTTGAAACTTGACGAATTGGGTAGAATTCCTTGACTATTGCGAAGCCACCGATCATTCAGTCATGAGACCTCTGTCAATCTGACCCTAAAAGTGGATCCCGATTAAAAGATGAAACAATCCTTTTGCCTAAGTGCACCTTATTATCTATATTCTCCTTTTCACCTAAAAGGAATGAAAGGGAGCGTAATAGGGTAACGTGTACGTTACAATCATTGCTCCCGACAACGGTGCCAAAAACTTGATTGGTGTTCAGTAAATGCACTAGATTGACTAGTAATATAGTGAGTATAATTATAAACACACTAATATCGAACCTAAAGGAAACGAAATTGCTAAGCTAAATATCTATCATTTGAGAATAATTTGAGATATTCCTAAGTTTGAATGGAAAGGAGATCTAAATTGGGTAGGAAATTAACTTTAAAAACTAAAAATTAAAAAAAATCACAGTCATCAAGGAAATCAAACAAATATGAAATCAATGGTTAGGAAATTCTATCCTCATAAATGTAATTGGATATGGGTAAAACAATACTAACATGAATATCTGGATTAACCCTTCTCAGCCCAGTCTACGAACTGGAACACTTTTTTAATCAATAAATTCTCTATCCTAGGATAGTTTAAGGATTAGCATAAGAATGAGTCTACAAATACTAGGCCTAAGATAAATCCCTTTCAAAATGCCTATCTAAAAACCCATTTGTTCCTAACACATCTGAATCAAATAAAATCTACAACTAGAAATCAAATCTCATCCTGAAATGTAGAGAAAATTAGAAGTAGAAAATATAAGACTAGAGCATTTACATCCAAAATAATCATTTAAGATCAATATTTAATCATCATCTCGATACATTAAAAATAAATTCAAAGAATCATTAGGAAGTAGAGATAGAACAGGAAATAGAAAAAAATAAGAAAATATGTATTAAACCCAAATATCTAAAAACAAATATGATTAAAGGATTTCTAAGCAAAGAAAACTAATCTAACATTAAGACTATGATCATCAAATGTAGAAAATTAGAATTTAGAAACACCCTTGATGAGGGAGAGGATTAATTTTAAAATCATAATCTAAGGTATTTTATGAACAAAATTTGAATTAAAATTAAATCTAGATTAAAAATTAATGAAAATCCCTATCCTAAAGTGTCTAAGAAGAAAAAATAAACCCTAAATTAATCTAAAAATCATCTTCTCTTCGAAGAATATGAAATGATGCTTTTATATGGAGTCGAGATAAAAAAAGTATAGCTTTGTTTTAGATAAAAACCACTACAAAAAAAATGCAAAATTTTGTCCTCGCTAAATGATAATTTTTCACCGCTAAATTAATTTAGTGAGGACAAAAATTTTATAACGAAAGTCATCCTATTTGAATTTAGCAAGAACTTTAGTCCTCGCTAACTTGTACAATGATTTAGTCCTCACTAACTTTACCGAGGACTAAATCCTTGCTAACTTTTGTGAGGATTTAATCCTTGCTATTTTTTGCAAGGACTTTAATCGTCGCTAAAGTTAGAAAGGATTAAATCGTTGCTAATTTTTGTGAGGATTTAGTCCTAGCTAACTTTTGCGAGACTAAATCCCCGCTAACTTTTGCGAGAATTTAGGCATTTGCTAAATTCTTACTAAATTTTAACATATATTTTTATGATAAATATTGTTCTTGCTAAATTTAGCACGAAATTTATCCTCGCTAAATGTTGATATGAACATTTTTGTTTTCTTAATTTAATATAAAATTTTCATTATTTAAATAACAAACTAAAAAATAACAATTTTATATTTACTCAACATTTAATATAGAAATATATATATTAATGAATAAATATTATTTACAAATACATAACATTGATAATAATATATCCAAAATAATACATACATATAATAATAAAAAATCGCAAACAGTTCATAAAATGTCAACTACCAAAAACTCCATCGAGTGTCATTATTAAAACTTGATCTTCCAATTATTGATCTTAAACATTTGACCAAATGTTCATGCACGTTTTGGTCGATACAAGAAGGAAGTAAATAAGGGCTTGTTTCTGAAATTATCATGCAACAATAGGTACATATGATATGCCCTATTTAGATAATGAGAAAATAGTTATAGAAAGATTTAAAAATTATGCTGACAAATTTATGAAAAGAAAAATAATATGTACTTTGATATTTAAACAAATACATTTGTCTTTAATTTTCTTCCGCACTTACTACATCTAATAATAACTGTTAACAATTTCAATCATTCAAAAAAATGGTTTTGAATACTGGCAGTGATCTAAAAGGGATCAAATGCTAAAATTGTTCAGACTTTACCAATTTTATACTTTACCTTCAGCAAAATCCCTTCTATATAATAATAATAACTGTTTCTATGTGTTTTTAATTGGCTTGCATTTGTCCATTCATAACATGCCAATTTTTTTTTTTTTTACTTTTAGTTGAAGAAGGACTCGATTTATATCAAAGTAAAAGTTTAGAAGTTGAATAAATAAAAAGCTCTGGTTTAGGAGTTAAGAGATGTGCTTTTTCATCTTATTCAGCCCTCTCACCTTGCCAAAATCCATGGCAAACACATCCACACTCGGACACTCGGTTAAAAGAAAGTTCAATCTATATCAGGAAACAAAAAAATAAAAAATAAAAAAGGAAACAAAAAAATAAAAAATAAAAAATAAAAAAATAAACCTTAAGGGCTTAAAGCAAGCAAATAAAAGTTCATGAACTTAATGGACAAAATACTACCAGTTCAGGGGCAAAAATAAGTATTCTTCCTATTTTCGTTTCTAGCAACCTACATAATATCTGCCTTATTCTACAAGAAATCCCCACCCAGTTGCATGGTTTACCATACGTTGAGGCATCAAGACACTTGGGACCCCATTCAATGAAGATGAAATCATGTCTGAGATTTTAACTAAAAATTAACGAATACTTTATGATTGATGAATGATAAGAGAAACTATGGTGAATGTGATGTACCTATATTATGATGCCAAACCATATTTTCAATATAGAACTTCAACATTTTAACACTCTTCTAATCAGTTCAAATCCCAGAGTAATCTGTGTCCTTGAGTCCTCAGATCCATTGGTCAAGGGTCTAGCTCAGCATCAGCCTCATTAATCCAGCCATACCATCCTTCTTATATCCAGCCACATATATTATTATGTTGGAAGGGTAGCCCATTGCTCGAAAGAGAAGTCCAACCTACATAATTTTAACTGTTAAGCAGTGCATAAACCACTATGTGCTGTCCATTCACAAAATAGAATCTTTATCGACAATTTAACCAAAAATCTATTACTTGAAGAAGAAATAACAATACAATAATAAAAAAAACACAAGACATCAAGTAACCAAAATAATAAATGACTCTTTTTAACTATAAATTAATTACATGGTTAAAGAAATAAACTAAAAAGATACATTGATCTTTATTTTATCATTATCATTAGATTGATATTTTAGATATTACTTGATATTGCCATATGCTTAATTCAATAGTAACCAATATTTACAAACCTCGACATTGGTAGAATTCGAGTACTTTCCTTTATACACTGTCTGTTGGCATTTCAAAGCTAAAACCTCTGATATAAACCCAGTTCCATCTGTAAGTATTGCCAACTTCCCATTTTGAGCAAAAACTACAAGTCTTAAAAAGCCATGAAAATTAAGTTTGCACTATAGCCAAAACCCCATCATTTACTACAAGTAAAACCCCAATCAATTTGATACAATAATCTATATATTTTAAAAACCACATGCTAATGACATGACCTTTATAACAAACACTGCCAATCCAGTGCCGTGAAGACCTTGACAAACACTGCTCATCAGTATCAAGATGGAGTATCCACTCCATGCCAGCCTCTTAAAGATCAAACAAATAGACAGACTATCATAATATATAATAATTTCAAACAAGGGAACATTCTAATACTAAAAAAGCATACAATAGTTGCCACTCCACTTAAAGTTCCAGAATTCGTATACCAAGACAACACTTTCAGGACTCCATAGAATGGATAACAAATAGCTCTTATACTGCCAAATCATTAAAACTTTCACAAGTTTTTCCTTTCAAACCCATGGCAAGCAAATATGTGGTGTAATAGTAGGACATTTTAGAATATATCATCCCAAATATTATGGCTTGGGACAGCAAGAAACTGACAACCCATGACTTCAGTAAGTTCACAAGACAAGATACATGAAAGGGAAACCATTTTGGGGAAATAGGCAACAGGAAAAGGACTAATAAATATATCCAGTAAATAAGTAATCAATAAAGCAAAAATTACAAATTAGAACAAAAGTAAATGAATTAGACATGAAGATATACTAGATGAAATCCAGAAATTACAAATTAGTTGTTTTGTTTCTATTAAATCATTTTCCAGTGTTCAAAATTTGCTAGATCAAATTGCTCATAATCTCATTATATTTATTTTAGAAAAAAAAAATTAACAACTGTAGAATAACAAAATTGACAATCTAAGCATGATAGAAAGATAAGTGTTTGAACCAAACAACACAAATGCACATAATTTAATTGCACCAACATCTAAGACGAATTAAACCAATCACCTAATAAGCTTTTCCAACCTTTAATTGAGTTTAAAAGTAGAAGAAGAAAACCAATTACAGGGTCTTTTTACCCTTATTATACTTGAAAAAAAAACAGAAGAAGAAACTTTGAATATGATTTAAAGTTAAATACGAACCTACAATTTATAGATGTGACAGCCGGAAGCTATGTAGACCCAACAAGATGAGGAGACCTCATCAGCACCATAATTTATACACTATAAAAATGTAAAAGTAAGAATGCCAATAAATTCATTGCTTACATAATTTTAAAAAAAGATTTTTAAATGGCTTCTCATGTCAAAGTTGACATTCGCAATGAGAAAGCAAAGAAAGAAAGAGTCATACAATGAATGTTATCCTTGGTAGAAAAGGCCATGTTCAGTTGGTGCTGTTGTGAAAGGTTGAGAAGCCAATAAAGAATCTGGTAAAATAGATGAGGGGATGAGCCTAATTTCAAGTAAACGATACTCACATTTAGAGGGTATTCATAGAAAAGCTCACCTGCATCAGCATCTTATACTTTGATATTTTTAGATATATATATAGTAGTTGATGAAAAGAGAGAGAATGTATATATGTTGGTCAACATGGACAGCAGAGAGTGATGATTTGTTATGTCTGTATGCAGAAAGATTCCTATCTAAATTGTATGGCAAATTGGGAGAATAAGACAACTAGTTAACCCAAAAGAATATCTCTATTTATAAAGAATATAATCCATTAATTTGGGACATAAGAAATTTGATTTTCAATATTAATTTACTTAAGCTAACAACAAGTATAATCATCAATGATTTCTTATGTATCACATCTAATCTTTTAGTTTTATATTGATGAAGTTTCAGCTAAAAATGGCCAATACATATAAGCATATCTATGCTCCTACCTAGTTGAATAAAATTAAAAGTTGCTTCTTTTTGAGAGCATAATAAAAGGAACACAATGAGCAAACATAATCATAATAAAGACACAAAAAGCAGCAAAGCAAGAAGGATGATGTTGATTACACTAAGAAAAGAAAGGATGATGTGAACAATTAACAATAAAATTAAATAAACAGCATCCTTTCTCTGTTTCTATCTATACTCCCTATACTATCTTATCGTTTGTGTCATTAATATCATAAAAGTAGATATCGTCACTATTTCAGCTACAACTCTGAAGAAAACAAGATTTAATATATGAAAAGTAATAATAAAAAAGTGAATAGCAAAAATCAAATTGAAGATGACGATGAATAATAGAAAACTAACAACCAATTTACATGGTTTCTATATGATCTTAATGGGTTTTTATGGATTAATGAATGAAATAAAGATAAGAACTAAGAAATAACACAAAAACATGCATGAATCAAATAAAAGAATAAAGAAAATCAAGGCATACAAGAGGAAAATGAAATTTACTTTACAATCACAATTTTAAACATTGGATTAACCAAAGATTGGATTAACAAACTTTATGGCGCAAGAAACATAGCTTGATACAACAAAGTAAACTCACAGAAAAAAAAAAAAAAAAAAAAAACCTCTAAAAAAATTTTTGAAACATCAACCGTATGGAAAAGTTGATCACTCTCAAATTAATACAATGAGCTAAAATAACATACAAATCAGGCACAATAACGGCGCCATTTTAGACATAATTGGATTATAAATCAGTACCCCTAATTGTTTGAGGGTTATTATCAAGAACGACAAGCAGCGAAAACAGCAAAAACAGAAAAATCCGAGCAAAAATGTCAGAGCTCAAACAGACTGAAAATAAGGCATGAGCAAAAGAAAAACAAGAACTAATAGCAAAACATACAAGACAACCCAAACATAACATTAAGAGAAAACAGGGCCTGAGCAAAAGGAAAATAAGAACCAATTGCAAAACATAACTTAAGGCGTGAAGGTTAAGAGCCGTTGGCAAAGAACTCACCAGAGAATGAAAGATGTAACTGAAAAGTGAAAAGCAAAAGTAGAACATGAAGAGAAAGCAGCTCCTGGCCATGGCAGAAATCTATTGATGATTCCTATGGTTAAGAAATAGCACAACAACCCCTAAGCCAAAGTAAAAGAGAAATTAAAGGTAGAAGGCTCACTACTCAATTCGAAGGTGACACCCCTTACTGCCTTTACGAAGATTTCCCTTCTTTTGTTTGAAATAGGATCAGACCAGAGGGAGTATAATCCGGTTGTAAAGAAAGCGGGGCATTGTCCTCCTTACTGACCACAAAGAAGATGGCTCTATCGCTTTAGCTTGTTGTACCGGAGTCTATAGACGAGGATCGGCCCGGGGATGAAGCGTAGAGGTCACTTTAGGTTGTTATACTGGAGTGGTTCATCTTCAAAAGAAGAACAATGAGAAGTGAGATGCCGAGAGAGGGTAAAATGAGAGAGAGGGGAAAACGAGAGAGAAAGGGGTTGTGGTTTCGGTTTTGCTTTATTTTTCCGTGTTTAATTAACGCCCAATAGACCTACAAAAATAAAAATTAGCATTTCAGTTAGCTAGGGTTAATTACCTAGCTAAATTAGCATGGAATTATTCCTTGCTATTTTTGGTGAATAAATCCCACGCCTAATTATTTAGCCATTAGCTAGGCCTTTTGTTCTCGCCATTTTTGGTGAATAAATCCCAAAGCTAATTATTTAGCCATTAATGAGGCCTTTGTCTTCGTTATTTTTGGTGAATAAATCCAACACTTAATTATTTAGCCATTAACGAGGACAAGCCTCGCTATTTTTTGTGAATAAATCCCACACCTAATTTTTTAGCAATTAGCGAGGATCCAGTCTTTGCTAAGTTAGCAAGGCCTTTGTCCTTGCTATTTTTGGTGAATAAATCTGACACTTAATTATTTATCCATTAGCAAGGACAAAGTCCTCACTATTTTGTGAATAAATCCAACACCTAATTATTTAGCCATTAGCGAGGATCTAGTCCTTGCTAATTTAGCGAGGCCTTTATCCTTGTATTTTTGGTGAATAAATCCAACACTTAATTATTTAGCCATTAGCGAAGGACAAAGTGCTCATTATTTTGTGAATAAATCCAAAACCTAATTATTTAGCCATTAGCAAGGATTTTATCCCCGCTATATGGTTCATAAATAATTTGCACCACATATTAAATCTTAGTGAGGATTATGTGTTTGCAAAGTTGTCGCTATTTTTTGCGCCAAAATTAGCTACAACAAAATTTATTTATAGCTAAATTGTAATAATATCTATTTTTTCACTAGCCTCTAACAATATTTGCGATAAAAATCATTTTTCGCTGCAATGTTGTCTCTAAATGGTACATTTAGCAACAAATTTCATTGTCCTCGTTAATTTTCATCGCTATTTTGCATTTTTTTTGTAGTGAACTATGCTAGATTGTTAGATTGGATTGTGCACATAATTGGGCTGCTAAAGATTGGATAATATAGCTATATTTTTATCAAAAAATAGTATCATTTTATTGTGAAATCTACCTACTCTACAATTGCACCTAGAATCAAACCTTTAACTCCGATTAAGCTTTGAATTGCTTGGAAACGACCAAAAACATCCCCAAAATTATTAAAAACCATAAAAACATCATAAAAGAATAAAATAAAAATAAAATAATAAAGAATAAAATGAATAAATAAATAAAACATAGGAAAATGACAAAAAATACCTAAAAACATAAGTATAATTGCAGCTCATCAAATATCTCAAACTTAAACTTTACTCATGCGCGAGTAAACTGAATAAACCACATTCTCAACCATTTCAATTTTAAAAAATAAAATAAGGAGTCATTTTCAATTATGGAATAAGAAGATAGCCATGGAAATACCAAAATTCACTAAATTAACAAATAAACACAAGAGTATACCAAGCAATTTTTGTTTGTGCATGCAAAAGGCCAAAACATAATTTTCAATCATTTAAAAACAAAACTTTAGATGCAAATTTGGTAATAAGATTCAACTTGAATACATAAATGCACTCGTGGCTTTTTGCTTGAAGCTTAAAAAACACCATAGGCATCTTCTTATGTACCATACCTCATTTAAAAGTCATCTCTACTAAATTGGACAAGACAAAATGAAGAATCAAAAGGCCTAATATTATGGTTCTAATGTTAGAATTTCATAAAATGGCATAATAAAAAAGGATCAAGTCATAGGAGAAAAATGGTCGCTACCTAAAACAAAACTACACTCACCTAACTATGAAAAGAAAATTCTCAACCTAATTGCAAATCATGATCACATACTTAATTTTGCTTTCAATAAAACTTTTTTCATCAAAATCAGCTCAAATCAACAATAAATGCCACAATATTGAACCGCAATCATCACAAGAAAATAATTCATTTTTTTACCAAATTTTGTATCCCAAACTTGCAATTCACTTAACTAGCTAAGAAAAACTTGCAATGCATTCTTTTTGCACAAAAATCAACTAACTACCAACATCAATGAGGTATTTAACCATACATTTCCATAATTTTCAACAAGAACTAGATTGAGCTCTATTTTTCATAAGACCAATACATAATTCATAGCTAATTTCCTTTTTCCCTCAATAACCCTAAACTTACTCCATCAAATGGGCTTAACTCTTTATTACACACACCAATGAGCCCTCAAAAAAAAATTTACACTAATGATTGACAAAAACTAAATTCCATTTTATCCAAAATACAAACCCAACCTTACTTAAGCAGCCACTCTTTTAAAGGGAGGCAAAACTCATTTTAGGCTAAAGGTAGTTTTAACGTGTATAACAATAAAACAAGCATGCATTTACAATACTAATGAAATAGGCTCAATGGGCTAGTAAAAGACTACAAAATTAGGATAAGAAAAGTTAGTTAGAGTGTTATACAAATAAGGGCTACCTAAACCATTTTCTAGGTTTTATCTTATCGAGGGATCACTTTTATAGGCAATTGAAAAGGTTTTAGTGCTCTTAGTGAGTTTCATCTAATCCCTTAATTGCAACAAGATTTTTCTTGATTTTCAAAACAAGCCTAAAGCGATCAAAATTTCGAAATTACATGGTATAATCAAGGTCTATATGAAGTATAGCAAACTAATATATAAACAAGACTAACTCCCATTTACTTAAAATTAAGTGAAATGCAAATATCTAAAAATGAGATTAAAACTATTTATAGTTGAAAACTACTAAGACAAAATAAAAATTCAAATTTAAGGTAAATCAATAAGAGATAACTAGCTCAACATTTCAGGTACAAACTTAGCATAAACAAGATAATAACAAAACAAAAATTTTAAAAAGTACTCTAAAAATAAAAAAAAACGTACAATACTAAAAACAAAACAAAACACAAAATTTAAAGACCAAAACAAAAATAATATCTTGTTTGATTCATTGGACTGGCACTCCACCCAAAACTTGAAATGTTGATAGTGCAAGGAAATAAGACACATAAAAATGTTTTCCCAAAATTTTCTCCAAATTGTGCAATTTGCTTATTATAAATTAAAAATTCTTACAATATTCTTAAATTTGGCAAAAATAATATTCATTGTGGAAAAATAAGGTATGTGTAAAATTCTATCTAACACCCATGTAAAATAAATGAAAAACTTAACTTGTGTAAAATATAATAAAAATTGTGCCAAATGATAAGTATTCTATCAAATGTTAATGGCTCAGCCACATAATTCCAAAATATAACTAAAATAAATAAATATACTATGCTTTTCTACATCTTGTACACTAAACTATAAAAATAAAGTGCAAAATTGATCTGATGAGGTTACTACCTAAAAAAATAGAAAAGACATCATTGAGGTGGTCACCTTAAGTCTTATAATTTCTCAACCTCTTGCATGTTGGGCATGTTTCCTGAAAAAAAAGTAAAATAGTATAAATAACATCTTAAATCCAATTAAGCATAAACCACATATATCACTTTATTGAAAGAATTAGAATTTCACCATAGATTCAAAATAAAATTTGAACAGTAAAAGTGTTTTAGCTAATTTTAAGATGTAAAGTATATAGAAAAATGAAGCATATATTATAAATATTAATAAATAAACACAAAGCAAATGCACAAAAATTCATAAAAGAAAATTGTACAAGAATGAATTTAAAGAAACTAAAATGCAATGCATAAGTTAAAGCTGAAAAATAAGCACAAGTGATTATACTTTGAAGTTTAAATGCCAAAATAGTGTATATGCAAGTTGGTGGTCTCTCAAAAAAATGGATGTGTACAAGTTGCCTTATACGTACTTTGTGAGCAAAAATATGGGAAAAGGAATCAAAGTTGCAAGGAATCAAAATTTTGACAATTGGCACCAAACAACTTATTTTGATCCCATTAATTTAGGTCATAGCAAACATACATTACCTCATCACACTTTAAGTACAACCACAAGTTGATGAATATTGCAGCAAATATCATAAAGCACAAAATACCAATCAAAATTTCAAGCATTTTAATTCAAGTGTTAAAGAACTGTTCCTAATCAATTTATGCCCAAATTAATGTCATAAATAAGAAAAGATGCTAAATTTTATCAAGCTAAGGTTAAATCACAGTCCCCTAATTCCAACATACATTCTTTTCAAGTGATAATTTTAGATACCAATGCAAGCTAGAAAAATGGCAATAAAGTCTAAATGCAATGATAATGACACCCTCCTCAACTTAGTACACTATAGTATAAAAAAATCAAGCACTGAAAATTATGGAGCTAAGCTCAAAATGCTTGGGGTTTAGCAAATGTGCATCTTATTGCAACATTGAAACATGAAAGTAATAACCAAATCAACAACTCCTTAAAAATATCAATTAATCTCAAATAATTTAAATCAATTGTGCAAAACTTTCTCTAACTTCAAGTTATACCCAAATTAAATAATCAAGGTAAAATCATGCATTCCAATAAATGAAGCTCCAAATGCAAAATTCAACATGATGTCCTTTAAAGCATAATTCAAAAGACAAACATAGGTTAACACACTGCCAATTAAGCACAAGTTAAATTAAAATGATGACCTAATTAACTCAACATTGCTCTAAAATAAATCAACCACAAATAAATATTGAATTAAGCTCCAAAAATGTAATTACCTTGTGTAAAATTTCTCAAATATAGGTCAACAATGTGAATAGTTCAAAGCTAATTATGAATATTCCTAATAGAGAAATTCCTATATGTTTTTTTAACTTGATTCATGCTAACATTCTTGCAAAAATCTACACAGGTTTCATTCCATGAATATATTAACTTTCAGAAGAATAGATTCACAACAATGTTAGATAAATCAAATTAAAAGCACAAGAGAAAAAATAAAATTTCCTTTAGGCAAATAATTTAATAGTTTGTAGGCATAGATATAAACTAGAATTTTGTGAGAATATTCAAATTTCTATACCTCACTACTGTCAAATATGCAAAAACAACAATCCATCCATAATTCCAATCACTACAAAGTTTGCAGACATGAGGAAAAATAAATTTTTGAGCAAAAATAAAATTTGAGACAAATAGAATAATGTAAACATGCCTAAACCTGTAGAAAAGAAAATTGGAAGTGCATATTAGTTCAAAATGTCTTTTCTATAGTATCCCTTGTTATTAGAAAGAAAAATAAAAAAATATGTTCAATCTCTCTTTCATTTAACAAAAATCTAGAACTTGCGAAAAATAGGGAAAAAAATCAAGATTGGGCATAAATGGGAAAGAAATGCATAAATAATATTTCTTAAAAATTGATTTTCAACTCTTAGACAAAATTTAATTGATTAGATTTACTGGAAATCAGCTTGCTTTGCAAAAGAGAATCGATGAAAAATTTGAAAAAAAAAATCATTTTGAAGAATATAGAGGAAGAAAGGGGGTAGTGCAATTTAAAATAGAGAAATAACATTTTTTAAATATGCAGGTGCAAAAACAAAGGCAAGTTTTTAAAAAACATAGCTGTGTTTTGCTACTGGATTAAAAACACACAATTGGTATAATTACATGTGCATGACTATTATAAAAAAATATAATAGGTGTGTATGTATCATTCTGGATGGAGTTTAGCAAAACTTTTCACACCACACAGCTGTTAACAAAATATTAATAGCCATATCCTTTTATTATTGGATAAGAAATGCATTTTCACATAATCAAATTTGCCCAGTTCAAAGTAAACAAACCAAAAATAAGGAAAAACACAATAAAAACTAACAAATTAAAAAACATCTAAATTAAGGTAGAATTTTAAAATTTTAAAATTAAAATAAAAACTAAAAACAAACAAATGAAAATTTAAAGAAAAATATTTAAATTTAAAAAAAATTCAACAAGGTTGCTAAAAATAAAATACAAAACACACGAAAATAAAACATAACATAAAAAATGATAAGAATTTAAAGAGAGAGGTTAGGAAAAATTTTTAGTTTAATAAGTCCTAACTCGACTTGTGTTACTCTCGGGCAATCAAGGTTGTGATCCAAATAATGGTTGCTCAGATTTTTGTTCATGATTTTACCTTATCAGTAGGAAAAACTTGTCAAAATTCACCAAGGCTAGAAATTTCATGTCTTTGATGAACTATGACTACACCTTTAGCTCATTATAACGTACTCTTTCGGCTCTTTTAGCCTCAATAAATTCTTTAAATGTATTGAATTTAGTGTTTTCATTTGAGAATTAAATATTTCTTGTTCTTTTGGAGAAAATTACTCCATAGAAGATTTAAAATATCTTCAAGGCAAATACAAGATTTATCTCCAACAATGATTAGTTCCACTTTTTCTTTATGCACCCCAAACTAAAATTCTTCCAAATCCTCTTTAATTTCCAAAGGTACATGACTAAATTTGTCATTATTATCATTATCACCTTGATTTTCCATAGAAATTATCAACATCTCAAGCTTAGATTCCAAACTTTTGATCGCTAATGCATGATCTCTCAATAAATTCTCTTGACTTTCGATCTTCTCCTCTTGAAAATCAATTATAGCCTTCTACTCTTCTTTTTCAACTCTAAATTGCTCTTTTTAACTTACAATGTAGTCAAGAAGAACTTATACTTTTGATGTGGTAGAATCTTATTGTTGATGGAATATGACATGGCATATATATGATGATCACGCAACAGAAAAATAATAAAATTGATCATACATACCACGCAATCCGTAAACAAAAATCGAAAACATGCAATTTTAGGATTTTAAAACTTACAACTTTAGATGCACTTCAAGACTTGATTTTGATGATGACCAGCAATTAGGATGAACTTATATGCTTCAGGTCTTGATCACCAATGCCAAAGAAACAGCCTTTACGCCACTCCTCTCTATGTTCACACACACAGTTGCAATGAAGGCTTAAAATTGAGAGTGCTAGCTCTATGTCTAAATAATTGGCCATGGTAATGGATTGAAGCTACAAGATCTGATCTTGTACTTCTTTTAGGTTGCTATTACTACCCAAGAACACAAGAGAACAAGAAATAATCCTTTCTCCTTGTGTATTTCAACCAATTAAGAGTGTGTGAGAAAGAGAATCACGCCTAGGGTTTTTCTTTTGTTCACCAAAATATATATCATTTATTTTGGGAAGTATTAATTCCGAAATTTACTACCTAAAGATAGTAAATTCAACCTCCATCACTTCTTAAAATCAAGTTACATATATTAATTCAAACTCTTTTAAAATTTAAATTCAAATTAATTTGAAATAAACATAAGACATTTATTCAAAATAAATCACTTAATTTAGGGATATGGTTGCCGAAATTCCTATTGAATTTATCCTTGAATTTTTAGTTACCTTATCTCCATTTAATTAATTTATTTTTGATTTAAATGCCATTAGGATTTAATACTCAATTAACTTAATTAATCTAATATAATTAATTAATTGAAATTAATCCTATTGGGCGGAATTTATCTCTCTCATGGACCAAGATCCAATAGCAATTTTAATACCCATTACATACATTAATTTGAATTTAATTAAAAGCCCAAATTAATGCCTAATCTTCAATTTAAATATTTTTAGCCCAATGCTTTGTGTGCGATCCTATAGGTCTATTTAATATTGGCAATGAATTAATGAATTAATTCAAAGGCTATATATACTCTCTAGCAAGATATTATAGCATTCCAAATTAAATGAAAATGCAAATGACATTTAGTGACCCAATGTAATTTTGCATAGTCCCTTACCCTCAAATATCAGAAGTAATATAAGGTATGGAACCAGTCATCCTTATATATATTAATTCCTTTCTTGATATTCCAATGACACTAAACTCTTAGATAAATAATGATTACTCATTATTTCATCTCAGTATGGCCATACACTTCTTAGTTTACTGATCAAGTGGCCGATGATATTTTCTCTCTTATCGAGAGGGATAATCCCTTCACTTCTCTCATGCTCTCTAACGTGGATTAGTGCATACCCATACTTGTCATCCTGTTACAAGCACGTTAGGTGTATGTCAAAGTACACAGTAATTCATAAAGAGTTTCATAGAGATTTTAGGTCTAAGAACTCCGATGCAAAACTTGCACATAAGAAACACTTATGACTTGTACTATGTATTTTTCTCATGAATGAATTGAATCCAGATACCATGTTCTGAACATGTATCCATGATCTCTGATTGACACTCCAGTCCTTATGATTCGTAAGACATAACTCAAATTATCAGAGAAAGCATACTAGTCTTAATTCATTTGTTATTCCCATAACAATGAATGACTAGGGATATTCAGAATGAAGTCTCTATTGTTTCAAGGTCTTACAACCATGTGCCTCACACATGATAACTTAAACTAAAACAACATTCTTGGATAGTTCCATCAATTGATATGCACAGGAATACAATAGATAAAACAAATACCTCATTTATTAAATTAAATGCTTTATAACAATGTATTGGGGCTAGAGCTTACACTAACAATCTCCCACTAGCACTAGTCCCAATTGGGCATAGCCCTAAGTCCGAATGCTCTCAAATGAGCTTCGTACAGATTTGGATGCAACAGTTTCATCAAAGGATCTACTATATTGTTTTCACTTGCTATCTTGCTAATCTTGAAGTCCCCATGATCACTGATCTCTCTGATCAGGTGGTACCTCCTGAGTATGTGTTTGGATTTCTGGTGTGACCGGGCCTCTTTTACCTTTGCGATGGCCCTGTTATTGTCACAGAAAATTTCTAATGGATATAGGATGCTTGGGACCACTCCTAATCTATAAATAAAATTTCTAATCCAAACAGCTTCCTTTGCAGCCTCACTCGCTACAATATACTCAGATTCTGCAGTTGAGTCAGCAATGGTCTTTTGCTGCGAGCTTCTCCAGCTGACAGCACCACCGTTGAAAACAAAAACAAAACCATATTGCAATCTTGAATCCTGAGTGCTGGTCTGAAAAGCAGCATCAGCATAACCTTGTATGACGAGATCTTCTTGACCACTATACACTAAGAAGAGATCCTTAGTCCTTCGTAAGTACTTAAGAATCCCCTTTACAGCAGACTAGTGCATCTCACTACGGTCTTGCTGAAACCTACTAGTTATACTCAGTGTATGAGTAACATCCAACCTAGTACATAACATAGCGTACATGATAGATCCAATAGCAGATGCGTATAAGATTCTACTCATGTTGTCCCTCTCTTATTTAGTTTTAGGACATTGTTCTTTAGTCAAAGGAGCTCCCAAAGCTAAAGGTATATACCCTTTCTTTGAGTCTCCCATACTAAAATGCTTTAGTAATTTGTCTATATACTTTTCTTGACTTAGTCCCATAAGCCGATTCGATCTATTTCCATAGATCCGAATACCAAGTATTATCTCGGCTTCACCTAAGTCTTTCATTGAAAAACATTTCCCCAACCATTGTTTAACCTTTTGAAATGTTGGAATGTCATTCCCAATAAGAAGGATGTCGTGCACATATAAGACCAGAAATACTATTATGCTCCCACTAACCTTCCTGTACACGCAAGCTCATCTTCTTGTGCAATGGGTTCTTATTCCACACCTCGTTGTGAACTTGATCCCATTTCTAACTCATCCTCTACAGGAGTTTGTGGCACTTGAATTTCTACAAGCTCTAATTTACTCCCACTATCTTTCTTGAAAAGGAATTCCTCTTCCAAGAAAATAGCCTTTCGAGCAACAAACTCTTTATTCTCGGCTTGTGAGTAAAAATAGTATCCCTTTGTTTTTTTTGGGATAACCCACAAACAAGCAGACAGTGGATTTGGACTCTAATTTATAAGATGTTAATTTCTTAACATGTACATCACAACCCCAAATCGTGAGAAATGATATATTGGGTTCTTTCCCAGTCCATACTTCATATGGTGTCTTCTCAACTGCTTTAGTTAGAGTACGGTTTAGTAGAAACGTAGCAGTTTCTAATGTATAACCCCAAAAAGAGACAGGAAGATTTGCTTGACTCATCATTGATCGAACCATGTCCAATAGGGTTCGATTTCTCCTTTTGGATACACCATTCCATTGTGGTGTTCTAAGAGGTGTGAGCTGTGAAATAATACCACACTCCTTTAGATGACTGTTAAACTCTTGGCTTAAGTATTTGCCACCTCGATCTGATCGAATGGCTTTTATACTTTTGCCAAGTTGTTTTTCTACTTCATTCTTAAACTCTTTGAATTTTTCAAAAGTTTTAGACTTGTGCTTCATTAGATAGACGTAGCCATATCTACTGAAGTCATTTGTGAATGTCACAAAGTAAGTAAAACCACCTCTAACCTGTATACTTAATGGTCCACATACATCGGTGTGTATTGGTTCCAATAAGTCACTAGTCCTCTCACCTTTCTTGTTAAAAGGACTCTTTGTCATCTTTTCATGCAAACATGGCTCGCATATGTCATAAGATTCTAAGTCGAATGACCCAAGCATTCTAAATTTGTGGAGTCTTGAAATGCATTTTTCATTTACATGTCCTAAATGACAATGTTAGAAGTAAGTAGGGTTCAATTCATTTGATTTAACCCTCTTTGTATTAATGTTGTATATAGACTCTTTGTTATGTAGATCAAGGATATAAAGGCCATTTTTGTAACATGGCAGTGCCATATAAAATGCCTTGGCGACAAATACAAATATTGCCATTATTAACAAAATCAAACTCATCAAAATCCAAACATAAAACTGAAATAATGTTTCTGCTCATAGCAGGCACAAAATAACAATTCATTAAATCTAAACAAAGTCCAAAAGGTAAAGTGAGTCGATAGTCGCCTATCTCTATGGCAGCAACTCGTGCTCCATTCCCCACATCGAGGTCCACTTCACTCTTCCCAAGCAACTGCCTATTTCTTAATCCCTGCACATTTTAACAAATGTGAGTACCACAATCGGTATCCAATACCCAAGTGGTAGAAATAGGAAGGTTAATTTCAACAACAAAAATACCAGAACTGGACGCCTTGGCTCCATTCTTCTTTTGTTATTCCTTGAAGAGAGCGCAATTCTTTCTCCAATGTCCTATCTTGTTGCAATAGAAGCATGTGCTCTCGCTCTCCTTGAGCTTTTACACATTAGGCTTGGATTGGGCCTGAGGTGCACTCCCATTTGACTTGAGCCGAGCTAGGTCATACTTGGGTTTTGCCTTTCCCTTTCCCTTTCCCTTAGAAGGTCCCTTCTTAATGCCCCCTTGAACCATAAGTACGAGATTAGTCTTTCAAATGTTCTCTTCAGCATTCTTAAGCATCCCATGAAGCTCGGTGACTGTCTTGTTCATTACATGCATGTTATAATTCATAACAAATGGATCATAATCATCAGCCAATGAACCTAAGATCAATTCAGTGGCCAATTCTTTCGGGACTTGTATCTCAAGCTTCTCAAGAGTATCAAGATACCCTTTCATCTTGAATACATGGGTACTAACAAGAATATCCACAGTCATCTTACAAGAAATTAAGGCCTTTGTTGTCACGAATCTCTCGTGACGAGCTTGCTCTTAGAATATCTCCTCGAGGTACACCATGATCGCATAAGCCTCTTGGTCCATGAATTGCTTTTGCAAGTCAGGCACCATAGTGGCCAGTATCAGACATGTCACATCATTGGAGTCCCTCTTCTTGATCTCAAAAGTTTCCTTTTGAATCGCAGAGGCGTTCCTAACAGGTTCTTTGGGCAAGGGTGCATCCAAAACATACGACTTTTTCTCTTGCTTGAGAACAATTCTCAAGTTTTGAGACCATTCTATGAAATTGGTGCCATTCAATTTGTCCTTTTCTAGGACCGATCGCAATAAAAAATTGTTGTTTGAAGATGTCAATTTTCAATTTACAATAATTAACTTAGCAAGATTAAATGAGGTCTTTTTATAATCCCACAAATCGAATTAATATCCCTTTAAATAATTCGCGTTAGTGATTTATTGTCGGCCAAGATCCACTGTTCACAACAACTTATTAGTTAAGCTGAGCTTGTACACCTAACAAGTTAAGTTACTTAGGTAGGAAAACTCTAATCATGTCTCGTACATGACTCTTGGATCAAATGGGCTAACATCTTAAGATGTTATAGCACAAACCCATTTATTAGTTGCCTAGGTCCGGGTATCCCTTTCCATGTTAAGTCCAACCTACATTCACAACCAATGCCTCATAAAGATAATCGGGCACATCTAGGACTCCAAGTCTACATGACCGATGATCGATGCCTTGATATGTTTTGAATTAGGAAGGCAACTTTGTGACTTACTATTTTAGGGATTCATTTTATTATGGCTTACATGGCATATGCTTTATCATCCATTCATAGCATGCATATATGTATATAATTGTATAAAGTAAAGCATGACAAACATGGGCCCAAAAACCTACAACTAAGATTCTATACTATTAAATAAGAATCTTCAAGTTGGGCTTCTCCACTCTGGTGGGCTTCGTCTTGATTTACAAAGTCTTCAAATAAATTCTATACTAAGAAATAAATGAAACTTTTACAATAATACATAATAGGTCGTAAGCCATATTTAATTACAAAAACCTAGGGCCCATGAATGCACCATGCATATCCATTCATCACACCAAACAAGCAAATAAATATACATAACATTCATGGATCAAACAAAGTCCAATTTTAATTAATTTAGCCAAGCCCATTAATAGAAATTGTATACTTAAACTTTTAAGAGGAGACTTCATGATGGCCCTGGGCTGAAGCCCAATAGACTAAATCCTTTTATTGAATAAGTTCTCTTAAAAGCCCAAAACACAAACTAGTTAGATTTGTGCCATAAATCAACTCTAGTATAATTTCCAATTTTTGCCATTTTTAATTTTATGTCATACAGCCCATAAACATTAAAATACATATAATATGTTCTAACATGAATTAAAACATAAAATCATGAAGAACATATATCATACATGGCATTCATACAAAAATAAACAAACAACAATGAAACTAGTTGTTTAATGCTCTTATGATGCCATAAAGATGCACAAACACTTAAAACAATTTTATGAGTCATTTAATAAGTTAAATAATGTCATAAATATTGAGTTAATGTTCTATACCAATCTGATCTAAATGTGTTTTTTCCATTTTAATCAAAACAAAACAAATAATGTCGATTAAACATGCAACAAACACAAACTAGTTATAGTTTTAATTGATTTTAAAATTAATCAATTAAATTATCATGGACCAGAATTAAAACCAAATTTAAAATATGTCCAGACCTGATACTTAATCTTTAAAAATCACTTACAAACATGCCAAAATCGTTTTTACATTTAATTTTGAAAACTAGTTGTTAACCAAACACTTATAATGTCAACTAGCACCTAGTTTCAAGATTAACATGTACCATCAGGTATTTATAATTAAATCCGACCATGAATAGCTATAAGAACATCTTAGGACAGTATATTAATATGTCATAATAATTATAATACCTATCTAATCATTTAACATAGTTTTTACACCAAAACAATGCGAAAAACTCAAAACAGAAAAATTTCAGCATTGCATGTTTTTAAACGAACGATTTTTGAATAATTATTTCATGCATCTAAAGCACTAAAATAAGCATTTTTAGGCTCTGATACCACTGATGGAATATTATATGGTATATATATGATGATCACGTAGTGAAAAAATAATAAAATTGATCATACATACCACGCAATCCGTAAACAAGAATCGAAAACATGTAATTTTAGGGTTTTAAAACTTACAACTTTAGATACACTTCAAGACTTGATTTTGATGATGACCAGCAATTAGGATGAACTTATATTCTTCAGGTCTTGATCACCAATTCCAAAGAAATAACCTTTATGTCACTCCTCTCTATGTTCACACACACAGTTGCAATGAAGGCTTAAAATTAAGAGTGCTAGATCTATGAATAAAAAATTGGCAATGGTAATGGATTGAAGCTAAAAGATCTGATCTTGTACTTCCTTTAGGTTGCTATTACTACCCAAGAACATAAGAGAACAAGAAATAATCCTTTCCCCTTATGTATTTCGTCCAAGAGTGTGTGAGAGAGAGAATCACGCCTAGGGTTTTTCTTTTGTTCACCAAAATATATATCATTTATTTTGGGAAGTATTAATTCCAAAATTTACTACCTAAAGATAGTAAATTCAGCCTCCATCACTTCCTAAAATCAAGTGACATATATTAATTCAAACTCTTTTAAATTTTAAATTCAAATTAATTTGAAATAAACATAAGACATTTAATCAAAATAAATCACTTAATTTAGCGATATGGTTGCCAAAATTCCTATTGAATTTATCCTGAATTTTCAGTTACTTTATCTCCATTTAATTAATTTATTTTTGATTTAAATGCTATTAGGATTTAATACTCAATTAACTTAATTAATCCAAGATAATTAATTAATTGAAATTAATCCTATTAGGCCGAATTTATCTCTCTTATGGACCATGGTCCAATAGCAATTTTAATACCCATTACATACATTAATTTGACGTTAATTAAAAGCCCAAATTAATGCTCAATCTTCAATTTAAATATTTTAAGCCCAATACTTTGTGTGCGATCCTATAGATCCATTTAATATTGGCAATGAATTAATTCAAAGGCTATATATACACTCTAGCAAGATATTATAGCATGCCAAATTAAATGAAAATGCAAATGGAATTTAGTGACCTAATGCAATTTTGTATAGTCCCTTACCCTTAAATATCAGAATTAATATAAGGCATGGAACTAGTCATCCTTATATATACTGATTCCTTTCTTGATATTCTAGTGACACTAAACTCTCAGATAAGTAATGATTACTCATTATTTCATCTCAGTATGGCCATACACTTCTTAGTTCACTGATCAAGTGGCCGATGATATTTTCTCTCTTATCGAGAGGGGTAATCCCTTCACTTCTCTCATGCTCTCTAACATGGATTAATGCATACCCAAGCATACCCATACTTGTCACCCTATTACGAGCACGTTAGGTGTATGTCAAAGTACACAGTAATTTATAAAGTATTTCATAGAGATTTTAGATCTAAGAACTCGGATGCAAAACTTGCACATGAGAAACACTTATGACTTGTACCATGTAGTGTTCTCATGAACAGACCGAATCCAGATACCATGTTTTGAACATGTATCTACGATCTCTGATTGACACTTCAGTCCTTATGATCTGTAAGACATAACTCAAATTATCAGAGAGAGCATACTAGTCTTAATTCATTTGTTATTCCCATAACAATGACTGACTAGGGATATTCAGAATGAAGTCTCTATTGTTTCAAGGTCTTACAATCATGTGCCTCACACATTATAACTTAAACTGAAATAACATTCTTAGATAGTTCTATCAATTGATATGCACAAGAATACAATAGATAAAACAAATGCCTCATTTATTAAATTAAATGCTTTATAACAATGTATTGGGGCTAGGGCTTACACTAACAATTGTGCCCAAGGAGAGTAAGTATTTTTAACCAATGGTGAAGAAGTGATTGATGATTGTGAATGCAAATGCTGTAATTCTTGCATTTCTCTCTTTAAATCATTCATTTGCTCTCATGAAAGGAACAATTCATAATCTTAGACATCATCCTACATCATTTTGACAATGCCTCAAAATATTTCTGTAAATATATACACATAATGAAAAACAAAGAAAAATAAAATCTCAAACTAACTCAACTAAAGATATTAAATAAACAAACAATGCTATCATTGGCATTGATGTCAAAAACTTGATCAGTGTCTAGCAAGGGTGTAAGGGCCCAAATTTAATCCTAGCAGGAATATGACACACTCAAGGAAGTATGTAAAGTGAATAGTAATGGTTGCATAAGTTAGCGATCGGCCCAAAACATAGATGGTATTAATGCAAAAGTTTGGGGCAATTCGATAATTTACTTAAATTAAGATGCAAATGCATAATGAATATAATGCATAGGTTAATATGTAAATGAGATAAGAGTTACATGCTCATAAGTGATTAAAGAAAGTTTAAATGTCAAATTTTAAATAAAAAAAGGTAAAAAGGGGAGCCAATAGGAATCAAACACTTGTTTTCCTAAAGACCATAAGAAATTGGATATTTATGAAAGAGAGGGAGAGATGGCTAGCCTAAAGAAGGAAAAACATAAAATTTTCATTTTTTTTTTCTATCACCCGAAATTATATCTAAGAATCCATAGAAGAGGAACCGGGTAGATGAGTAAAGAAAGGAAATAAAAGAGGGAGAAAAAGCAAGATAGGCAACCAAAAAGGGTATAGGAATCTCTTACCCATTTTTGTGTTTGTTCGATATGATTTAATTTTTTTTTTTGTGGATGAATTAGAGTATGAAAATATTGATGAAATTTAGAATTAAGGTTAAATTGCATGTTGAATCTTGATTTTGAATCTTGATTTTGGCTTTGGTTGGTGAGCTAGTGAAATTATGCTTGAAGACACCTTGAACTAGTTTTGGTATTTGGCTATAACTTAGCCTAAAGGTCTCCAAATTACATTATTCTAGTTGGAGAGCAAACTAAGGACATAGATCTAAAACTTGTATGAGATATTAGATTGTGATTTTCCCTCTATTTAGTCAAATTCTAGCTTGAATTGGAATGATGGCTGTTGCAATGTCATTTAAAGCAATCTGTAGTATTTTAGGAAATCTCTTGACGTAGAAGTCCAAATGATTGAATTTTTAATTCTATGGAAACTAAAGATATATAAGAACAAAGTTTTTTAAGATTATTTTGCCTAAGAATAATATTT
This sequence comes from Excoecaria agallocha, assembly GCA_037975025.1. Taxonomy (NCBI): domain Eukaryota; kingdom Viridiplantae; phylum Streptophyta; class Magnoliopsida; order Malpighiales; family Euphorbiaceae; genus Excoecaria; species Excoecaria agallocha. The sequence goes on from CM075807.1 coordinate 18,798,842, forward strand.
TCTATGTCAAAATAATTGCACAAGTTATACCTAGGTATTTGCCTTAAGAAAACCTGGGGTTTGGGCATCTACACCAATCCAGTCACGTAACATGCTTTCTGTTGGATAGAATGTGACCTACATGAATGGATTAACTTTTAATCTAGCCACATGCCTACATTCTACCCCTACATTTTACACAAATGGATTGACTTTTAATCACCCAAAACTCATTTTTAATCAATTTAAAGCATGAAAAAGGCACAAAACTCATTTTTATGCATGAATAACATGATTTAATTGGAGAAAAACAAGATTAAAGCAAGAAAACATTGAATTCAAAGTTTGAACAAAATGAGGAAATGATGAATAGTAAATCCAAAATCACCTATTTACTCAATTTCAACACTATTTAAATGGGTTTTTACAATTTTCTGAATGAGATAAGCATAAAAATCCATTAATAACTCATAAAAAAAATCAAATCCAAGAATTCAAATAAATGAAAAAAATCAAAGAAAATAAAAAATAAATGATTATTCACTATAAATATAGATCTAACACTGGACTTAATGGATTTTGGAGCTTAAGAATGTTACCTTCTGGTTGGTTCCATCAAAGACCAAGGAGATCCAATGCTTTTGGCCTTCCTCCCTATTTTCCTTACTCTCTATATGTGATTTTGTGAAGAACAGAGTGTATTTATTAAGAGAGAAAATGTGAGAGAGAGCCTCTTTTCCTTTTTTTCCAGATCCAGGATAAAAAAAACCCCTTAGAAAAAAATCCTGCTCTTGATAAGTATGAAATTAGATTTTTTCAATTCCTCTTTCTTCCTTGTTTTTGTGCTTAGAAATGTTAAAATGGTTTCCAGGATGTGAGTCACGGCCTTGACTCACCGAGTCAAAGGAGTGACTTACTCCCTTGACTCACGAACGAGTCACAGCCTTTGACTTTGACTTTGACCATTAACTTTTTTAACCCCTGAAACCCATTTTGACGTTGCTGATTGAGGAAAAAGGGGAAAAATCACCCAAAAAGGATTTTTAAACATTTAAAACCCAAAGGAAAGGTCAAAAAACATTTTAAAAATATAAAATATAAGAAAAAGACCAACACTTTAGTTCTTTGTCTATTTATAAGAAACATTTTCATTATTAGGTAACCCTAATCAAGAGTTGCCTTAGGACCCAGTGTTTATAGTTGCCCCTAACTTTGGAGAACTTAGTGTAATAGTGCCTAGGTTAGCCAAAATTCAAAGTAGAAAATAAAGATATATACCTGAGGTGGCTATCTCCTAAGTTGGGTGGTTACCGTCAGCCTGTCGATGTATTAACCCTTAGTAAAGTATCTGATTAGTGCCAACTTATCGGCATGTAAAATCAAGATTGGTCATTTGTATCTATCTAATTAGTACCAGCTTATCGACATCCATAATCAAGAAAGATAATTGGTCGATGCCAACTTATTGACATGTCAAACCATCTAATGTTGACTGTTTGATCAGTGTTTGATTATTGGCATGCAAAATCAAGAAAGGTAATTGGTTTATGCCAGCTTGTCGACATGTCAAACCACATTTAAAGAAGATCGACCCACCTTATTGGCATGTCAAACATTCTCAAGATTGTCTAATTAGCGCTAGCTTGTTAGCATGTAGAATTAAGATGAGTTGTTTATACCTTATTAGTGCCAGCTTGTTGGCATGCAGAATTAGGAAAGGTGATTGGTTGATGCCACCTTATCGGCATGTCAAACCACATTTGGAGAAGATCAACGCTAACTTATCAGCATGTCAAACCTTCTCGGAACTTTCTAATTAATTCTAGCTTGTTAGCTTGCAAAATTAGGAAAGATGATGGGTTAAATGCCTTATAAGAGGACTTTTTGCCTGCAAGGACTTATTGCCTCTTAAAAGGACTTCAATATCTACACAAAGGGTGGATGTTAGTATGCTTGTTACAATTGAAAAAGGCTCTTACCTTTTATGGATTTGCATGATTCCTTTTATGGTTATCTGTCTTTCAACGAGTGGCCATCTTTGGGTAGTTGCCCTCAAGAATGTCATGCGCAAATGGTCTTGCTTCATGGAATATTCTTTTTCCTTGAATTAGATCAATTCTCCAATAGGATTTTTCGTTATGGTTTGACTATTCGTTGCTTAGAATTGTCCTATGGCTAGCTTTGTCTTGCAAAATCCCTTCTCATTTCCTTGCAAGAAAATACTCATATGAGTAGGTGCAAGACATTATATAATTGCAAGATGTGTGCAAAATTCAAGTGTGCACACCCAAATACATATGTGAGTTATTTGCAACAAGTGTCACATATATGATGTGTGCAAAGAGTGATTTGCTAAGAAGCATATAAAATTTAAAGTAGTTACAACTCATTAAATACTTTAAACTGGAATTGTATTCATCTTTGAATAAGTTGAATGGACCACATTCTTAACTAGTTTAATCTCAACAAGAGAAATTAAAAGGTCATTATTAATAAGAGAACAAGAGAATAGGCATGCAAATACTAAGGGCTACCAAACCAACACATAAGCACAATGCATACCAAGAAATTTCTATGTATGTGTGTTAAAGGTCAAAACAAAATTTTGTCTTTTGAAAGTAAATTCTTGATGAAAAGTTAGGGATGAGATTTAACTCGATTAAATAAATACAATCATGGCTTCCCACTTGAAGCTTAAAAAACACTATATGCCTCTTTTTATGTACCAAATAGGAGTTGGATGAGACCAAACCTAGAATTAGGAGGTCTTACATTTGTTACAGCATTAGGCTTAGGTGAATAGCTATAGAAGAAAGGTCAAGTTTCTAGAGGGAAATGATCACTATGTTTTCTTAATTGGCAGGAGGATAGTTCTCTACTCATTTTCCCATGCTCGGAGAACTTTTACATTTAGCTTTGATGATTTTCAGTTATCAAAAATTGTTTGAGGGAAATAACTCAAGGTCTCCCTTTCCTTTTGATTTTTTTATTCTTATCATTGTTTTGAAGTTGACTTTAAGGGTTTTCCATTTCACTTTTCTTTCTTTTTTCCATTTCCTTTTTTCTTGTTTTTCTTATTTTTTCCTTTTCCTTTCTTTGTTCATTTCTCTTTCTAGGTATGTTCCATCTAACAAATCCAATTTCCTATGAATGAAATTTATACAAAAGTTTGGTAGGAATTTATCTCCCTTATTTTTAAAATGTGAAATTGACTTTTTCACAGTGATCATCTTTTTATACAGGGAAGCCAAAATTATTTTTGGTGAAGGGGTTATTTTAATGTGTGTAATAATAAAATGAGCACGCATTCAGCATGCTTGAAATAAAGGCCCAAGGGGATAGCAAGCGATTGTGAAATCAATGTAGAAAGAGTCATTTACAAGGTTGTACAAAGAAGGGCTGCCTGAATCATTTTTTGGATTTTATCTCATCCCGGGGTTACTTTGATGAGTAGTTAGAAAGGTTCTAATGCTCTTAAGAGTTCTACTTGATCCCCTCATTTGCAAATAGCTTTTTCCAACTTTTAAAATTGATATAAAGAACTCAAAATTTAGAAATTACAAGGTATACACAAAGCTTTTTTGCACTTCAGTAAAACACGACTGCCTCCTGTTTAGCTCAAATTTGAATGAAACACAAATTTCTAATATTGAGGTCAAACCCATTCACAATAGAGAATTACTTAAATGAAGTAAAATTTCAAATTAAAGTAAATTAACAAGAAGCAATCATGTTAAAATTTGGACATTACTTGGCAAGATGAATTTAATTTAAGACACAGATTATTTAAATAAGAATACTCCACACATTTGGGAAAAGGAAAACATTATAGTGATCATCCTTAACACATCAGGGAGGTAGTGGTCTTTGAATTAAAACTGGCAATAGAATAGCATTGCAACGGTCATTATATTGACATAAGAAATCCTCAAATCTTTTAGTTTTGCAATTAGTGTGCACAAGTGATGGACTAAGAGAATTCTTGAGACAAGGATGGTAGAGTATTCTTTCACTTTACCTATAGGGTTATGTATATAGCAATATGCAGATAATTGTCTATGAAATATTTAGAAAATGCACGAAATGGAGAATGTATGCGTGTGCAAACACATGCAAGGGGTTATATGCATCAAAACATTCATGTTAAAAAAACATGTGTGTGTAAATGTTAGAATGCACACAGAAATGTAAGAAGGCATGCAAAAATGCATAAGTGCAAAATGCAGGAATGTATGCATGAAATGCAGAAATGCAAGAATGTGTGCATGAAATGCATGGCTTATACCAAAGGTGATTAAGAGATCTTGTCTTGGATACAGGCAAGCTAATGACCCATACATGTGTTCCTAAAACTCATGGTCTTTGGGTAAACTTCCTCTGGCTATCCTCTTTAGTTTTTTTTTTCTTTCTGGGTTGTTTTATTATTTTTAGGGCAAGCAATCTATCACCACTACACTTTTGGCAAAAGAAAATCCATTCCCTATGAATTGTGATGTATTCATCCCATTGGCTGTTGTACCATGTTGAGCTTGTATCCCATACTTTTATTTAGAAGAATTCCCTTTGCTTGAAGGGTTTATGGTAACTAAGGACATATTTTTACCCCCTCGAGACTCTAGCCTGTATCTAAAGCTTTCTGTAAAACTTTCTATAAGTAGTGACTTGAGTACCAAGGTGTTCCTATCAGTGGTTACAAGACTCATATATTGAAGCGATTCTCTGTTCTTGAAAGACCCAACCAATACGCTAGATGACCCTTCACTAACATACCTACATTTCATTATGGCATTATTTTGCTGATCCACCCTACCTGATATTTGACATTGATCACAAAGAACCCCATCGATAGCTATCATTTGCTTAGCATGATCAAAAGCATTCACAATGGGCTGACCCTATTTTTGCTTTATGTATGTATGGTTAAGATTTTCTATTTGCTACCTCAGATGGGCAATTTGGATGTCTAATCCTGTGTAGGCTGTGCAAGGCCACACTCTAGATTGTAACTTAACATACTAGACAACTTGAAAAGCCAAAAGTCATAGTGAAAATCCCTTGCCCTTTAGAGGTTGTCTCCTATTGGCTATATTGTATTAAGCTATCATTTCCCTGTGATGGCAACACTAAACTCTAGACCTTCTGAAACTATCATGTGCACTTCCTTAACATGCATGCTTCCTAAATTAAAAGTCCATGTCTATAGCCAACTAAAAAGGACCCTTCGACAGGTAACCTTTTTAGCAAATGCCAGGCCACTCATGTGAGCTCTATAAATGCCATCATGAGTTTCTTTTACAACCCTCATGGTTTCTAACTCATCTGTGTACTTCAAACACATGCCATTGGGGATGTCCCCTGTACATACTGAGCAAAAAGTTCATAGATCCTTCCTGATCTTTCCTAAAGACTTTCTGTGAGGATGTTAGTTTTTTCTGAATAAGTTTGGGAGTTGTAGCACTATAGTTTCCCATCAACAACCTAAACATATATTAGTTATAAAGATTCAAAACATAATTTGTCTAAATGAATTATAAGCACTAGCTTCATGATCAGCCTTATTGGATTATCTTACACGGAAGTTAATGTTATCCAAGTGCCAGCCTACCAATTCTTATCCCTAGGCATAGGATTAGAAGGCAAACTTTAACTTGGTTGCTCAATCTTTTTAAGCATTTCACATGAGACAACAATTACTTCTTTCTAATAGAGCATTCACTATGAACTTGGTAACTACCGGTAACGAGTCCTTAGATACTTTTACTATCTTTTCCCTTAAGGGTAATAGTGCTTATAACCCATATAATCCCATTGTTGATGGCTTCAGGTAATTTCCATCATCACATGAAACAAGGATTACCCTTGAACTTCACAAAAGTGTACGGAGTGTTGTGGTCACCACATCAAAACTCTTCCTACCTTTGTAAAAGAGGTACTCATCATGTGGAATGCTGCAATCCTTCTAAAAAATCCCCCTTCATTTGTTTTTTTCACATGGTATTTAAGAAAGCTTGCTTTAGGTACTTTTTCTTTAGTTTTTTTATGCCTTGCCCACTTCCTAAGCTTTTTTTTATTACTCCTAGGGTAGGTAATTTATCTGTATCATCCTTCCATCAAAGACAACTTTTTCCTTAATAGACTGTATATACCATCTAATGCCTACTAAGAACCTAAAAGGAAATCCCATCTCGGCTCTTGTACTTTATTCAATATCTTTCTAAGGGTATTGATCTATTATATATCTCCTTTAATAGTTGTTAAGGCTTATAGTTTTGTGCTTTCAATTTACCCATTTAGAGTTGTCCCCTTTGATCAAAGAACTCATAGCCACCAGAGGAGTATTTTCTTAACCCTAAGACTCTGCCTTGCATCATGAGTTGCTAGTTGATTGCCAAAGGAGAGGGTACTCAAGACTTATCCTTACTAACAATCCCTTATTCCTCCCAGTGCCTGTTGTCCATAGAATAATTGTAAAAGCATTTTTACTTCATCTAATTCAAGTGGAGTAGCTTTATCTCTATCGACCCATATGTGATGCATACCTAACCTCATTTGCATCCAGATTGCTCTCAAAAACCTACTTTTAGGGCTCGAGAGCAAATCAAGTTTCATTTGACTCATGAAGGTTAGTCGCTTCATAATAGATAAGATTTTATTCTCATTTTTTATTGGTGATCAACCAATAAGGGCATCTACTGGGCATCGTAAGGTAAGTATCATAAAGTCGCCACCCAATATAACATTAAAAAAATGAGTTCTAACCTGATGAAGCTGAAACCAAAGATATTTCATACTTCACTTCTATTTATGCCTATGGTTAAAGTTATATAAATGAGTTTAATGATTAATTTATTTTATCTCTTTTCTCACACATGATATTATGCTAGAAAAATAAAGTACACTTAAGTACATTAAAAGGTTGTAAAACATGTATATGGAAAATTGTAAAAACATGGCATTGAAACCATTAAAGAATAAAAGAATAAATGTAAAGATAAAATTATACATAAATCAAGGAATTAGTTAAATTCATTTAGATGAGGGCATTGATCCTTGCATGCATATTTACGAAAAGGTAGAGTTTTGAGGGTATTTTGGAAAAAAAAAAGAGCATTGAGCCCATGTGACTTTTGAAGAAAGAATCATGTTCATTAATTTTAAGGTAAAAAATTATTTTGTATCAAAGAAATAAATCCTTAATTTTTACGTATTATTTTGTGGGTAAAAATTCAAGACATTGGTCCATTTTATGATAGAAAAATCCCACTTAAACTTATATAAAATCATTTTGTAAGGACCCAACATTGACCCTAGGAGGAATAATGGAAATTAATATGATATTAAGGTCTAATTATGTTTAATTAATTTAAGTATTATAAGTTAAGACATTGAAAATTATTGTCTTAAGCGAAAAAGTGTAAAACGGTTATTTTACCATATGTATAATTTGAACAAAAATAAAGTTAAGTGGTCAATTATGACTTAAGTGTGATTTACTGGGTTAATTTCAATAAAAGAAAGGAAGTTGGGGTGTAATTAAATGAAAGAATGTAAAAATGGGGATAAAATTGAAAGAAAGAAACAAAGGGAGATAGATCTTTAACAGGCAAGAAATTAAGGGAGTTTAATGAACTTTTACTATCTTATTTAATTAAAATAATTTGCATGAAGGACATAAAAGACCTATGTCTTGGTTCTTAGAGGAGAGGGGGTAGTAAAGGCAAAGGAATAAGAAGAAATCATTCCTCTCTCAAAGATCTTCAATTCTTCACTTTTCTCTCTTCTCTTAACTGAAGAATTTGGTCTCTTCACTCTTTGGTTCACTTGAGCTATTATAAGTTAGCATGAGAGGATTTTTAACAAGGGATCTTTAAGAAATGCCATAGCAAGGAAAGAGGAAGAAGCAGAAGTCAAGAGAAGAAAAGTCATGATGGAAGATTTGGTGTTGCATGAAAGGTTTAGGAATTCTATTCATCTTGCATGTTGATTTAATGTGTGGAAATGTGGATAAAATGTGTAATATATTTGTTTTGAGTTGGTAATATATTTTTAAGGTTTATATCTAAAGAATTATACCTTGCATGTGTTTATTTATTGAAGATTAAGGAAGGAGAAATCTGTGTTGGTTCACTACGAACTAGTTTATATATTTAAAGCATATGTTGAGTTATAAAAATCTAAATTGGGTGTTTTGAGTTGTTAATTACACCTAAGATATGGAACTATAATTTTTTAGAAGAAAATTAAGTCTGATTCTGTCTTTATGTATGTTTAATTTAAAGATGAAGTTAGATGTGAGTTGCTGTCTAGTTACAATGAGTAGATGGCAGTATTTCGGACATAATTCTTAGTAGAGAGGTCCAAATGCTATGAGAAAAATTATGGATAAACAAGACATATAGGAACACAATTTTTATTAAGGAATGTAAGTCTAATTTTGCACCTATTATATTCTACGAATTTTAAAATTAGTATTAAAAAATTTATCTTTAAGTTAGTTTGACCTAACAGGAGTTTTTTGCCTTTTAATTTGAGTTATAGAGCAGAAAATTGAATAATTGAAGTCTATTTAGAAACTATACTTCATATCTAAATTTTACATGAAGAAATTGAATTTAAATCTATCTCTAAATTTGTCATATGTTGGCTTGAAATCAAATATACTTGCTGCCTTGTTGGTGGGAACAACTTGTAGTGTTCCTTAATTGTCTTGTGATTTAGAGGTAATAATAAGTTTATTTTTGATGTTCTAGAAACTAGAAACATATAAGAATAAGTTTGTAGTAGATCACTTTTCCTGAAAATGCTATTTAATACAACTAAATTAGTGTGCAAGTTAGTCACTGGAAACTGTTAGTGGAATTTTGTGAGCAGAAAGCAAATGAATGATTTTAAAGCAATTTAATGAGGAGATTTAGTTATTCCATGCTCTATAAATTTAGAAAAGGATGTTATCTTTATAATGTATCATGAAATTAAAAATAACAAGTTTAAATGACCTTGATTGTCTATGTAAAGATTACTCTAATCTCTACTGATACGTGCCGTCATACATACTATCTTATATAACATTCCCAGTACATCGTAAGAGATTTGCAAAGAAAACTTTAGATTACTCTATATTGGCTCTTATTCTATTCTTATACCACATCCTACTTGATACAATAATTACCAAGACAAAATAAAATACAACTATATACATATTTGGACTCTTTCTATCTCTAGTGTTGGCCTTGCTGTAACAAATCTTGTCCCACTAGGAAGAATTCTAACTTTAATACCTACATGGATAAACACTCATGTCATGCTTACTAGTTTAATGGGAAACAAAGAAAAATATTTTGAAAATAACCTTTTACCGCAGTCACTGATAATTCCCACATATAGGCATACTATTAATCAAACACAATCTTGAGCCACAATATAAAATTTTGCATATTAATAATACAAGACTGTATTATAAAAGGCTACAGGTTTATAAAGAAATCAACAATAATTAGTAACTAAATTATGTGTGCTCACCAGTGTATGTAGATATGCATGCAAATACAATAGTCCTAAGCAAAGAAAAATTAAGTAAACATAATCGTTATTATTATATGCAAGAGTTACTATAGTATTACATACCTCATGTTTAAACACAACTACATACAATCTTATGCTTTCTATATGTTGTACATGGGTTAAGTAAAGCAATAAATGGATCAAATTATGGTAGGTTATGTCGTTTCTATTAAATTACATTCCATATTACTTTACTTGTATCTTGTAATAAGCCTGCACTTTTCTCTAAAAGTGCGGATAATGGGTTAATGGTAGCACCTAAAGGTATGAAACTGTACTGTTTAACCGGTCAAATAGATCCAAATGAGATCTACTACAACCCAAATGGGGATGTTTATGATCCAATCAAGATCAAATCCATACTATATACCCAAATGGGCCAAATCTGTATCATGGACCCAAATAGGGCCGAATCTATACTGTACCAGTTGCAAGATACCCTTATAGGCATGTCTATCTATCCACAACCTAGACATAGATGTAGACAACTATAACTTTTTACTTTAGCTATCTTTACTTTTCTCTTTCCCATCTTATATACCTTTATCTCAATTACAGCACATATCTACGAGTATGGAATCATGTACATGTTCAAACATTTATTTATATTATTATAATCTAGCCACGTTTTTTATTCTTGTATGGCATTGATAATTAAAATTATACACACTTATGTAAGTTTACATGACCTAATTGCACATCTTTAGTCATTGCATACTCATATCTATAATTATGTGATGTGTTCATAAGGATCACTATAAAAACTATTATGTATATGCATAAATGCACATATCTCTATATGATTTATTTTGTACATACACTATTCATGCTTATAACTGAACATATGACATTATGTCCAATGCATCACAATATGCACATATATATATATATATATATATAACTTCATCAGCATCCATATCTGACTACAATAGCACAATTGGAACATAGATGTATATTCCTAAAAATATAAACATTCATGTACATCCATAGACGTGTACTTTATCCGATTTAAATATCATTAATCCTTCATATTCCTATGTACACTTATATATACATTTCAAGCATATATGTGCACCCTTATCAATATTCATATACTCTAGTCACATTAATTTACATGTATAAAGTTGATATATAAATGAGTTTGGTTGTAGCCTGAAACAAATTATGCGTTTTAATTTCCTTATAATACATCTCTTCCAAGTTCTACTATCTATTACACATGGTTCATAACCTATTATGTCCTTATATATATATATATATATATATATATATATATATATATATATATATATAAACACACACACGCACACGCACATACATATTTTGGCATATAGGTCTCCTTTTATACTTTTATATTCTAATTCCATTGGTTACATGCATAAGGTTGGTGTTTAGTCTAAGTAATAGCCTAAACAATTCCTATATTTAAGTTTCTTTATAATTTGGGTACATTATCAATTATTTCTCAGTCTCTAAATATTGTATTACATGTATTTCATGACTTAATATATTCCTATTTATGTGTTTAATATGTCTCAAGGATGTCGGAAAAGTTTGAGTAAATTTTTGTGACTTTTCGGGCCTAAAAATCATGTATAGGCTATAACAGGGATGGCACATAGCTAAGACAAATCGATCTCAGCCATGTAAAAAGGGTACAGAAGGGTCCACATAGCTAAGACAAAATGGTCTCGATCGAGTGCCCCATTCTGCCTTACAATTTCAGCTAATAATTTTACTGTATTTCTTTAAACATCATTATAGAACTAGTAAACAACTTTTTCAAGTCAAGTGTTCTTCCACAAAGTTTTACTCCTATATTTATAGTTTCCAAAAAATTAAAAGCACTTCATTTGGCCTCCTAAAACTCAAGATATTCAATATACAATAGAGACTACTCCCAATGGTAAGACAATAGACCTAGTCAAGGTTCAAGCTAATTTTTAACCATCATAGGGGATGAAATAGACATTTGTCTCTTCTTATAAAATTTATATTTATGAATATAGTTTATATGCCAACTTGAATTACTCAATTTGGAGCTCTTAAACTTAAGATATAGGCAAAAAAAATCCGGATAGGTCCAGTAAACCTAAGGACAAATTTTACTAAATAGAAGAAATATGTTCTTATTTTGGTTTTTATGCCCAACTAACCATCATATTTTTTTTTCTTATATTAAAAATCTCAAATTAATATTTATAATCACTAAATGCATATATATAGCACTTATAAAAATACCAAAGTTCTCATACCTCTTAATAGCACTTTTTTCAAGCTTTCCACCTCTTTCTCCTTGCCTTTGCTTCTCTCTTTTTCTTTATAATAAATTAGAGATTATTACACTTAAAGTTAATCTAATCCCTCAATTTAATATCTAATTATAAGAAATAAAAGAAGAAGAGTAGAGAGAGTCATTACCTTAAGAAAATTAACCACTAAATTATCTCTCCTCTCTAAAAGCTAAAGTTGAAATTTGGGGGTTATTTAAGGGTTAGAATAGCTGAGTTTTGAGAGAAAAATGGCTTCCTTTATGTCCCTTGTAGTGGCTGGCCATCACTTTTAAATTTTTGGGTTTTCTTCCTTTCTCAAGACAATTCTAGAAAGGCTAGGTGTCCACCTCTCATTGGACCACTTGTTGACTTTACAAAAGTTACATTTAACTCCATTCTTTCCTTTAATTTCATGTTTCTTCCCCTAAACCCTCTCTTTTACTTTTCAATTAGGTTCTTTAACTTATATTTTCCCAAAATTAATCACACACATAACTTAATTTAAAATAACCATTTTACCCTTCATCTTTTAAACAATTACCTCTATGTCCTCAACATATAATTTATTGACTAACCTAACATATATCAATAATATTATCATTAAAATGCATATTCATTCTCCTAAGGCCTTAATAAGGGTGTCACCATCTATATGAAATAGTAAAGGAATGCTTGAATGCTTACACTTTCATGTATTAACATGATTAAGATGTTATAATGGGATAATATTTATATGCCTAAATAATTATACAGTTTAGAATATACATGATTAATATTGATTTCATGCAATTGTTGATATGCTCATAGTCTAAAATATTAATTTTACATGTATAAAGGAGAAGTAATTTTCTTGATATTAGTTTGCTTTAAATAGCTTCCTATTTATTGCACCGAACGTAGTGTGTGTGATTATTGATTTTGAGATGTTTATAGTGTATAATAAAAATGATCTTTACAATAGTTTAACAATGAAATTGGACTTACGAGTTTTACAAATAAATGGAAGTTTGATGGCATCATATCATAAACCATCAATGAAATTAAAATAATAAGTTCATATGAGTTGCATATGAGCTGATATGATCTTAATTGTTTGTTGAAATAATATAAATGAGTATGACGGCTTATGCTCTTATGTTATATATATATATATATATATATATATATATATATATATATATATATATATATATATATATATATATATATATATATATATATATATATATATATATATATATGAAGAAAAGTGAGATATGGTATGTATATATATAGCATTAGATTAATGAAACTCAATATAGTATGATGTTAATTATCATCATCATACATATGTGAAAGAGCTAAATGCCTTTAAAACAATTACAAGTATAGCATAACAATGCTTATGAAAATACATGATAACATACTTATAGAAAGTTTACATATGAATCCGTGAATGAATACTCTATACATAGTTATACATGAGTATATATCTACATTTATGTATATGATTGTGTTGAGTAAATTATAGAAAGATAAAGTAAAGGGATTTAACTGCCTGTGCTATGTCTTGGATGTGGATAGATAGGCATGCCTATAAGGGTAATTTACAACTACGGTAGTATAGTTTTGACCCCATTTAGGTCATAAAGTATATAAATGGTCCCCTTTGGATCATAAACAACCCCCTTTAGGTTGTTAGGCATCATGCCTTCGGGTATCTTACTTGTACCTTTGGGTGCTATAGTTTAATCCGTTATCCACTTCTTAGAAAAGTGCAGGCTTAATACAGAGTAAAGAAAAATATCATGTAAAGCTAAAGGAAAGAGAAAACATGACAATTCTTGACTTGATTTACATATGATTTTCATATGAATCAGTTTACAGTATATGGATAAATATGATAATGAGTAAAATTTGCATATAATATATAGACATAGTATTTTAATATTGCATATACATAGTCATTGATGTAAAGTGTTTCCTATACTTAGGATGACAAGTTATATATATGAATATGTGCATGGTTAATGATTTAGAATAATAATAGTAATTAATCCGTATATTCAATACTTAGTTATTCTTATTTGACATTGATGAGTTACATAAGTGACCACTTGAATATAAGAACAATCAAGTTGAGAATGCATAATTGATGTGCATGATTGATAAACATGTTCTTGTGATATACTTTTGTTTTGTTGAAACATGTGTAACTTTAGGTATGATAAGGTAAACATTTGAGTGATAATATGACCATATGCTAGATAGAGACATAAAACTAGCAAATAAGCTAAAGTTATAAATAAAAAAGATATTAAAGATGAGATATAGATGTATATTAATATTTAGAGAGACTGAAAGTATAAAATTAATAATATGTGCAGACAGTTAATAATCGGTATATTAAACAAGAAAATAGTACAGTGCTAGATTAATGATGTTTAGCCTTACATGATTAATTAATAGGGTTTTTTATAAGTCTATCTTGGGTATGAAATGTATACTAGAAAGATTAATTAACTCTAAAATTAAACAAGTACAAATGATAGAGAATAAGAGAGTTAAATTGAGATTTAAAAACTTAAGGATATGTGAATATTTGATATAAAGAAGTAAATATAAGATAAATAAATGGATTGTTAATAAGTGAAGAAATGGTATATAAAAGTTAAATGTATTAATACAATACCTTGAAATGTGTGATCATAGCTCTTTAATTTAAATGATTAGTTTTTATGTCCATAAATAATTTTGCTTTTGTGATTATGTGTTTTTGACAACTTTTGAAATATGTCATCTGCATGTTTTATATTTCCCACTAAGCTATATAGCTTAGAACAGGTTTTTATCCAATTAGGTGTTCAAGATAAGACTTCTTCTCAAGTATAATATCTGCAGCGGGATGGCTAACAAAAGTCTTAGATGATTGGAAAGTATATAGCCTTCATTTTGGGTTGATTTTGGTTTGAAGGTTCTAATTGATTTTTTTGAAATTTTTGTATAGTACAGATGTTTAGTATATGTAAATATTGCAATGTTTTAAGAGACTCATATGTAAGTAAAGTATTATTCTTAAAGTTCATATGTTATGGTTTAAGTTTTTCTTATAAGATCCCTATATAGTGTGGTTAATGGCATAATAGCATAGTAAAGCTTGTTTAATGAGACATGATAAAGTGATATAGCTAGGTTATAGGACAAGGGTGTTACACATTTAGTGAATTTTAAATTAAATGCTCGAGAATATCATTTCCTTATGATAAATGACGAAAGGCATGAGAGAATAATAAAAGAGAAAAATACATAAATAGATCGTGCTATTTATTGAATTAGGAATATTGGTTCCGTCATGCATATTTATAAAAGCCTTTTTGCGCAATATTTTGGGATTAAAAATAGGACATTATTCCATTTTATGTTAGTTATGTATAAAATATTTAATGTGAATTTTTCTAATTATTGTGCAAAAATCCATTTTTAACTAGCTATTACAAACCCTTTATAATAAAGGCCAAGTACAAAATAAATAAATGAGCTAAATAAAAAATAATTACTAAAAATTGAACCAAATCAGATATCTAATTCCCAAGCTCCTCAACATAGGGTTATTATGTGATTTGATTAATGAAGAAAACATAAAGATTAGCTGAGTAAAAATAATGAATATATTTAAAATTGTGCAAGGAAAATTATTTACAAAGTAGTAAAAAATAACAAAAATAAAATAAAATGCAAGATAAAAGAAATAAACTAATAAAAAGAGTTAAATAGGAGAAGAAAATAATAAAAATGAGGAAAATAAAGAAAAAGATGAAGAATGAAGAAATAAAGAGAAAAAACATAAAAAAAACCACTAAGAAGGCCAAAAGATGAGTCACGGGCTCATCCAAAAGAAGAAAGGGCGAGTCACGGCCTTAAGTGGGGTGAGTCACACCCTCTCAAGTGAGTCATTGGCCTTTCCATGAGCGAGTAACAGCGAGTTAGGAGTGACTCACGGTCATGCGACGTAAGGCCAGGATTCACTCTTGGATTGTCTAGCAGCTACTGGAACGATGCCATGATCGATTTTAAGCCTTCTAAATGCCATTTTAAGGTCCAAAAATGCAAGGAAAGGCCTCTAAACTCTTCAAAATCAAATTAAAAGCTCAAAAATAAACAAATCTATTGAAAACAATAATGTTAGGAATTCATCACTACAAGAAAATCTGGAAATAGCAACAGAACTGATTCCGTTGCTAAATTAGCAACGGAAAAACAATTTCGTTGCTATTTAGCAACAAAAAATAATTTTCGTTGGTAAAATTGGTTGAACTTTATAGATTTAGCAACGGAAAATTATTTGGTTATTTTTCGTTGCTAAAAGTGGAGGGAATTTTTGGCGCCATAATTTAGCAACGAAATTAGTATTTCGTTGCTAATTAAGGCGGCAACAAATGACGGATAAAATTTGGAACGAAAAATAGCAACGAAATATTATTTTCGTTGCTAATTTAGCAACGGAATAAATTTTCGTTGCTATTTTAGCAACAGAAGATAATTTTGTTACTAAATAGCAATGGGATTTATTTTCGGTTGCTAAAATAGCAACAGATAAATATTTCTGTTGCTAAATAGCAACCGAAATAGAATTCCGTTGCTAAATTTCATTTTCAATGAAAAATAGCAACGGAATTAAATTTTGGTTTGCTAAAATAGCAACCGAAATAATTTTCATTGCTAAACAACATTTTTTTCGGTTGCAAAAATAGCAACGAAATAAAAATTCTGTTGGTAAATGAGGGGCATTTAAGTATTTTTCAAATTTGTTACAACTATAAAATGGAAAAACCCTAAGCCATTTCCCTCTTCTCCTCCCTCACAAACACAGCTGCCCCTCTCTCTCTCTCTCTAGCAAAGAAATCAATGGCACAAGTTATCAGCGTCTACAATTCCTCATCGGCGTCTGCTCGTCATCTGGTGTTTGATCATCATCATTTGGTATTCTATTCTCGAGGGAGGTGGTAAAAAACGGATATTTCCCATTGGCAACTATCTAGACCAGCCGATCTTCTATCCCTTTCATTCATGGGCGATTTCTGTTCTCAGACGTCTTCCGAACTTTGAATCAGACACGTCCTTTGGATAGGTTAGCTGGAAGAGAGGTCTATTACTATTTGGATCTTAAGTCGGCTACCGCCCCTTGGCTTTCAAGTTGACTTTCTGCGCCTTCTCTTTGCTTTGCTTCTACAGTAGCTGAGGCTTGGGAAATCCTAGTTAGTGTCACCCTTAAGTTTCATATCCGTGGATAACCATATGGATCTTTAGTAATGAACCAATCTCTCTATGGTCAACTGGGAGATAACCATATGTGATCTTGCTAAAGGGCCATTGCGAACTGTTAAATTATATCCTGTCCATTTTGTTAATGGATACAAATTTCATACAGAAAGACATGGATATAGCATGGCAATAGTAAACAGTGGGGTTTGCATACAAGGGGAACTGATAGATTATTTTGCCAAAATTATTGAGATACTTGAAATAGAATATCCTGCATTGCTGATAAAACGGTGTGTACTTTTAAGTGTGAGTGGTTTGATCCAACTCCTAACATTTGAACAAAAGTACATAGCCGATATAATCTCACTAAAATCAACCAGCGGAGAAGATGGGCAAAATTTTGAAGATAAGCCTGACTTTAATTCTAAATATTCAGAAACAGAGGATGATTTTGATGGGCAATTAAGTGATGATAGCGATTAAATTGTGTATGTTTTATTATCTCAAAACCAAAATGTGTTATTATTGCAATGATGTACTAATGTTACATATTCTTTAATATAATTATATAATTCGATTTGAAGAAGTATATTCAATTTCTTTGAATTTCAGGTTTAAAATATGCCACCCAAAAGAAGAAAGTCATTGCTACCGCCAAGATTCATACTAACATAGAATGGAGACAACCGTAGACAAGTCCACCCATCTCAGGTTGCAGGGTCTGTAGGTTTAGGTGTGTCATGTCCATATCCTAACCAGCAATATGAGGCATCACCTTCACCAATAACAAACCGCGATCACTCTCCTAATCAACCAAGTGATTCAGCATCCAACAACCCAAATATATTTGCTGACCATGTAAATACATCTACTCCGATCCCAAACCCTGAATCTATGCCTACACAAGTACCAGGTTCCGATATTGAGGATGAAGGTCTCCAGCCTGGTGCAAAGGGAGTTGATGGAAGAATTTACATTAAGATTATCAATGATATGTGAGTTTAATTATAAAAAAATTTGTATTGCAAGATTAAAACATAAACTTATACTAATAGTATGGATATCTAATTTGATGTTGATTTTGTTCATATTAACAGGTTTATTCCATCAGGTATTTGCTCAAGAAAAATCAGATCCACATTCAAAGAGAGGATAGAAATTGAGGGTTATGTTTGGAAAAATCTTTCTCTGCAGACAAAGGATTTTTATTATCAGGAGTTTGAGGTACAAAAATAAATAACATTATCTGTTTCAAAATAATTAGCTTCATACATTAATGCATTATCTATTGTACTTTGCAATACTTATGTTATTTTTTTCAGAAAGAATTTTTTTGGGATTCAAAATTTAATGATGTCATTTATGAAGTTTGGAAAAAGCGGGCCCGCCAATGATATAAGAATTTCTATATAATTTACACAAGGGTGGTCAACGACCTAATTTTATTTCTAAAGAAATATGGAATCGTTGGCAACAATACTGGACAACACCCGAAGCAATTGCCAGTTTAAATAGGAATTCTTCAAATAGGCGGGGAGGCTCAGATGGTGAGAGTCTAGCCATGCACACTAGAAGAACTTTGAGCCATCACGAGCATGCGGCTAAACTGGTAAGTATCTGACTTTTATGCTTACATTTTATTCTATAAATGTATAATTATTATGGACAATGATTGTGTAATTGTTGTTCTATTTCCATGGATGCCTTTGTTGTTGATATAAATTTTTTGTTTCACAAGAAGTAAACCTATTAAGATTGTTGAGTTATTTTTCAATTCCATTTGATTGTAATGAATCAGAATTTCCTTATTGTACAACAATTTATTGTTTTATTGGGCTATAGAGTTTGGTTATCAAGCAACATTCTTGTTACGAGAAACTTAATAATACTCATAAGCTGAAATGGTAAAAAAACATATTGATTTACCTTCATGTGTTCTTCTTTTAGTTGAAGGAGGGATATTCTCCTTGTTGTCATTTTCATTTAAATTCTTATATAGATTACTCTTTATTCTATTTTTTAGTTGTAATTGTGAAATTTTTTCCCCTTATTATGGAATTAACTGTAGTATTTTGACGATTATTTCTTATTGCTTGTTATACAGGAAATAACTATGGGTAGAAAGCTTACATATCCTGAAATTTTTATGCACACTCACACAAAAAAGCATGATGGTTAGACATTCGTCAATACCCGTTGCAGACAACTCAATGTATGTTAAATTTATACATCAATATTAATTATTTTATAAAAATATAGCTAATTAATTTTAATTATTGTAATGATAGGAGCAAATACAAGAGACTCTCATTCAACAGTGACAGCTCTGAAAGTGTTGATGAGAGTCAGATTTTTCTTGAAATAGTTGGTGGTAAGAATAACTGTGGGAGGATTTTTGGTTTAGGTTCAATTGCAAACACTTCACATTCGAATTCCTCTACATCATCTATAGCTGCTTGTAGTAAGCGATGCGAATCTTCTAAGAAAGTCGTTTAGCTAAAGACCGCACTCACCATGTTGATGGATACTGTAACCCAACTAAAAAATCGAGTAGAAGATTTGGAAACCAATGGTGCTCAGTAGTCATATCATTCTGCTTCACCTCCACCAACTACATAGCTTAGACTTTTATTTTTAGATTGTTATTGATACCGATTTTATGCTGTTTTTATTATGGTTTTCATGGATTTTTACTTTATAGTAATATAATATATTTTTAGGATTTTAATTTTTGTGCATTACAATTTTAATATTATATTATCAATAACAATATTTTCTTTTTAACTTCATAATGAATTTGAATTATATTTATTTACAAATAAATAATTTGATTTAATTAAAATATTATGCCAATCTAACAAAACTAGCATAATTTTACAATTTATAATGTTATAAATAGCAACCAAAGAGAAATTTTGTTGCTATTTTTAACAACGAAATTCTAATTCGGTTGCTAAAAATAGCAACGGAATTCTAATTCGGTTGCTAAATTAATTCATATTCCGTTGCTAAATTTAGCAACCGAATTAATATTCCATTGGTAAATATAGCAACGGAATATGAATTTGGTTGGTAATGCTGACCAATTAACCGAAATGTACATTGGTTAGATACAGCAACGGAATTTAGATTCCGTTGCTAATAAAAATTAGCAACCGAAAATAGCAATGGAAATTCGGTTTGTATTTTTAGCAACCGAATATATTTTCGTTGCTAAATTAGCAACCGAACTCATTTTCGTTGCTAAATTACCATAAAAAAAAATTCGATTGCTAAAAATACCAACTGCCAAATTTGCAACCGAATTTTTCGTTCCTATTTTCGGTTGCTAATTTTGATTAGCAATGGAAATGTACCAAATTCGGTTGCTAATTTTTGTTGCTATTTTCAAACTTTTTTTGTAGTGCACATAGCAACACATTTCACCATTGACCCAAATAATGCAGCTAACATAGTGCTTATTGCTCCTCTTCAAGTTTCTATGGTTCAAAGATTATCTGTTTAAGAAAAATTTACATGAATAACTACTATCATGAACTACCATGTGTCACCTTATAAAAGATCTAAATCCTAAGTAATACGCTATGTTGGATGGATTTTTGATAGAGTGTGAAATATTTCTGAGCCAAAATGAATTTCAGGCAAACATTACATATTTTAGATATTTTCTTGTTATAAATAAATTTTGTCACTTTTTAATGATTAGAAAGTAAATTTAGTGACCTTCAACACAATCAACCGTATAATTTACATAATTGGATAATAAACAAAATAAATCAAAATAATGTGAAATGCCATAGTGGAATTTCAGTAAATTTTGATAATTTTTATGGACAAAATAACTTTATGTGTAAAACTGTCTATGTTCATGTACTTTATCGTTAAAAATTTCCTTTCGTCGCTTTATGGTTAATATCCCATAACCGCTGATTTTGAGTAAAATTAACCTTAAATATGACAATTTTTTTCTGCTTGAGAATATAATTATTATTTTTTCTCTATACAATTCTTAATAAATTTAAATTTGATATTTTATAATTTATTTTTTGAAATTTGTTAATTAAAAATTTAATGTTCGCTTACATCATAGAGAATTTTTTGTATATGATATTTATCGCTATTTCCACGAAAGGCTCGCGCTTGGCACGGACTTATGCCTAGTTTTGATACATATGTCGCACTAGTCACTCCAAAGCTATTCCCTAGGAATAATTTCAACTCTACCACTTTACCCTTATGTCCTGTCAAAATTTCACAAATGCTCCACCGGAGGGCCTAGGTTGATGTACTCTCTAGTACACCATGCTTACTATTTTTTTAATGGAAAAAATGTACTAAAATGACTCTAATATGTTTTCGAAGTAGCTTAAATGCCTTTTATCTTTCTCTAAGAGCAAAAATGCCCCTAAACTTGATAAATTAGCACTAATTTGCCCCTAAGTTACTGTTCCGTTAGGTGTACAAGTAAAAATGATGATATGGCATATAAATAGGTAAGGGACTGGATAATGTGGCTAGAGTCAACGACATGTCAACGCCACGTCATATTTGTACACTAAAATCCCTTAATATGTTTCGATAGTAGTTAAAATGTCCTTTAACTTTTTTTTCGAAATATATATACCCTATATATTCTAAAATCTATATTAAAATATCCCAAAAAATAATTTTTACATAAATGTACGAATAAGAAAATATTATAAATAAATTATATAGCTCAAGAATATTTATTAATTAATTTTTTTAATGAATATTGAAATTTGACTACAAAAATATGCTTAAATATTTTGGCATTTAAAGCAATTAGAGCAACCTATAAGAATTTACATATGATATTAATTAAATTATTTTTATAAAAAATCGTTAAATTATAAAATCTGAATAAATTGGTGTTTAAATATATAATATGACTATTGCTAATTAAGACAAAAATTTGAACAATCTATTAAACATGTTCTAGTATTTATTTAACATCTTCATAATTCATTATTTGCTAGTTTATATATTTTATTTTATACAAATATGTCATTTTATTGTTTAATTGCTTATAAATATTTAAATTATATTTTTAAGACAATGTATCCCATCATTTTTTTTTAGAAAATGATTACATATCAAGGTGAAACACAAACATCTAATATCATATATATTTTTTTAGTTGTTCTAAGAAGTTGACAATTTTTTAGTTTATAATAATTAAACTCTTGATGCAACTATTAATTTTTTACAATTTTATTTTTCAAATTTTTTGTTGAAATATTTATAATTTTATGAACTAGTTAAAATCAATTAAGTTTAATGTAAAAAAAGTATGTACATTATTATAATTGTTAAAATAATAATATCATTATTTAAAATATTTATCACATGTAAAATAATTATGCAAAAAAAGTTTTTAATACCTTTTTTAATAATCTTAATAATATGCCCTTAAATGCATATTTGTAGTCAAATTTTAATATTATATTCATTAAAAAATTAATTCATAAATATTTTTGAGCCATATAATTTATTTATAACTTTTTTCTTATTAGTACATTTATGTAAAAAATATTATTACGGTATTTTAGTACTGATTTTAGAACATTAAGGATATATACGTTTTGAAAAAAAAAATTAAGAGACATTTTAATTACTACCGAAACACATTAGGTGCATTTTAGTGTACACATCTAATGCGGCGATGACATGTCATTAACTTCAACCACGTCATCCAGTCCCTTAACCCACTTATATGTCATATCATCATTTTTACATGTATATATGACAGAATAGTAACTTTGAGGCAAGTTAGTACTAATTTATCAGATTTAGAAATATTTTTGCTTTTAGAAAAAAGTAAAGGACATTTAAGCTACTTCGAAAATACTTTAGATCCATTTTAGTACCTTTTTCCCTTTTTAATTAATAGATCATATTTTAGATGGTAATGTTAGGTAATTCGACAGTCAAAGACTAAAAAATATCATATAAAGAAAAGGACATGGGATTTCTCCACATGAGGCGCCTATTGTTTCACAAACAAAATTTCTTTTATTGGCTTGTCAAAGTTCCTTTTTAGGAATTGTAAACCAAAAAGTTTTTCTATTATACAAACACTTGTCAAATACTCCATCTATGGCACAAAAGACTCACAGTGATGCAACCGTAAAGCCCTTCTATACAAAACATTTTGCCCAAGAAGTCTTCAAGATTTTTACTACTTGTACCAAAGGAAAATTGATAAAACACCGCAGATGGTACCATAGAAGAAACCTTTTAGACCGTCCATCTTTTTCTTGACAACCACAACAATTCCCTCTTCATTCACAAATCTGAATGCAGTAACTTATTATCATCAGAAGAGCTCATCAAGTTTGATGAAATAAAGGATACCTCACCGAAAAGCCTAGAAAGGATGAGTCTTGCTACATTCTCAGCTACAACGGAACTTGTCTCCATGGTGCTAGCTGTATTCTCAAAGGCATTCACATAGTACAGATGCTGACCATCCAAAATAAATGGTGCAAATACTTCTGGAGCTTATAAGCATCGGCGCATGTTGCCACCTCCAGCCACCTTTTGCTGCCGATTCTTCCTCCGATCATCTTGCTGGCCTTCTCTAATTCCGATCAACTAATCTCCCGTGACTTCTGACTTTTTTGGTTTTCGGGTCCCACGTGAAAGGGTTCTATTAAACTTTATTTTGGGGTTGTTTCTCTGTTGTTGGGGTTGTTTCTCTGCTGTGTTTGGGAGTTTTTTTGTCTTTCAATTTTATCTTGTTGTTATGTCAGATACTAAGAACACTAATACGAAAGTAGAAAAATACTATTCTATTTATGACAGTCCCTATTATCAAATTAGTCCTGATAAACTAGATAGAAGCAACACTTATTTAGCCTAACCTAGATCATGTTTGTTGTCTATCAAGGCTAGAAGGTTGCAGGGTCATATTAATGGAAATAAAAAACCAACATCTGTTATTGATCTTACCTTTAGTCAATGGGACTTTGACAACTCATTGGTTATGTCTTGCCTTTTTAATTCTATGCACCCTAAGATTTTCCGCTAGTATTCACTACTTGACATTGTGGAAAAGATATGGAAAGCTATAAAACCCACTTATTCTTGGATGGAAAATGATGATTGGATCTTTGAACTTCGGAATAAAATTTATGGCACAAAATAAGGTTTGTTTACTGTTTTAGAATATTTTTCTGAGCTGGGTAGTTTATGGCAGAAAGTAGATCACTATTAAGATTTTCAAGCCAAGTGTGTTGATGATGTGGTATTGATTCAAAACATGCTTGAAAAAGAGCGACACTATGATTTTTTGGCTAGTTTAAACCCTGAATTTGATCAATTAAGAGTTCAAGTTATTGGCATATCTCCTTTTCCTTCTCTTGAGGAAGCACATTCTTTAATCTAGTAGGAAAAAACCAGAAGAAGTGCTATGCTTTATATTGCACCTATTGAGAAATCGAACTTAACTGCCCATATTACTCCTAAGCAACTGAAAGATATTACTTCTGATAAAAATCATTTGCCCTGTGATTACTGTAGTAAGCTAGGGCATACTAAAGAGACTTGCTGGAAGTTGCATGGAAGACCTACTAAGGGCCGAGGAGGAAAACGAGCCAACCTAACAATGGCTTAAGCATGTGAGTTGGAAACAGTAGAATCATCTAAAGAGTCAGCTTCAGTTGAAAGTCCCTTTTTTTTATGAAATCCTGCATTTCAAGCATTGCCTGTCTCAGCTTAATCCTTCCTCCAATACTACCTCCAATTTTGTCAAGTCAGGTAACGCTTTTTCTCACCTTGACTCATAGATTATTGATTCTAGTGCAGATAGACATATGACAGATACTTCTAAATGCTTTTTTAACTACTCTCATTGTCTAAAAAGGGATAGTGTTAGGGTAGCTGATGCGTCTTTAACCCTATTTCTGGGATATGTTCTATTGTCTCTACTCCTAATATTAAGTTGTCTTTTGTTCTTCATATTCCTCAATTCCCTATCAATCTCTTATCTATCAGTACTATCACTAAAACTCTAAACTATAAGGTTGAATTTTTTTTTTAATTATTATATCTTTCAGAACCTTCAAACAGAGAGGAAGATTGACAGTGGTAGAGAGCATGATGGCTTATACATGATGGAAGACAATCGAGACTTGGCTCTGTTTGGAGGATATCAGAATGTCAACCAGAAAATAATTCAGTGGCATAGGTGATTAGGGCATCCATCATTTTTTATCTTAAAAAAACTATATTCTAGTTTAATTTTTCATTTTGTGATGCTTATGAGTATGCTAAATATACTAAAAACTCTTATCCGTTGAGCGATAATAAAGGCAGTGATTTTTTTATGCTTGTTTATTTTGATATTTGGAAACCTACACAGACTGCCTCTTTGTCTGGAAATCGATGATTTGTTACTTTCATTGATTGTTGCACTAAAATAATTTGGATGTATTTGATTAAGGCAAAAAAGTGACCTTTTCTTCTGTTATCATTTTTTTTATAAAATGATTTACACCCAGTTTGATGCTAAAATAAAAGTCTTGCAAACTGACAATGGAACAAAATATATGAACACTAGGTTTGGTACTTATTTGGAGTCTCATGGGATTGTCCATCAAACTAATTGTTCTTATATTAGTGCTCAAAATGGTGTAACTGAAAGAAAAAAAATAGACATTTGTTGAAATTTGCTAGTTCCCTTATGTTTACTATAAATGTTCCTAAGCCATATTAGGAGGATACTATACTAGTAGTTGCCTATTTTATTAATAGAATGCCTCTCAAAACTCTCAATTTTAGGACTTTTAGAAGTCTTAACCGGAAAAAAAATGGCTATACTGTTCCATCAAAGATTTTCGAGTGTGTCTGCTTTGTTCATACTAAGAATATTGAAAAATTAGATCTGAGGGCACTGAAATATGTGTTCATTGGGTGGTACCTGTGCCTGTGGTATTTCATGATCTTGTTCAAAGGGAGAATGAAGAAACTATTGTCCAAAAGGAGAATGAAAAGATTTATGATGTTCAAAGGGAGAATGAAGAAACTATTGTCCAAAAGGAGAATGAAAAGATTTATGATGTTCAAAGGGAGAATGTTGTTGATGTTCAGGGGGAGCAGAATGCCTTCAGACGTTTAGATAGACCTGATTTGTTGAGGTACTTGAGGAAAAATAGATTCAAAGAAGCCATCATACATCTTACACTGTCAGAATCCTTGGGTGAGTTATCTTCTGACTTTGATTTAAATTTATCCATTGCTCAAAGAAAATGGATGAAGTTGTGTACAAAACATTCAATTGCTAATTTTGTCTGTTATGATTAAGATCTCCCTCATATAGAGCACTTGCCTTATCTCATTTTTCTATATCTATTCCATAGCATTGGAGGAAAGGTATCACAAATCCAAAGTGAAAAAAAGTTATGGAAGAAGAAATTAAAGCTCTCGCCAAAAATGAAATCTGGGAACTAATTGCTTCTCCAGGTAAGAAGTTTGTTGGCTACAAGTGGGTGTTCACAATAAAATACAAAGGTGATGATTCAATTGAAAGATTTAAAATCATATTAGTGGCAAATAAATTCACTCAGACTTATGGAGTTGACTATCAAGAGATATTTGTACCTGTTGCAAAAATGAACACAATCAGAATCTTGCTATCCTATGCAGTTAATTTGGATTGAAATTTGCAACAATTTGATGTGAATAATGCATTTCTATATGGAGACCTAGAAAAAGAGGTTTATATGCAGATTCTCCCTAGTTTTGATAATGAAAGAACTAAAAGAAAAATATATAAACTGAAGAAAGCCTTGTATGAATTAAAATAATCTTCGAGAGCTTGGTTTGACAGATTCAACAAAGCCATGATCTTTTTTGAATATCAACAAAGCAATGCTAATCATACCCTTTTTATGAGACTGTTTGATTTCCTAGTTTGATTTTCTTGGTTAAAATTTATATTTCTTAGTTAGATTAAAATTCTATTCTTAATTAGAGTTTATTTTCTAATTAGCTTCTATCTTTCCTTATTAGAATAGGTTTAGGGCTCTTTTTGTTTTCTTTATAAGTAGCTTCTATTTTTTAAGTTTGTTAAGATGAGAGAATTAATAAAATTTTTTATTCTAAAAAATCTTCATAGTATCATAGCCTTGCTCTTTATACAAGTTGAGTTTTCTCCTTCTAATCAAAAGGCAAAATACCCTTCTCCACCTCCACACTATAAACCCTCTTCACCACCTTTATCTCCTCCTCCATCAACCTGTAAACCTAAACCAAAACCTTTCTAGCCTAAGCCACAATCTTGTGCTGCTCAATCTCTTGTTTGGCAGCCAAAGTCTGTTCAAAATACCTCATCCTGTTTTTATGTACCAACTCACTACTCCTTACACTGATGAGTTTCCTTCTCTTCAGGAAACCACCAACCCAAATACTAAAATCCGTACCACCCCTTTTGTCAAATCCCCAGGAGTAACCCTTAAAGGAGTCCCTCGATCTATCCCTCTAACTGAAGCTATCCTAAATTGGCAATCGGAAAATGCTTTAGTACAAAACAAATTACATAGAATTGAAACTAAAGTTGATAATGTTTCTTCTCATGTTGATACTTTGGATTCTAAGATCTCCAATCAAAATGTTGCTGCTCATCAATTGCTCCAACGTCTTCAGACCCAAGTTGCAAAATTAAACAAAGAGCTCATGTCTGCTATTGCCCAATGTGTTTATGATTCTACTTTCACTCAGAAGGCTTCTGAAGTTCAACGACTTAAAGCACAGATTGCAACCATTCAAATAGATCTTAACAAGACTTCTACCCCTACTTCACCTACCATGTCCTTTCTATTTTACAATCCTTTCCTTACACCATATACACACCAACCCTTCATTCAAGTACCTTTATACTCTAAACCCTCACAAGTAGATCTTGAATGTTTAGGCTATTCCCATGAACTTTTCATGCAACAATAGCTTCGTAAACAGCCTAAAAGATCTACTGCCCCTATTTTAACTCCTATATCTCTCTCTACCTAGTCCACACAAACCACTCCTTAGAGCACAACTCTCCTTGATCTTAAACAAAAAGATTTTAAGGACTGATAATGGCACAGAATACATGGATAGTAGATTTGAAACTTATTTAGAGTCTTAGGGTATTATTTATCAAACTAGTTGTCCTTATACTAGTACTTAAAATGGTCTAGCTGAAAGGAAAAATAGGCATTTGTTGGAAGTTTCTAGATCCCTTATGTTTACTATGAATGTTTCAAAGCCATATTAGAGAAACGTTATATTAGTGGCTGCCTACCTTATTAATAGAACGCCTCTCAAAACTCTCAACTTTAGGACTCCTTTAGAAGTCTTAACCGGAAAAAATGGCTATACTGTTCCACCAAAAATTTTTAGGTGTGTTTGCTTTGTTCACACTAAGAATGTTGGGAAATTAGATCTGAAGGCATTGAGATGTTTGTTCATTGGATATTCTCCAACCCAAAAGGGATATAAGTGCTATTACCCTCCATCTAGGAAATTCTATGTTAGTATGGATGTTACCTTTAAGATGTCTGAACCTTATTTTGGCATTACACAATCACCTCTTCAAGGAAAGAGTAGTGAAGAAGTGGTGATGAATGTACCTGTGGTACCTCATGATCTTGTTCAAGGGGAGAATGAAGAAATTGTTATTCAAGAGGAGAACGTTGTTGAGCAGAATGTTGATGTTCGGGGGGAGCAAAATGTTGTTGGTCGTTTAGATAGACCTGATTTGTTGAGATACTCGAGGAAGAATAGGTCTGAAGAAGCCATCATTCTACACTGCCAAAATTCCCAGGTGAGTTATATTCTGAACCTGATTTAAATTTTTTCATTGCTCAAAGAAAAGGAGTCAGATCATATACAAAACATTTCATTTCTAATTTTGTCTCTTATGATTCTTTGTCTCCCTCCTATAAAGCCTTTGCTTTGTATCTTTCCTCTATGTCTATTCCACAGGATTAGAAGGAAGCTATCAAGGATCTAAAGTGGAGAGAAGCTATGGTAGAAGAAATGAAAGCTCTCTCTAAAAATGAATCCTAGGAACTAGTTGACTATCCAGACAAGAAGTTAGTTGGTTGTAAGTGGGTGTTCACAATAAAACACAAAGCTGATGGTTCAATTGAAAGATTCAAAGCCAGATTAGTGGCAAAGAGCTTCACTCAGACTTATGGAGTTGACTATCAGCAGACATTTGCACCTGCTGCCAAAATGAATACAATCAGAATCTTGTTATCCTGTGCAGCTAACTTGGATTGAGATTTGCAACAATTTGATATGAAAAATGCATTCCTCCATGGAAACTTGGATGAAAAAGTTTATATGGAGATTCCTCCTGGCTTTAATGATGAAAGAACTAAAGGAAAAGTGGGCAGACTGAAGAAAGCCTTGTATGGGTTGAAACAATCTCCGAGAACTTGGTTTGACAGATTCAGTAAAACTATGATCTTTTTTGGTTATCAATAGAGCAATGCTGATCACACCCTATTTGTAAGACACTCTAAGGGTAAGATTACTCTTCTCATTGTTTACGTTAATGACATAGTGATGATAGGGGATGAAAAAGAAGAAATGGTTCGCTTGAAGAAACTCTTAGCTTGGGAGTTTGAGATCAAGTATCTTGGAAAGTTACAATATTTCTTTGGAATTGAAGTTGCCAGATCAACCAAATGAACTTCATTTCTCAGATAAAATACATTCTGGATCTTTTGGATGAGACTGATATGCTGGGATGCAAACCAGCGGATAAACCTTTTGAAAATAACCATAGGTTGCAAGCAGGGACTGAAAAATCAGTTGATAAAGGTAAATATCAAAGATTGGTTGGTAGACTTATCTATCTATCTCACACCAGACCAGACATTGCTTATGTAGTTAGTGTAGTGAATCAGTTGATGCATGATCCTAAATAATCTCACCATGTTTTTTGCATTTTGTGGTATTTAAAATCAGCCCCAGGAAAAGATCTTTTTTCAAAAAATTGTCATCTTCAAATTGAAGCCTTCACAGATGCAGATTGAGCTAGATCTCTAGATGACAAAAGGTCCACCTCTAGTTATTGCATATTTGTGAGAGAAAACTTAGTCACTTGAAGAAGTAAGAAACAAAGTGTGATTGCTAGATCAAGTGCAAAAGCGAAATACAGAGCTATGGCTCAAGGTGTCTGTGAGCTTTTATGGCCGCAGAAATTACTAACAAAACTTAAGCTAGCCGAAAAAGAGAAATTATCCTTATACTTTGATAACAAATCTACAATCAATATTGCCCATAATCCTATTCAACATGACCGGTCGAAGCATATTGAAATTGATTGACACTTCATCCAAGAAAATCTAACTGAAGGTGTCTTAAGCTTATTCCATGTGATGTCAGAAAGACAGCTAGTTGATGTTTTCACAAAAGGACTCAATAGTAAAGCCTTTCATGCTATAGTTTGTAAGTTGGGTATGTGTAATATTTTTACACCAACTTCAGGGGGAGTGTTAAATATTAATTACTTATTAGCTGTTATGTTTGAAATTGTTAACCTCTATTAGCTGTTAGGAGCAGATTTAGGAGTCCCTTTTTTGACTTAGACTTTCATTGATTCAATTTCTTATATAAATACATGTTAGATGTTAATGCAAATTAAGAAATGTTACTCTGAATTTCTTCAGGTGTCCAGAGTAAAGAACCACCTCCCTCTTCCTATATGATTCAACCTTCCAATCCCTTGGTTGACACCCTGAAACAAAAAGGTCTTCAATTCACTCTTGCTATCTTATTTGCCACTCCCCAAGTAGATACCTCTTCTGAATCAGATTATTCTGATGATGAGCCAGATCCTAAGCATTTCTCTGTCTTTATGGCTGATCCGGCAGAAAACACTACCACTACTCAACTACCTCCAACCCAACCTTATCCCAGATGATGATGATCATGATGATGATGATGAAGCTGACAGCAGGCCACAGCAACCTCCAAGACCATCCTCTGGTCCTTGGTTTCAATTTCAAGATATTCCTCAAAGAAAATGGGAGGATAGAGTTCAAGAATTTTATGCTTGGCTTGAAATGTAGACCAGGTGCACTGATACCCTTTCACTTGAACAAATCTTTGTAGAATTTACTTCCCAGTTCATTGGCAGACTTCGTGATTGGTTTGTTCGTATGGATGGATATTCAAAAGTGCAATTCATTCATTGTGAGTCCATTGCTTATGTTCTCCAGAAGATCCACACTGAGTTTATTGGCAATCCTGGTGATTTCGAAGAAGTTGCTCGTGATGATTATTTCAAGATGAAATGTTGTTCTTTGCTCAGGAAGTATCTTAACAAGCATTACAAAAGAATGCCAAAGGTCTTTTACATGCTTAATGGTGCAAATGATCCTAATCTCAAATAAGGATTTTTATCCTCCATTCCTGAATAGTTATCCGACAGCACAATATTCCTGATTCAAGAATAGGGAATTCAACTCAATTCTCTCTCTTGGACAGATTTATCAAAAGGTTCTTATGGCCCTTGCTCATCTTTGTACTTCTCAAAAGTTGATCCAAGACACTTTGAAGAAAGGAAAATATCCACAGCTTAAAGCTGCTTGTAGACATCCAGATTTGGAAATTCAATGCTTTCCCAAAAAAGATTGTGCTTGTAAGTCTTCCAAGCGATTAAGTTCTTTAAGAAATCTAGGTGTGTGTTTCCTTCTAGACGAAGCAAGAAGATTAGATTCTTCCAACGCAAGAAATTCAAACAGAAAGGCAATAGATGTATGTTTGTAGTAAGAAAGGTCATTTGCAAAAGCCTGTCTC
The DNA here is from genome assembly GCA_037975025.1 of Excoecaria agallocha. Lineage (NCBI taxonomy): Eukaryota > Viridiplantae > Streptophyta > Magnoliopsida > Malpighiales > Euphorbiaceae > Excoecaria > Excoecaria agallocha. The sequence goes on from CM075807.1 coordinate 18,830,710, forward strand.
AACAAGAAGCAATCACAGAAGCTTATTCAACAGATCCAACAAACATCTCCCATCAACCTTCAAGATGATATTGAATATCTCTTCTCCATTGATGATGTTGATTCATGTACTCTCTTTACTATTCAATATTATGATTCTGAATTAGATGAAGAGTCCCCTGATGATGAGCCTTTGTCAAATATTGCTACCATTAATGCATTCCCAATTTCCCTTTGTTCCAATCCGCTCTTTTGAAACTGACGACGACAAAACATATACCTTTCTCATATCCCACTCCTCATACCCCAAGTTCTTCTCCTCAACCTACCCCTAACCATATCCTTTCATCACATCTCATTCCATTAGCCTTTGCTCACATCTTCCCTGACAAATTTGCCAACCCCATCAGAGTTGTTGCTTTTATTGATACTGGTGCTCGCAATACTATTCTCAACCCAAAAATCCTCCCATTTGAATATTGGAAACCTTACACCCAACATTTTCAAGCTGCTAATCAAGGCATTCTCGCCATAAAACTCAAAACCACATAGCCCATTAAGATTCAACTATTCCCAGACTGTTATGTATGGGTTCATGCTCTTAGTTCTAATATTCCTAATAAAGATTTAGTTATTGGATTTAATGCTTTGTACCACTTCCCAAATTATCCATCCAACCCACTGGACTTCGTTTCAAATACTTCTTCCAACCCTACACCACCCAACACACTCTCTTTACTGTTCAAAGCCCAAGCCCATTCACAAAGCTCCAAGCCCAACTTGAAACATACTGTTGTGCCTCTTCTCACTCTAAATTCCTCACCAAACACCCTAAACCCTTATGAACTCGTCTTGAATTTTTCATTACCCTTCCTTTCAAGAAATCTGAAGATGTCAATCCCACAAAAGCTACCCATCCTGACATGTCACCTGATGATTATGCTTTGGCTAAAAAAAATGTGTTAAATTGTTAGACCAGAAGTTGATTGAGCCCACAAAGTCAAATTGGACATGTCAAGCCTTTTATGTCAACAAACATGCTAAACAAGTTCGTTGAAAAAAGAGACTTGTCATTAACTACACTCCACTCAACCCTTTCCTCAAAGACAACAAATACCCTTTATCCAAAATTTCTTCACTATTCCCCTTCCTACACAATGCCCGCATCTTTTCAAAGTTTGACCTCAAAGCAGGTTTTTGATAACTTGGCATTAACCCTGTTGATCAACCTAAAACAGCCTTTTATATTCCTGATTTCCATTATCAATGCATTGTTATGCCATTTGGTCTCAGAGTTGCTCCTTTCATCTTCCAACAATCCATGATTCACATCTATTAGCCTTTACTTCATCATGCTTTGATCTATATTGATGATGTTCTTATCTTTTCTCCTGATGTTCCTTCTCATTAGAAGCATCTTCAGCATTTCATCAATTTAACCAAAGATCATGGAATTATGTTACTCCCTTCCAAAATGATCCTTGCCAAAGATGAAATTGATTTTCTAGGCATGCATTTTCACAATGGCACGTATCAACCTCAACCCCACTTAACCTCTAAACTTCTTAACTTTCTTGATAGCCACCTGTCACAAAAACAAGTTCAACAGTTTCTTGATATTACCAATTACATTCGACAGGTCATTCCACATTATAGTTTTCTGGTAAAACCTTTGAACCAACTTTTGAAAAAGGATCCACTTTCCTGGTCAACCATTCACACTTAGTCAGGCAAAAAGATTAAAGCAATCACTTAGAATTTTTCACCTCTTCATATTCCCTCCAATGGTAAAAGAATCCTCCAGACTGATGCTAGTGATGAATGTTGGGGTGCTGTGCTACTTGAAGAAAAAGACAATGAGAAACATATCTATGGAATTGTGTTCCCCCTTATTGAAAGTTATGAGATCCTTAATAATCCTGACAACCATGCCTTTCTGTATTGGCAATTTCTTGAATGGTATACTCCTCTCTCTTGGTGGTAACAAAAATTTTTCAACAAGATTCAAGAGTTCCAACTTTGGAAGAAACCAGAAGCTCAAGCACGGGAATATTCTATTATCTATTTCTTTACTTGACCATATGTTTGGAATCCATCTCAATAGACTCTTTGGACTTAACAAAAAGCCTTTCATTGGAGTTCGTTCGATACTATAGATCCTATTTCCAGTCCAGTTGTCCACACTATACTTGATCATGCCTTGTGTGAATTCAACAATATCAATCCTAAAGCACTGCATCCACCAATCCTTGATACCGCTGAGTCATCTTGCCAGCCAAATTATTTTGATTCACTATTTCACGACTCGTAAGACCCAAATTCTCAAGATCCATATCTTTTTTTGGGCCCCTTTGACAATAATTTCACAGAACCCAATGATCCTATTTGTCTGCTTTTTCAAAAAAACTGAACAAAAACTCCGCGATAAAGGAAAAAGAAAAGCAAAAGTTGACTGGTATCCATCTCCAGATGACACGAACCCAGAAGACATGAACATGTAACCATCACATGAGCCTATCAAGAAATAATGCTCTGGGCCCTGCCAAGATCTTATCTTATCTTAGATAAAGTAGCTTTAGCTTTTGAGGTGTAAAGATAAGATTCTATTTTATCTTTGTAAAAAGTAGATCTTATCTTATCTTTTAGGAATCCTTATCTTATCCTTGTAAAAGTAGCTTTAATTAATGCTTGGTAATGTAAGCGATGATGTCATCCTCCACTAGTTGAGGATCTATATATATGTGTTGTAACTCCAAAGAACTCATGCTACACTAAGCTAAGTCTCTCCCTAAAAAATAAACACTATGAGTTTCTAAATTTCTCTTTTCTCTTATTATTACTCTTTTCTTTAAACATCAATATAGGATTCTATTATTATTATTTCGGGATCTATGAATCTAATTTTAGCCTAAGAGGATAGTCCTCCCAGTGGCATGTTTGGCGTGTGATACCAGTGAAGCCAGTTATTTAGGACAGTCATAGTTGGCTATTATTAGGTTCATAATCCTTCGGCACATTGGTATCAAAGCCTCTCCAGATTGTTGTTCTAAGCTGAGGTAATGGTAAGAGAAACTCTCCTATCATGTCTGTAGTCAAATCTCCGTCTTCCTCTTCACTTTCTCTTAAACCTTAAACTACTAAGAAAATTAACTACCTGTATGAATTCTCTTTCTTGGATGACTCTCAGAAGGTCCAAGATTCTCAACTCCCTTTCCTTAACCTTTATGATGCTTTTGCTAAACACCGTTCTAATATTTTCTCTATCATTAAAAATCTCATTCACCAACCAAAATCCCAAGTCAAAGAATCCGAATTGAGAGGATATGATCAACATTGCTCTGTTAATAACTTAAAAAGATCATGACTTTGCTAAATCTATCAAACCAAGCTCTCAGAAATTATTTCAACCCATACAAGGCTTTCTTCAATCTGTACACTTTCCCTTTAGTTCTTTCATCATCAAAACCAAGAGGAATCTCCATATGAACCTCTTCTTCTAGGACCCCATGGAGGAATGCATTCTTCACATCAAATTGCTGTAAATCCCAATCCAAGTTAGCTGCATAAAATAGTAAGATTCTAATTGTATTCATTTTGGTAACAGGTGCAAACGTTTCCTGATAGTCAACTCCATAAGTCTGAGTGAATCCCTTTGCCACTAATCTAACTTTGAATCTTTCAATCCAACTATCAGCTTTGTGTTTTATTGTGAAGACCTACTTATAACCAACCAACTTCTTGTCTGGAAAGTCAACTAATTCCCAGGTTTTATTTTTAAAGAAAGCTTTCATTTCTTCTACCATAGCTTCTCTCCACTTTGGATCCTTGATAGTTTCCCTCCAATCCTGTAGAATAAACATAGAGGAAAGAGACAAGGCAAAGGCTTTATAAGAGGGAGACAAAGTTAGAAATTGAATGTTTTGGACATGATCTAACTCCTTTTCTTTGAGCAATGGACAAATTTAAATCAGGATCAAAAGATAACTCATCCGAGGATTCTGGCAATGTAAAATGCACAATGGCTTCTTGATACCTATTCTTCCTCGAGTATCTCAACAAAATAGGTCTATCTAAATGACCAACATTCTACTCCCCCTGAACATCAACAATATTCTACTCTCCTTGAGCATCAACAACATTCTCCTCCTGAACAACAATCTCTTCATTCTCCTCTTGAACAAGATCACGAGGTGCCACAGGTACATTCATCACCACTTCTTCACTACTCTCCCCCTGAAGAGGTGATTGTGTAATGTTAAAATAGGGTTCGAACTCCCGAAAGGTAACATCCATACTGACATAGAACTTTCTAGATGGTGTGATAGCATTTATATTCCTTTTGGGTTGAAAAATACCCAATGAACACACATGTCAATGCCCTCGGATCTAATTTTCCAACATTTTTAGTATGGACAAAACATACCAAAAAATCTTAGGTAGAACAGTGCATTCATTTTTTCCTATTAAAACTTCTAAAGGAGTCCTAAAATTGAGAGTTTTGAGAGGCATTTTATTAATAAGATAGAGAGCCACTAGTATAGCATCCCCCCAATATGGCTTTGGAATATTCATAGTAAACGTAAGAGATTTAACAACTTCCAACAATAAACATAAGGAATATAGCAACTTCCAACAAATGCATATTTTTCCTTTCAGCTACACCATTTTGAGCACTAGTATAAAGACAACTAATAAGATGGACAATCGCATAAGACTTCAAATAAGTGCCAAACCTAGTATTCATATATTCTGTTTCATTATCAGTTCGCAAAACTTTTATTTTAGCATTAATCTGGGTGTGAACCATTTTATGAAAAAATTGAAAATAGGAGAAAACATCACTTTTTGCCTTAATCAAATACACCTAAGTCATTATAGTGCAACAATCAATGAAATTAACAAACCATCGATTTACAGATAAAGATCCAATCTATGTGGATCCCCAAACATCAGAATGAACAAGCATAAATGGATTACTGGCTTTATTATTACTCAAAAGATAAGAATTTTTAATATATTTAGCATACTCAAGAGCATCACAAGATAAAAAATCAAACTGAGTTCTGGAAAATAAACTAAAATATAATTTTTCTAAGACAAAAAAAATGTTGGATGCCCTAATCGCCTATTCCACTGAATTATCTCTTAGTTGACATCCTGATATCCTCTAAAAAGAGTGAATTCTCAATTGTCTTCCATCATATATAAGCCATCATACTCTCTACCACTATTAAACTTCTTCTCTGTTTAAAGATCCTGAAAGATACAATAATCAAATACAAAATTCAACCTTACAATTATGGGCTTTAGTGATAGCACTGACAAATAAAAAATTGACAGAAAATTGAAAAACATGAAAAACAGAAAACGACTTAATATTAGGAGTATAGACAGAACCTGTTTCATAAATAAGGGTTAAAGACCTATCAGCCACCCTGACACTATCCCTTTTTAGACAAGGAGAATAGTTAAGAAAACTTTTAGAAGTGCCTGTCATATGTCTATTCGCACTAGAATTAATAATCCATTAGTTGAAATGAGAAAGCGTTACCTGACTTGACAAAATTGGAAGTAACACTGGAGGAAGGGTTAAGCTGAAATAGGAGATGCCTGAAATGCATAATTTCATCAGAAAAGAAACTTTCAATTGGAGTTAACTCCTTAGATGATTCTACTATTTCTCACACATTTGCTTGAGCCCTGGTTGGATTTGCTCGTTTTCCCCTTTGGCCCCTAGTAGATTGCCCATGCAACTTCCAGCAAGTCTCTTTGGTATGCCTTGGCTTACCACAATAATCATAGTGCAAATGATATTTATCAGAAATAATACATTTTGGCCGCTTAAGAGTAATATAGGCAGTTAAGCCTGACTTCTCAATAAGTGCAGTATAAAGCATAGCACTTCTCCTAGTATCTTCTTGCTGGATTGAAGAATGTGCCTCCTCAAGAGGAGGAAAATGAGATATGCCAATAGCTTGAACTCTCACTTGATCAAATTCAAGGTGTAAACCAGCCAAAAAATCATAAACCCGCTCTTTTTCAATCATATTTTGAATTAGTACCACATCATCAACATATTTGGCTTGAAAATCTTGATAATAATTCTATTCTTGCCATAAACTACCCAGCTCAGAAAAACAATCTGAAACAATAAGCTCACATTTTTTTGTGCCATGAATTTTGTTCCTAAGTTCAAAGATCCGAGCATCATTTCCCATTTGAAAATAGGTGGCTTCTGATACTTTCCATATCTTCTTTACAGTGTCAAGCAGTAAATATTATTTAGAGATCTTAGGATGCATAGAGTTAAAAAGCCAAGACATAACCAACGAGTTATCAGAGTCTCATTGACTAAAAGATCAATAACAGGTGGTGGTTTCTTATTTCCATCAATATAACCCTGCAACCTTCTAGCCTTTTAATAGAAAATAAGCATGACCTAGATCAAGCTAAATAAGTACTGCTTCCATCTAGTTTAACAGGGGTAATTTAAGAATATGAAATGTCATTAATAGGATAATATTTCTCTGCTTTTGCATTAGTGTTCTTAGTACTGCCATAATGGCAAATAAGAATTGAAAGGCAAGAAATACCCAAATAGCAAAGAACCACCCCAACAGCAGAAGAAAAAACCCTAAAAAAAATAGCTACAGAACCTATTACGGGGGACCCGAGAAAGCAAGATGTCGGAAGTCACCGGAAATCAATCCATAAGAGTCAGGAAAGGCCACGGAGATGGATGAAGGAAGAAACGGCAGCAAAAGGTGGCCGAAAGACATGGCACGCACCTCGCCTCGGCGAGTGGAGGAAGATTTGAATCACTTAAGTAGTGTGTGTACCCATGCACGTGGTCGGATGGCGCTGGAAACTTGGGCACTAGCCAAAAATTGTTTGGGCTTCCCTCCGATGGGGGCGATGTTGAAAGAGAATGACTAAAACACAACCTTCTATACTTGCCAAAAAACGACGATCGAAAATAACCAACTGCGAAAGAGAGTTAACTCGACCTTCAAAATGGCAATAGCTCTGATACCATGAAAATTTTTGTGAAATAAGATTTTCTTTATTATCTCTAATTACTCTCACAATAATAATACAAATAAGTTTATATATATACAGCTATTATAAATGAAAAAATACTACTATACCCTTAATTACAAAACTAACTAAAGAGAATAGATTAACCAATAGCTTCTATCTTTTCTTATTAGAATAAGTTTAGGACTCTTTATTTTCTTTATTTATAGCTTGTATTTTTTAGGTTTGTTGAAATAAGAGAATTAATAAAAAATTTTATTCTCAAAAATCTTCAAAGACGTGATAAGGATAAGATCACTCTTCTTGTTATTTATGTTGATGACATAGGGATGATAGGAGATGATAAAAAAAAATAGTTCAGCTGAAGAAACTTTTAGCTCAGGAATTTGAGATCAAAGATCTTAGAAAGTTACAATATTTTTTGAGAATTAAAGTTGGTAGATCAATTAAAGGAATCTTCATTTTTTAGAGAAAATATATTCTGGATCTTTTGGATAAAACTGATATGTTGGGATGTAAACCAGCAGACTTATCCATTGAAAGTAACCATAACCTACAAGCAGAAACTAAAAAATCAATTGATAAAGATAAATATCAGAGATTGGTTGGTAGACTTATCCATCTCTCTCACACTAGATTAGAAATTACTTATGCAATTAGCTTGATGAATCTGTTTATACATGATCCTAGAGAATCTCATTAATAGGTTGTCGTCCGCATTTTGAAGTATTTAAAATCAATCCCCGAAAAAGTCTTTTTTTTAAAAAAAATTGTTATCTTCGAATTGAAACATTTACAGATGCAGATTAAGCTGAATCTCTAAATGATAAAAGATCCACCTCTGATTATTATACATTTGTGGGAGGTAATTTTGTCATTTGGAAAAACAAGAAATAAAATGTAGTTGCAAGGTCTATGGATCAAAGTATTTGTGAGTTGTTATAGTTGCATCAATTGCTAGCAGAGTTGAAGTTGACTGAAAAAGACAGGCTATTCTTATATTATGATAAAAAAACTGCAATTAGTATTGGCCATAATCCTATTCAACATGACCAGACAAAGCACACAGAAATTGATCAACACTTCATCAAAAAAAATATCTAATGGTGTCTTAAACTTATTTTATATAATGTCGAACAGACAATTGGCTAATGTTTTCACAAAAGGACTTAATAGTGGAGTCTTTCATACCATAGTTTTCAAATTGAGCATGTGTAATATTTTTGCACCAATTTCAGGGAAAGTATTGGTTATTCTATTTTTTTAGTTAACTATTTGTAATTAAGCGTAGAATAATATGTTTCAATATAAGCTAACTATATAGATTCTCTATATAAAAACCTATTTGTATTATTATTTTTTATGTAACGAGATAATTAAGAAAATATCTTTTTACAAAAATCTTGACATTTTTGTTTATATTTACATTAAAAAAAATTTAAAAATTATGTATATTATAGAAACAATGAATGATGTCCAATCATGTCCTTAACTCCAAAAATGCCACGTCAGCATTCTTCCAACTCATAGCTGGAAGCACTGCACTTAGTTCAACTACAAAAAAACTATATTTAATGACTTAATAGCAACAACTTTGGAATTGAAAATTTGTAATTACGTCAGTTATTATTGCAAAATCTTGCCCACATATGCCAGAACAGACCGAATATTTTGAAGAATTAACTGCTTCACATTCATTAGTTTGTTTCAGGTAAAATAAAGTATTTTCCACAAAGACATAAATTAACAGTTGATAGCTGAAGAGAACTTTTAATGCCATTTCAATGGCACTTCTAAAATTCAAATCTAGTGCAGTCATGAACAGTAGAAAATTACCTAAAAATGCTGTCAAGTAATGCATCCGGCATTGTTTCACGAGAGAAGATTTTGTAAGTAATATCAGTCTCATTGTGTCGCTTCAGTATAGAAATACTAGAGAAAGGAAGGTCAGGATCCTCTATCGTGCCAACCAGTTGTGGAATTTCTGAAGCATCTTTCAGGCCAAAATATACCTTTTCCATGGGAAAATATCAGAAGTTAATAAAGGGAAAATGCAGAAAGGAATTCAATTTTGTTTATAGAAATGTAAAATAAGACTTCCTTACCCAAAAAAAAAAAAAGAAAATAAAATAAAATAAGGCAAGGATCTTCATATACTTACAGGACTTAGGAGCCCGTCACAAAAGTTGCATGTGTGTGCTGCAATTGACGTTCAGGAACTGAAATTGGAGGATGAAATTGAATATTCTATTCGTCAAGTGGTGTAGCAATGACTGCAACTTCACACATGTAACTCCCATTTGTAGAGTTGAGCTCATAATGTTCCCCAAGATAAGATATAGAATGTATTTCTTCATTGAGATGCAATTCAACATCTGAATTATTAATCAGGCCATCGGCTATCTGCCAGTTCCCTCCTTCAATGGACCATAATCCTCCACCTGACCCTGCCAAGGAAACTGCTCCAGCAAGTCCACTGATGTAGACACTTTGACCATAATTAATTCTGGTAATAACCTGCAGATAATTCAACAGAATTCCACATCGTGACAAGATGTTCAAATACACCAAGAAATATATCCCAGTTACAAGCCACGTCAAAATTTTGGCATTTCTAGAATCTAAAATATCAACTATTTTCTTATCTTATTAGCATAATTATACTTCTTTAAGGTGCTTCAGCCTTCATTACTTAATAACCTTAGTAAAGAAAAAACAAAAAAAAATAAAAAGGACTTGAGAAACTAGAAGTGAGACTTTTTTCTAAAAAAATGGGTCATGGTGCAATTGCTTGCTAAGAAAACATTGTTTTTCTCTACCTATATTGTTATGCAAAAAATGAAGTTTTTCTCATTCTTATTTTTGGTTGAAAAATAGAGAGAGAGACTTATAGCATTGAAAACATGCATTCAAATAAAGAGTTGTCCCGTAATTGAGGAAATTTGGATGTTTACCTGTTTCATCTTTCATGAAGTCAATACACATGTTTAGCAGGGAAAATAACCATTTCACAAAAAAAAAACAATACATATCACACAAAGCCACTATCAATATAACTCATAATCCTGTTCAATATGACCGGACAAAACATATTGAAATTGATCGGCACTTCATAAAGGAAAAGCTTACAAACAGTGCCTTGAGTTTGTTTCATGTGTCATCTGAAAAGCAACTAGCTGATGTGTTTACAAAAAAACTCAACAATCGGACTTTCCATAACTTGGTATGCAAGTTGGGCATGTGTGATATGTTTACACCAACTTGAGGAGAAGTGTTGACAGATATATTTAGTTCCTAATTTGTAGGGATTTGATATTATTACCTTTATTGTATCTATTCTAATTAGACTTAAATTCTTCTATATAAATATCTATGTAAATTGAATGTCAATACATGAGAGATTAATTAAAAACGTTTCAAAAATCACCAGCGTATAATGGTTATTTCAATATTACTGTGATGGAAACAAAATGCTTTTTGTGAGAAGAAATTATAACTTCAAATTACTATTATGAATTCAAGAGAAGTAGAAGCAAATTTGAGTAGTACAATTATTTTCAAATGTAGTCTAGAAATATTGACTAGCAAAGAGTGCTCTCTGGACATTTTGTTGTAGAAAAGGTAACCTTTCAAAAGAGAAATATACTAAAAAATGCCCAAGCTTCTACATGAACACACCTTACATTAACCAAAGAAGAAAATGCAGAATAAACATTGCTTTCCTCTTATCGAAAGCCATATATAAATCAATAAAACCCAATACTCACCAACTAAAAACAAAGAGCCTATGTCAAACAAAATGTCAAAGCAGAAGTGGATTTCAAAGTTCCAAAAGCTTAAAACACATACATTATCAGTAGTATTAATATGGTCTTTGAGTCCATAATAAGCTGTTTCATTCTCAGAAGCACTACAGACCAAGCGAACCCCCATACTTTTTGAGCAATTATTAGATTTTTCGGTGTAATTAGGTAAAGAAAATTACAACATTATTGATGGAGCTTTCTGATAAGTTGCAACTGAACCATCCTCCCTAGAATCTCCTATTGGGCACCACAAATCTCAAACGACATCCAACTCGATTCACAATTGGGGCATCAAAGATCAAAATCTTCACTTCATTCCCATCCTCCACTGATTAAATGAGAATCAATTAGGGAAAGATGGAAAATGAAGACGAGCTTATTTCATTTTTGATATCCATGTAGCTGAAAATTACCTCATCTTGGTTTTATAGCATCCCTGATCATCAGACCATTTTGAAGATATCAACAATGATCTAAAAGGCTCAGCGTAAAGGGGCAAATGACAACTTCCAAACCAAACCTTATCGGTTCAACTCTCATCACCAATAGACTTATATCACTGTGTAAGGTTCAAAACATTTGAACCTTCCATCACAGAAGATTATTTATTTCAGGCTTTCTTCTAAACGATAAAAGACAAGCTGGCGTGCTAGTAAGAACCATTACTAACACATTAATTGTATATGAAGCAAAGCATGCTACTACTTCCGAGTTGCACTGTTATTTTTGTCAAAACAAAGGAAGCATATCATATCTAAAACCTAATCGCACAACAAAGAGCACAATGGTCAGAAGACCATTACAAAGCAAATGACATGCTAGTCTATGAAAAAAGCTGCAATGATGCTTACAGTGACAAGTTCCTGTATCAACAAGGGAGAAAGTCCAAGATCGACCAATTCCTCGTGCAAACTCCGTGTAGTGAGATTATACAAACCAGCCCACTTAAGCATCTCATCTACAGTCTCGAAAGTGGGTCTTGTTTCAAACTTCTTATAATACTTCAAGAACTTGCTTACAGTAACCTGAAACAAAAATATTACAATAGTCAACAATGCATACCAAGAATGAAAAAAAAAATTAACTTCATTTCTCAGAAACCAAGCAAAAAAAAAAGTGAAATAAAATAGTAAAATAACCTCAACGAACGTGTTCATTTTATAAAGCGAGAATCCATACCGAAACAGCATGTACAGGGAATTAGCAAAAGAAACAACCTTTTGGACAAAGGGAATCTTAGAATTAATACTAATAGTTTTCAAAACAAACTTGTTGCCGTCCCAAATCCCGAGGGACATATCGCTCTCAGAAGGAGCTGTTTTTCGCTTCAAATTCAACAAATTTGTGAAATTAGAAGCGTGATAGTTCTTGGGGTGAAGAATGGAGGCGCCAGCTTCATAGGTGTGGCCGGAGATGGTGACGGTGGCCATACGACCTCCGACCACAGCATTTCGCTCGAAAAGGATGATGGGGACAGCGGAAGACGGAGAGTTGGGAGGAGAACAGCAGCGGAGGAAATGAGCAAGGGAGGAGCCAGCAATGCCACTGCCAATGATGCATATACTGGGCGGTGGAGATTGCGATTGGATTTGGAGAAATAGAAGAGATAAGAGACTGAAGAGAAAGATTGCTTTGATCTTAAAATTCTGTGGAGATAACATTTTTTTTTCTTTCTTTTCGTTATGTTCGCTCGTTGAATGGTTGTTCTGCAGTTCTACTTTTCTTTTTGTTTCCAGTTCGACAACGTTGACCTTTAACCCCCTGTTTTAAATGATGGCACGGTACTTGCTGTGTGTTTATTTTTGTAACTCATGCATATAATATTGGAATAATACATAATTTGTTGTTTTTATTAAACAAAAAAAAAATGTATAGCTCAGATTTAGCCGTCTCCAATGGACTGAAAGATCATTTCATATGATACTTGTGTGGTTACCATTGTATCCCTATTTTTAAGCCATTTTTAAAGCCCAATGTCTTCCCTTTTTTTTTTTTTTCTCTTTTTGGGAGTTTCACAAAAATGCTCAAAAATACGGAGCACTCTTTAAAAATGCTCCCTTCTCCTTTTTTTTTTCTTTTAAAATTAGCCTTTTTTTAATTTTCATTTCCAAAAATCCCCCTTTCTAAAATATCACATTTACTGTTTATGATCTCACGCCAATCAATGTCTATGTTTATTGGCTAGGACTTGGTGTTTACCCTTCTAGTATTCAAGGTTCATTTCTTCTCTATTAATTCTTTAATCTGTTGTTTTATAAACTTTTGATTTTTAGATGGTTGAATCTTTTGTGGATTAGTTGTTTTTGTTCATTTTTTAAGGATTAGTTTTTTTTTTTCAAGAAGTTGGTTACTTATTATTTAGCTTTTAGAAAGTTTAAATTCATATGATGTTAATAAAATACGTAAATTAATAAAAGAAAATCATATCTACGTACTATATTGAACTAATATTGATGATTCTACCACCCAACAAATATTAATAAAAGAAAAATATTGATGATTTTATTCATAGTTGGGACATGATAATTGTCTACTTAATTATTTATGTTGTTTTGAGGAGTATTATTATTAATCTTTTATAAAAGATAAAATTTTAGTTAAATTATAAAAGTAATATATAAAAGCATTATTGATAAAGAAGATGTTTAAAAGCGAAAGCTTATCACGGACCATTGTGAAACCCATTCCGAAATAAAGAATTTAGATAAAAATTGCTACATCAGAATATAGCAACATGCTTTGGTGTCATGCTTTAGGAAAGTCAAACATGCAAATAATATCTCGAACATGTTTCAAAATTTTGATAAGGCGAAGCCATTAAAAAGAACACGGTTGGAAAAAGCTAACCCGTGGGCTTGACAGGTTTGTCTCCAAAGATAATATAAAATAACACAAACTGATATCGCACTAATTAATAATGATTAAAATATATAGTTAATTAATTAGGAGATTATCCTAAATCGTCCACCTAGAAGAAAACCTTCAACTTCTTTCATCATTACTTTAGTACTATTCTTTTATATGTGCAAAACGACAGATGATGGGTTCGGTGAATTTAAGTAGGAAAATACAAGCCCAAGGTTTACTCCAAGTTGAAAGCACAATTTTGATTATACCAATCGGTTACCGGGTATACTATTTAATATATCAAAAAATATAAAAATATTTTAATTTTAAAATTTGATATATTTAATAATATACAAAAAAAATAAAAAAGTATTTTAATTTTGAAATTTGATATATCAGGTATGCCATCAGATATATTAAAAATAAAAGAAAAATATAATTATCTCAACACCGGATTAGTCATAAATAGTATTTTCTAACAGTGAATAGTATTTTTCGAACTAAAAAGTATACCCAAAAGTAAAAAATATTTTATTTGATCATAGAAAAATATTGGTCATGGTGAGTCCGTGGTTGAAATTAAAAGTAAAATCGAGGCCAAATGGACCTCTAAAAATCAAAAATACGAAAAATATAACGGATCAATTTTTATTATTAGAAAATTGACTCAACTTTGTATAAATATTTAAAAATAGCAAACGAACTCCAAAAATTACCAAAAATTATAGTTAGACCTAAAATAATATGTAGATTATTTTGGCTGCAAAAAATAAATTTTTCTGTAATATTGGTATTTTTGGATCGGACCGATTTAATTGGATCGGACCAAAAATGAACTCCGATTAAGCCAAAAATTTGCGTGCAACCTATTTTCGGGGTGATAAAAATTATGAAATTAATTTTGGAATAATTTGAATTTAGAAAGTATGAGAAATTAATTAAAATTGATTATTGGGTAATTCATGGACTTTGGTTAATTGATTTAGGCCCAACCCAAGTCCATGACCCAAGCCCACTATAAGACACTATAAAAGTCAAAAAAATATCAGATTTTTGCAGCCATTTCACGCCAGCCTTCCTTCTTCTCCAACCAAACCTCCTTAAGTTCTTTTTTTCCACCATTTTCGTTCATTTATTCTTCATTTTTTCTTTTGATCCAAACACCAAAAATGTTTCTTAACCTCTCTAGTTGTTAGATCTAAACTCAAATTAAAGATTGAAGGGAGAGAAGTTAAGAAAAATAAGGATTGAAAGCATGGAGGTCAAAAATAGGCAAGTGATTTCTTAGATTTTAATTTAATTTTAAGGTACCTATAGATAGATTTAGGTGCCTAGAGTATGTTTTTATGATTATTTTGAGCTAAAATGATATTTATCTTGGTGAAAAATGAGATGAAAATTTCAGCACATAAGATAATTTTGATAAAAAAATGATTTTCATGGGTTCAAAGCTAAGAAAATGAAGCTTGTGTAAGGTTAATGGCAAAATTGAGGTTAGTGACTACTAAATCTTAGTAAATTTTTATTTAATTTAATGATTTTTCTTATGATTTATTGAGGAAAAATTTGTATAATTGATTAAATTTTAAGTTAATTGCATAATAATGAAATTAGCCCTTAGTTTAGCATGATAGAATGTTTAATTGGAATTAAGAAAATTTGTAAGGTAATTTTATTAAGGTGGCCGAAATTCATTATGAAGAAAAAAAAATATGTTAAGTAATTAAATGAATTTAGGCCCTAAATTGATAGTAAATGTAAAATCATGCATCTATAAATTTTTGTGGAATTTATAAAAATTATGTGAATATTTTTGGAATATTTATTGAATTTGTAATTAAGAAAAAATTGAAAAAAAATGTATGTATATTGAAATTACCCTTAATATAATACAATTGAACTTTAATTAAGATTAAATATAAGCTTAATTAAATTGAAATAAAATTTTAAGGAGAAATTCCTTAAGGACCAAAATTCATTGTTAAAGAAAAAGAATGTGTACACTAAACAATTTGATGAAATCAAGACATAAAATAAGGTAAAATATGAAATATAACGTCCATAAATTTTTAGAAGATTTATGGAATTTAATTAAGAATTTTGAAGCTAAGAATAAGTATAAGTAGATAAATAATGAATTATTGTGAAATAATTTATAAAATGAGTAAAAATGATAATAATTGAAGAATATTGTTCACATAAATTTTTATAAAATTTATGTGATTTATGAGAATATTTTTAAAAAATAAATAGTGAATATGCTTAAGTGAAAATATTGAATTATTGGAAAATAATTCAATAAATAAGTAAAAGTTAGTGAATTGATACAAATTAATTTATATTCCCTATAAAGAAAATGAAAAAGTCAAATGACGAATTTAAGGAAAATAAAAAGTATAGTAAATTAAGTAACCGTATTGAATTATTACAAAATAATTTATAATTCGAATAAAATAGTGAATTATTATAAATAATTCACATGCTGTATTAAAATTATTTCGAATTCTGAACAATGACAATTTCAGACTTAAAAAGTAAGAAATAAATTAAAGTAAAAAAGGAATAAAGTGGATGTAAAAGGATCAAATATTGAATTATTGAAAAATAATTCAATAAGTGCTAAGAAAATGTAAATTATAATGATATAATTCACAAAGTATGTAAAAAGGTACTGAAAGAGTATTTAACTAAGTGATGAAAAAGACTCTAAAAAGACAGTATATGATAATCGCATTGAATTATGAAGACATAATTCACTAACGGTACAAAAAGTACTGAAAAAGAATTGAATGGTGAAATGTACCGATCTGAAAAAAATAATTATGAAAATTTAAAAGTCTGAAAAGTTTCAGTGAAAAATGCCCCTGGTGAATTATTATAAAATAATTCAAAAAAATTGATTGAAAAGAAACAAAGATAAAGTGACTGATAAATTGTACCGATTCAAAGAAAAGAATTTGTAACTGTCTATATTTTAAAAGTCCTGTCAAAAGATAAGTGTAACACCCTTACTGTAACAGTCTTATCGGACTATGCGAGTGGTCAAAATTTTTTTTTATCCTTTTTACTTAACAATCAACTTGCATACCTAATTCAATTAATTGCTGACTTATAACTGTCCAGAATTTACTATGAATTTAATAAAATTTTGACAATATAATAGCTATATTCTTAACTAACTCCCTGAAAAGCAAACAATCACACAGCCTCTCAGAGGCAAAACAATTTATATCCAATCATATGTCAAATCTGCATATATCATCACACAATACATGCATACCATCCATTCTCTGTAATTTCTCATCCACATACTACTCTATACAATATACAATACAAAGTATGATTATCTCTACAATATTGTCCTCATAATACAAAACATCATAGGTATATATATACATGCCACAAAATATTCTTTCTAGTTCTTCAACTTCAATTATCTTCTGTGTACCCACGCTCCATACTATCTGTACCTGCATGCAGTAAATCCTACGTGTTGAGCATTAAACATGCCCAACAGTGACTAAAAGTCATAGCATTTCCCTTATAAATATCCCTTTTTCTAACTAATTTCAATTAAGTTATTTATTATTGATTTTTCTTATTTAAAAGCAATATTTATTTTATTAACAACTAATTTTCGATTTAAGTTATAACTTTTACTATATTCTCAATGTAGTCCTTAAACTTCTCATTTATTTCAAAAATGTCCTTTTTATACTGTTAATTACTAATTTGCCCTTTTATGCCTTAGTTTCTTATTTTAACCTATTAATTAGTTTATAATTTACTGATTGATCCTTGTATTACCTTCTTCCATGTAAAATTATATTTTAGTCCTTTAACTTATTAAGGTTGACTTTTTACATAATTAATTGACCAAATTACCATTTTACCCTTATTAATTGTTTACTTCTCATTTTTACTCATTAACTTCATCTTTTGGGAAAATTATTATTTACCCCTAAACTTTTAAACTCTTTTCATTTTAGTCATTTTTCATATTAAACTTCTGTTTTAACTTTCTTTTTACACTTTTAACATTTTCTTATCAATATGCCCCTAGTACTGACTCGGCAGAAAACTCTCAGACCGGATATGCGGGACGTGGACCCCATAGGGCCACAACAGAATGAGAAATGACCTCTAAGAATCATCTCTCATATAACATATAAACATATGACAGTACGTATGATATATACTATGGAGATCAACGATCTAACCAAAGTAAAGCAAGTCGCCATGACTTGCACCGCGATATATATATATATATATATATATATATATATATATATATCCCTATGGCCAGCCAATTATATCCTGAACTAGATTTTACTGCCTGACTCTTTTTAAAGGCACATATTTCTTAATTTTTCCTTTTATTAATTAATCTTTCATTAGAAATTATGGATTAAAACAATAATATGTTATATGAAAAATTCAAACAAAATCTAATCTAAAATTTTGTAAGCCAAAAGTTAACTGAAGGTAAAAATAAGTAAATAGACGACAATTCTATAATTAGAAATGAAAAGTGCCAAGTTTACCATAAGTAGGTAAAAGAACATTTGTACAGAAAAAGGAAGGAATTAAAGATTTATTTGCAAAGTGTTTCTAATTAAGTACATCACTTTGCATGAAATGTTAAAAACTTTGATAATTGGGATATGACAAGTAGTTCAAAAAGTCCAAGTAAAATAAAAGAATAAATAACGAAATTGAAATTTTTGTTATGAAAAGACTAATGTTGCAATTAATGAAGATATAAAGCACTGCATTGAAAATCTACCACTACCATGGCAATTAATTATGTAAATCGTTTCGTCAAAATAAGATTGTACTAAAGTAATTGTTAGTGTAAGCCCTAGCCCCAATGCATTGTAATAAAATACTTTAATTAATAAAATGAGGCAATTATTTTATCTATTGTATTCCTGTGCATGTCAATTGATAAAACTATCCAAGAATGTCGTTTCGGTTTAAGTTATCATGTGTGAGGCATATGGTTGTAAGACCTTGAAACAAATGAGACTTCATTTTAAACATCCCTAGTCAGTCATTGTTATGGGAATAACAATGAATTAAGACTAGTATGCTCTCTCTGATATTATGAGTTCTGTCTTACGGATCATTAGGACAAGAGTGTCAATCAGAGATCATAGATACATGTTAAAGAACATGGTATCTGGATACGATCCGCTCATGAGAACACTACATGGTACAAGTCATAAGTGTTTCGCATATGCAAGTTTTGTATCGGAGTTCTTAGACCTGAAATCTCTATGAAACTCTTTATGAATTACTGTGTACTTTGACATACACCTAACGTACTCGTAACAGAGTGACAAGTACGGGTATGATTGGGTATGCATTGATTCATGTTAGAGAGCATGAGAGAAGTGAAGGGATTACCCCTCTCATTAAGAGAGAAAATATCATCGGCCACTTGATCAGTGAACTGAGAAGTGTATGGCCATACCGAGATGAAATAATGAGTAATCATTATTTATCTGAGAGTTCAGTGTCACTGGAATATCAAGAAAGGAATTAATATATATAAGGATGACTAGTTCCATGCCTTATATTAATTCTGATATTTATGGGTAAGGGACTATGCAAAATTGCATTAGGTCACTAAATGCCATATGCATTTTCATTTAATTTGGAATGCTATAATATCTTGCTAGAGAATATATATAGCCTTTGAATTAATTTATTAATTCATTGCCAACATTAAATGAACCTATAGGATCGCACACAAAGCATTGGGCTTAAAATATTTAAATTAAGTATTGGACATTAATTTGGGCTTTTAATTAAAGTCAAATTAATGTGTGTAATGGGTTATTAGATTGCTATTGGACCTTGGCCCATGAGAGAGAGAAATTCAGCCCACAAGGTTTAATTTCAATTAATTAAATGTCATGTATTAATTTAATTAATTGAGTATTAAAGCCTAAAGACATATTTATCTAATTAAATCATCTAAATGAAATTTGATGTGGCCGAAATTCCTAGAGAAATAACAAGGAATTTCGGCACATGTATAGTTTTATTTAAGTGGTTTATTAGATTTAAATGACATATCTTTTATCCTAAATTAAGTGATATTATTTGATTAAATGTCTTTTGTTTTTATCTTAGATAAATTAAAAGAGTTTTTATCAATAAATATTACTTATTTTAATTAAGTGATAAAGGCAAATATTAATTATCTTTAGCTAATATTAATTATCTTAAGGTAGTATATTTGAGATTAATCACTTAAAAGGAAAAGAGATATATATTTTTTGTGGGAAAAACGTGAAACCCTAGTGTATTTTTCTCTATGTTTTGCGTGAACTCTCTCTCTCTCTAAAAGAATTTCTTTTAGCCAATTTTCACAAGGAGAAAGGATAGTTCCTCATTCTCTTGTGATCTTGGGTAGTAATAGCAACCTAAGAGAAGTACAAAATCAAATTTTGTAGCTTTAAACCTTACACAATACCGAAAAAGAGAGCTAGCAATCTCGATTTTAAGCCGTCGGTGCAATTGTGTGTGTGAGAATAAAGGGAGTGGCGTAAAAGGCTGTTCCTTGGCATTGGTGATCGAGATCTAAGGCAGATAAAGTCATCTTAGTTGCTGGGCATCATCAAATTTAATTTTCAAAAGGCATCATAAGTTGTAAGTTCTACAACACTAAAATTGCATGTTTCGTTTCTTGCTTTGGAATTGTATGGTATGTATGATAAAAATTTTTATTTTTCCGCTGTGCTATCATCACATTCATACCATGTCATATTCCATCAGTAATTACATAGAGACTTTTACTTAAAAAGTCAAGTCATACGTAAAAGTTAAGTAAAAGTAAAAATAAGAAAACAAAAATGTCAGTTTTTACCATTGAACGGTAAAAAGAGAATATTCTGAATTAAGTGAAAAGTTTAAATCAAAGTAAAAAGTTTACCATAGTGTTGGTAATGATCTGAAAAGTCTGTGAAAATGATTAAAAGCAACTTTTGATAAGACAGCATAATAATTGGCATAAATATGATAATTATGCTTAATTTGGAAATTCTAGGATTGGTAGTCACCACTGAGTATATCTAGTGCTCAGAACGTAGTTTTTATTGTGTGCAGGTTCTGAAGATAAATTGGAGCATAGTATACAGCGAAGTAAAGCTTGAAGAAAAGTATTGTCTAGACTTTTAAGTATTTTTGGCATGTATATACTTAGCTAAGGATAGTAATACTTGACTGTATTTTGGATTATTATTTTATAAATAGTAATTTTTGTTATGTCAGTAAATAATTATGATTGGTATGCAATTTATGGAATATTATGTATCTGTTGAATATGATAAATTATTGTGCCTCTTGGAGGCTGTGTATTGTTTGATTTTCAGGGGGTTGTTAAGTGGGTAGCCGTTATGCTGCCCGAATTTTCAATGACTTGTGTTTGCATAAGATTGGTTATCGGTGTAAAAAAAAATTCAGGCAAATCGTATAAGTTCATATCGGAGTGAAGTGTTATGTTAAGTTTCCGTTAAAGGTGTTACAAAAAATTCAATTCTTGATTTTGGTATACCAGACAGTATACTAGGTATTCCATCCAATATACCAATAAATAGAAGATAAATTTAATTTTAAATTTTGGTATACCGAATGGTATACCAGGTATAACATCTGGTATACCAAAAAATAAAAGAGGTATTCAATTCTAAATTTTGGTATACCAAATGGTATACCATTTCTCTTCTATTTTTGGTATACTAGATATACCAGCTAGTATACCAAAATCCAAAAGATAAATTTCATACTAACATCTAATTGATTTTTATGTGATATCACTCAACATCCATTTGCTTTAACAAAAAAGAGCAAGTTAATCCACTAGCATCCATTTGCACAGAGTCATTACAAGACATGACAATATAAATTGAAAAAGAAAATGTATTCATATGAAAAATGTTAACATGACTAAATAAAAGCTTGACTACTTAAAGTTAAATTTATCCAATTCAGAAACTAGCATAATATTAATAGTATTTAAAAATGAGTTCCTTTTTTTTTTCTTTTCTCATCTTATCACATCTTAATGACTCTAATTGCTTTAGTAGGATGGCATACATTTTTAACATCAAAACTAATACATGCCAAAATTAATGCCCTTTTTTGGTGGCCTTGTTCAAACCTTTGGGAATAGCCATTGATGCATTCATGAGTGTCATCTTTCTCGACGACACACTTCATCTTAGAAGGTATTAGTTGCTGAAAATCCTATATTTCAATTGTTTTCCAAGATTTATGGAGAGCACCAAATGCATTCTTTTCATTATAAAAGCTACAGGAGCATAAATGCATTATAACAAACCCACATTTACTGCAGCATCCTAAGCTACAAAATACCAGTCATGAAACATGAGAATAGTTAAGAAGTATGGTAAATTAAATTATGGCATACATTTTTTAACATCAAAACTAATACAGAACATAGAAAATGCTATTCTTTTCATTCCTTTTTCAAAATTGAGGCCTAAATTCATATTTTCATAATTTCAGGAAAAAAAGGTTTAAATTATCATATATTGAAAGTTAAAGATAGAAATTAACAAAGAGATAAATTCCCACCTCAGAAAGTTGATTTTCGCTGGCTGATTTTTTAATTCCTACATTGTTTGTGTAAAAATAAAAAAAATAAATTTAATGAAATAAATGCATAAGTCAATAGAAAAATAATCTATACCAAATGCAATTGAAAGAGAGAAAAGAGACCAGTAGGGATTGGAATTTTGGTGAGATCCAGTCCAAAAGTTGCTTCGCTTAATCTATCAGCTGCTCTCTTGTTAGTGGTTATACCCTAGGCCAAATATTTGGCCCTTTATGTAATGTGACATTTCATTTTATAAAATTGGATTTTCTTCATGTTATTACATTGTTGCCATGTTATGTTATAATAATGTTTGTATATAACAATCTAATGTTATTTTCACTATCCCTAGTCACTTATCATTAAATGAATAATGATAAATAAATAAAGACTAGTATAAGTTTGATTGATAATCATGGGATGATTATATATGGTGATATAAATTAAACTTATAAGTACTTGTTAGAAAACAGAGTACTAGATAGACCCGCTATGAGATACTACACAGGTTAATGTCATTAATGATCTCATAATATTTATGTTATCGATTCTTAGACTTGATATTATCACAATATCCTATATGACAAAGATTATGTTTTAACATAATCAAACATTATCTTTAATCGAATAATTATAAAGATTATGATTAGACATTATGAGAATCATGCGGAGGATAGTGAATAATCAAGAAGGAATTTGTCCCTCTCTTATGAGAGATATATCTATTGGGCCTTTCAATAGCTAAGACTGAGAAATGCATGGCCATGCTCAAATGAATTAATAAAGCAATCAATATCATTTGATATTATCAGTCTATTTAGTGATCGAGAAATTATATGTTTAGACTATATAAATTTGACATGGACCATGACTTATGTTTAAACAAGATATTGTGTGACAAATGGATTATAACATGTTCTATTAGGTTAAAATCGAATTATCGATATTCATATTATTTGGGTAGCTATAATGTCTTGCTAGAGACTGCTTATGACTTGTGATCCCGTGATGGGATTGGGGCCTACTGTCAATATAATATGAACCTATTGGGTTGTACACATAGAATGTGATGAATGAACTAAGGGTTAATTCGGGCATTTCAAATTTTATTTTGTGATAAATTAAAATTTGAAATAAACAAAAAAATATAGTAATAATAATATTTAAGATTAATATTATTATTCTTATTTTAAATAAAAAATAAAGTATTTCTTATTTTAATAAGAAAAGTGGGCCCGAAGTTTTCTCTCTCTAAATTAGGGTTAGATCAACTATATATATATATATATATATATATATATATATATATATAAACCCTAATTAAGCACAAGAAGTGAGTGGCAGCCGTCACTTAGATTGAGAGAAAAAGAAAAATCAAAATTTTTTGTAACTTTGAGAAAAAGACAAAAAAAAAACCCTAGCCGCCAAGGAAGGGAGCTAGCACCCTGGGCAATTCTCTTCATTACATTCGTGTGTGGATATCGGTAGAGGGTGTCATTTTGCATGAGGTCGCACCTGCAATTCGATTTATCTGTGCCTTGAGAGATTGGTAATTGTTACACTTCTTTTTCTGATTGAATCGCTTGGATTCGTGGTGGGTTTCTATTTTTTGCTGAGATTTTTTTTATTTATTATTTCAAAACCTAGCAGTGGTATCAAAGCCACTTACGAGTTCAATTGATTCAATTATCATACTTTTTATGTATGTGAAGTGTGCAAAATCGATTTTATGTGACATGAACAGATTGTATGTTGATTCATGATGAGTTAATAACTGTTATAATCATTTATATTAATTTATTTATATGGGATATGAATGAAATTAATCTATTTATATAAGATATAAATATAATTAATCAATTGATGTTTATGATATAATGTATATAGGCTGTGAAATTGATAGATGTTAACATGATTAACATGTGTATGATAATTATTTTTTAACATGATTAAATGAATTATCATGAGATTAAATGTATAATCTATATTCAATTATATTCGATGGTATTTTGTATTGATCCTATGAATGTTTAATGTGATTAAATACTTGTTGATATGATTGACAGATTTGATATTTTAGGATACAGAATAGGGTTTATTGGGGAGAAAATTGTTAATCAGATTAACGTTGCCTCAAAACTTTGAGGGGTGCCGCCCCTTAACCCTACCCGTTAACCGGCTAATGGGACCACCATGTTATCTAATCGTAGCGCTTAATATACCGTTAATGTTATTATTCGCCGATTTTAATACATCAATTTTATGCAATTAATTGAGTTTGATATGAGATGACTTGATTTTAATTGATGTATGTATGTATGATGTCTTTGTATGGTGCATAGCATGGCCAATTGAGACCCTTGTGATGGTGTATACTTTATTTATTTTATTTATTTTTTATGGGTTTGTAATTTAAATATGATATGCGTGTCGTTCTTTTGTTGTAATTTTATTTTACTAATAGTTTTAGTAGAATAGTTTATTTCATTATTGTAATGAAGACAAAAGGAATTTCACGAAGACCATAAAGGGGATCAATCCAATTCCATAATGATGAAGGTGCAAAGTGGAAGTTAATAATCAAGACAAGTTTATGTAATTCCACCTAGGATTGACCTTTGTTCTTCATATTGGCTTATGAAGATTATATAGTTTTGACCATGCTATGACACATTTTATATATTATGCATATTATATTGGTATATGATGCGATGAATTATTATATATGTGTATGAGATGCCATGTATGGGATGATGCATGATATATAAATAAATAGACATCATAACTTAAATTTAATATTCCCTTACCAAAATTTTAAGTCTTATGCCACCAATAATTATAACACCTATCAAGACTAAGATCACCAAGATTTAGGTTCTGCCAAAGCGAAGTACATTAGGTTATCATAGTAAGATAAGATGGGTAATGGTGTTACCCATATGTTTAAAAATGGTTAGACTTAATTAGGCTATCAAAATGGTTTTGGGCCTAAGGCATTAGATGAGATTATAACATGCCGAGACATATGATGTCAAAATCCCATAAAGAATCTAAGAGTTACATGAGATGTAATTGATAAGGAGTTATCTACCTAAATAACTTGATTTTAAGCGTCATGCCAAAGCTGGCTTAGAATTAAGTGAAATATGGATTTTAGCCCACTAAAACATTACAATTGTTGTAATTAACATTGAGGGTGAATATTTTAGAGGAATTTTTAAGAAATGCCCTAAAATGAAATTGGTACTAATTTTAATATTTATTTTGCATATTTGTAGATCAATGGCTTCAAATAACACTTCCACACTATCACTGCGATCAGTCCTTGAGAAGGACAAACTAAAAGAAGACGACACTAATTTCCTTGACTGGTTTAGGAACTTAAGAATTGTTCTCAAGCAAGAAAGGAAGCTATATGTTCTCGATGACCCTATTCCTCCTATCCTGCCTGCTAATGCCCAAAAGGCAGTTAAGGACAAACAAAAGAAACATGCTGATGATTCTATTGATGTGGGATGTATTATGTTATCCATAATATGCCCAAAACTTCAGAAGGATCTGGAGCATTTAGAGGCTTACGAGTTGAGTAATAATCTCAAACAAACATTCCAACAACAAGCAAGGTAAGACAGGTATGAGACTACCAAAGCCTTGCATGCTTGTAAAATGGTTGAAGGTGCGTCAGTAAGTGCTCATGTTCTAAAAATGAAAGGCTATATTGATCACCTTGAAAGGATTAGATTTCCCATTACTTTAGATTTGGCCACAAATTTGATCTTTAATTCATTGCTTAATAGTTATAGCTAGTTTGTTTTGAACTATAATATAAACAATATAGATAAATCCCTTCTTGAGTTGTACGCGATGCTTAAAATAGCTGAGCAAAGCATTACAAAAAGGTCCAGTCATATTCTTATGGTTAATAAAGGAAAGGAGATGAAAAATAAGGGCAAGAGTAAGGCTAACGCAAAAGTTGCTGGTAAGCCTAAGGCATAAACTAAATACAAACCCAAGGCAAAAGCTCCAAAGGAGGGAGTTTGCTTTCATTGCAATGAACCTGGTCATTAAAAGAGGAATTGTAAGCTCTACTTGGAAGAATTGAAGAAGAAAAAGAAGAAGAAAAGTAGTGAGACTACATCTTCAGGTATTTATGTTATAAAATTAATTTACCTACTTCTACTTCTTGGATATTAGATATTGGATGTAGTTCTCATATTTATACAAATGTGCAGGGACTCAAAAGGAGTAGGCAACTGAAAAAGAGTGAAGTAGACCTATGAGTTGGAAATGGAGCAAGATTTGCTACTTTAGCCATAGGGACTTATGAGTTGACTTTGCCCAATGGGCTTTTGTTAGTTTTGAACAATTGCTTTTATGTTCCTACTTTAAGTAGGAATATTATTTCAGTTTCTTGTTTGGATGATGAAGGTTTTTCTTTTCTTATTAAGAATAAGAAATGTTCTATTTACTATGATGATATGCTTTATTGTATTGCTGATTCATATAATGGCTTTTACGTCTTAAATCTAGAAAAATCCAACAATCAGGATATATATAACATAACTACAAAGAAATCCAAACCCAATGATTCGAATAAAACATATTTATGGCATTGTCGCCTTGGTTATATAAATGAGAAATGCATATCAAAACTCCATCAGGATGGACTTTTGGAATCATTTGATTTTGAATCATTTGAAAATTGTGAATCTTGTTTATTAGGCAAGATGATAAAAGATCCATTCATTGGGCATAGTGAAAGGGCCACTAATTTATTGGGCCTTATACATATTGATGTATGTGGTCCATTAAGCATAAATGCCAAGGGAGGATTTCAATACTTCATTACTTTCACTGATGATTTAAGTAGATATGGCTATGTCTATCTAATGAAACATAAACATAAATCATTTGAAATATTTAGAATCTTTCAAAATAAAGTTCAAAATCAACTTGGTAAAACTATTAAAGCACTTTGATCTGATTGGGGTGGTGAATACTTGAGCCAAGAGTTTAATGATCATCTAAGAAATTGTGGAATTGTTTCACAATTAACTCCACCAAGGACACCACAATGGAATGGTGTTTCTAAAAGAAGGAATCAAACTTTATTAGATATGGTTCAATCAATGATGAATCAAACATATCTTCCTTTATCCTTTTGGGGTTATGCATTAGAAATAATTGCATTCACTCTGAACTAAGTTCCATCTAAAGCAATTGAAAAGACACCATATGAGATATGGATTGGGAGAATTCCTAGTTTGTCTTTTCTAAATATTTGGGGGCTGTAAGGCTTATGTCAAACTATAAGTCTTGGATAAATTAGCACCTAAATCTGATAAATGCCTTTTTGTGGGATATCCTAAAGAAACTAAAAGATATTACTTTTATAATCTTTTTGAGAATAAAGTGTTTGTTGCTCGAAATGGTGTCTTTTTATAAAAAGAATTTATTTCTAAAAGAACCAGTGAGAGTAAGATAGAACTTGAAGAAGTTCAAAAACCATAAGATGGCATTGGATCATCGATGAAAACTCAACAAGTTTCACAAATAGTTGTGGAACCTATGCAAGTTACATAAGAACTGCACAGATCTGATAAGACACAACATCAACTCGAGCGATATGAATTTCTCGTAATAGATAGTCATGAAGTAATGCTCATGGATGAAGATGAGCCTACTACCTATCAAGATGCTGTATCAAGTCTAGATTCTAAGAAATGGCTAAACGCCATGAAATCTGAAATACAATCCATGTATGACAATTAAGTTTGGAACTTGATTGATCCATTTGAAGAAATTAAAACATTGGGTGCAAATAGGGTTTGAAGAAGAAAACTGACATGGATGAAAAAGTACATACCTTTAAAGCAAGACTTGTTGCAAAAGGTTTCAATCAAACTCATGGTATTGAATGTGGCGAAACTTTTTCACCAGTCGTAATGCTTAAATCAATAAGAATTCTTATTGCCATTGCTGTGTATTATGACTATGAGATATGGAAAATGGATGTCAAAATAATGTTTTTTAATGGAAAATTACTTGAGGATGTGTATATGACACAACCTGAAGGTTTTTTCCACCCTGAGAATTCTAGAAAGGTGTGCAAGCTATAAAGATCCATTTATGGATTGAAGTAAGCTTCTCAGAGCTGGAATCTTTGTTTTGATGAAACAATCAAAGAGTTTGGATTCATAAAAAAATGAAGATGAACCTTGTGTATACAAGAAGGTTAGTGAAAGTGCAGTAATGTTTCTCGTCTTATATGTCGATGACATATTACTCATTAGGAATGGTATCCCTATGTTACAAAAGACCAAAGATTGGTTAGGGAAATCTTTTTCAATGAAAGATCTAGGCGAAACTGCTAATATCCTTGGGATTAAGATCTATAGGGATAGATTTAAAAGAATAATTGGTATGAGTCAATGTACTTATATAGACAAGGTGCTAAATATGTTCAGCATGCAAAATTCTAAAAGAGGATTTTTGCCATTGTCTCATGGTATTACTCTTAGCAAAACTCAATGTCCTACGACATCCGATGAGCGAGACCGCATGAGTATGATTCCTTATGCTTTGGCTATAGGGTCTATCATGTATGC
Organism: Excoecaria agallocha; assembly: GCA_037975025.1. Classification (NCBI taxonomy): domain Eukaryota; kingdom Viridiplantae; phylum Streptophyta; class Magnoliopsida; order Malpighiales; family Euphorbiaceae; genus Excoecaria; species Excoecaria agallocha. The sequence continues at coordinate 18,859,613 of CM075807.1, forward strand.
CATGTTATGTACTAGATTGGATATTTTATATGCATTGAGCATGACAAGCAGATACCAGTCAAACCCTAGTGAAAGTCACTGGATAGTCGTTAAGAATATCCTTAAGTACTTAAGAAAAACTAAGGATGCATTCTTAGTATATGGAGGATTAGAAGATGAGCTAGTAGTAAATGGTTACATAGATGAAAGCTTCCAATCTGACAAAGATGACTATAGATCACAGTCTGGATATGTTTTTTTGTTAAATGGAGGTACTGTTAGTTGGAAAAGTTATAAACAAAGCACTGTCGCTAATTCTACAACAGAAGCTAAGTTTATAGCAACATCAGATGTAGCTAAGGAAGCAGTATAAATCAAGAAATTCATTGCTGAACTGGGAGTAGTTCCTAATATCACAAATCCTATAAATCTTTATTGTGATAATAATGGTGTTATAGCACAGGCTAAAGAGCCCAGATCCCATCAGAGATCCAAACATATACTCAGGCATTTTCATCTCATTCATAAAATCATTAAAAGAGGAGATGTCAAGATATGCAGAGTACCAACAAATGATAACATTGTTGATGTACTTACAAAGGCTCTCCCACAAGGCAAACATGACAGTTATACTAGGTCCATGGGTATTAAACACTTATATGATTAGGCCTAGTTCAAGTGGGAGATTGTTAGTGGTTATGCCCTAGGCCAAACATTTAGCCTTCTATGTAATGTCACATTTCATTTTATAAAATTGGGATTTCTTCATATTATTATATTGTTGGCATGTTGCGTTATAATAATGTTTGTAAATAACAATCTAATGTTATTTTGACTATCATCATTGAATGAATAATGATAAGTAAAGACTAGTATAAGTTTGATTGATAATCATGAAATGATTATATACGATGATATAAATTAAACTTATAAGTACTTGTTAGAGAATAGAGTACTGGATAGACCCGCTATGAGATACTACATGGGTTAATGTCATTAGTGATCTCATAATAGTTATGTTATCGATTCTTAGACCTGAGATTATCATAGTATCCTACATGACGAACATCATGTTTTGACATAATCAAACATTATCTTTAATCGGATAATTATAAAGATTATGATTGGACATGATGAGAATCACGCAGAGTATAGTAAATAATCAAGAAGGAATTTGTCCCTCTTTTATAAGAGAGATATCTATTGGGCCCCTCGATAAGTAGGACTGAGAAATGCATGGGTGTGCTCAAATGAATTGATAGAGCAATCAATATCATTTGATATTATTAGTCTACTTAGTAATCGATAAATTATATGTTTGGCCTATATAAGTTTGATATAGACCATGACTTATGTTCAAACAAAATATCGTGTGACAAACGGATTATAACATGTTCTATTAGGTTAAAATCGAATTATCGATATTCACATTATTTGGGTAGTCATAATGTCTTGCTAGAGACTGCTTATGACTTATGGACCCGAGATGGGATTAGGGCCCACTGCCAATATAATATGAACCTATTAAATCGCACACATAGAATGTGATGAATGAACTAAGGGTTAATTTGGACATTTCAAATTTTATTTTGTGATAAATTAATATTCGAAATAAACCAAAAAAAATATAACAATAATAATATTTAAGATTATTATTATTATTATTATTATTATTATTATTATTATTTTAAATAAGAAATAAAGTATTTCTTATTTTAATAAAAAAAGTGAGCCCGAGGTTTTCTCTTTCTAAATTAGGGTTATATATATATATATATATATATATATATATATATATATATATATATATATATATATATATATATATATATATATATAAACCCTAATTAAGCATAAGAAGTGAGTGGCAGCTGTCACTTAGATTGAGAGAAAAAGAAAAATCAATTTTTTTTGTAACTTTGAGAAAGAGAGAAAAAAAATCCTAGCTGCCAAGGAAGGGAGTTAGCACCCCGGGTGATTCTCTTTATTGCATTCGTGTGTAGATATCGGTAGAGGGTGTCATTTTTATGTAAAGTCGCACTTACAATTCGAATTATCTACGTTTTAAGAGGTTGGTAATCGTTACACTTCTCTTTCTATTGAATTAATTAAATCGCTTGGATTCATGGTGGGTTTCTATTTTCCTCTGCGATTTTTTTATTTGTTATTTCAAAACTCAACATCTCTTTTGTCTGATCTCTTCCAACTGCAGCAATCAATATGAATTCAAATTCACAAAAGAAATAAATAATTATGAAAATTTTCAATTATGCATAGAAATGGCAATTAGATCAAGCAAGATACTTACTATTTGCTGACCAAGAGATGCGTGATGGGTGTCCATGACTAGTGAGAAAAGCTAAATGTGTGATGGGTCAAACTGATGTAAGAGAGAAATTTGCACAAAAAGGCTTAGAGATGGAAAAAGAAAGAGGAAGATGGGTGACGATAAAGTAATAGATGGAGATGGGCAAGGTTATTAGGGTTTAAGACAAAAAGGGGTATTTTTAAAAATAAAAAATTAAAAAAATGTAATTTTAAACCTTTAAATTGAATAGATGCATTTTTAAAAATTAAGATTGAAAAAGGGTATTTGGTGTCAATTCCTTTTTTTTTTAATTTCTTTTAAGTTAAGGCCAATGTTGTTAACATATTATATTCAAGTTTTATATTATTTAGGCGGTTTGGATTCCAAAGATTATGATGCAATTTTATCTTGAGATTTCTTGTGGACGTGGCAAATTCACATATGTTTAATATCAATATAATTAATGTATTAGAAATAAATTTCAAATTTTAATTCATTTTAAATGACACAAATGCATTTTCAACCTTACTTAAAATGTGAGATTTAACCATTTTTTAACTAGAATTTTTCATTAAATTTTTAAAATATTGGAAGTAAATATCATATGTTATCTTTGGCCTGTTTTTTAAAAGTATTGAATATAAATATCATATATTACCTTTTGTGCTAGTGGCATAATGGCATTTTTTGACTAATTTTTTTTATTATTTTTCAAAAGTATTGAAAATAAATATCGTATGTTATCTTTTATGCTAGTGGCATAATAACATCCAACCTTTTCTATGGTGATGGTGTTGTTTTTAGTATATGAATGAAATTTGTAGTAATTTAATATTTTATTAAATTAAAATTTATAACTATTTTCTTAAAAATAATTATAAAATTAGATCCATCAATATTTGATTTTTTAATACTTTCTTTATTTTTTATATTTCATTTAATTAAGCCGCCATTAGTATAGCTCGATGTGACGGATCTCATGTGTTACACAAGACTTTTTTTTGCATGGGCATTTGTTTGAAATAGGCTTTAGGCTTCATGGGCCTTGCAAAATATTATGAGGCTTCTTGAAAGTTAGGCTTAACTTGCAGAAGAAGCAACCATACCTTTATAAATAGGTATATATGTTTTACTTTTCCACTTTTTTGCAAAATTTCAAAACCATTTTCTTTAAAATTCTTTAAGGTTTCTAGCTTTTCTGCAAAGGCTTTGAGAGTTTATCTTCTTCCCCTGCCAAATTCTTTTGGTAAAATTACCAAGTAAGCTTTTTTTTTTTACTTGGATATATTCTCATTTTATTGAAATTTCGAGTGATTCGAAGCCTTCTTCTTTTTCTTCTTTTTATCTTCTTTCTTCTTCTTCTTCTTCTTCTTCTTCTTCTTCTGTTCCTACCAGTGAGGTAGCTTTCATCCCTTTAAAGCAACTTAGGTATTCATTTTTTGAGCCTTTCCCTTTAAAAATGGCCACTAATAGTGGCAACCTTATTTTTTCATTAGAAACGAGTTAGATATTTCTCAAATGAACCCTTGCCAAAGTAAATTAGTAGCGCCAAATCCCATAAGTTACCTATTATAAATGTGACAAACCTAGCCATATTTAAAAATACTACAAATTCAATCAAAAATCTTCATGAGTTACAACTCGAAAAAGAAACAATTCAAAAAAATTTTGCACTTCTACTTAAAACTTCAGAAAGTGAATCTTAAATAGGATCATCAGAAAATGACAAACCTTTACAATTAAATGAATTGGCAACCCTTAACTCCTTTGGTGGTGAGTCGGATGCTAGTTCAAAATCTCAAAAAATTTGTTAACATTTTAACAAAAGATCAAGAATTAATTCTTGATATTGTCAAAAAAGTGAAAGATTCAAAATTTCAAAATGATATCACATAAAAACTCTTGAAATCTTTGAAACAAAACCCTCTAAAACTTCCACACCTTCACCCTCATCCTCGTCTGTTTGATTGAGAGGTTAGAAATTTGAGATTTTGGCAATATATATATATATATATATATAAATCTCAAATTTCTAACCTCTCAACTATTTTTTTCTTTTTCTCCATTGCTCGTCTCTCTCATCTCGCCACGCTCTGTCTCACTTTATCTCCATCCCTATTAGCCTTATAACTTTGACATCAAAATGATATAATTTTATTAATAGTTTAGCTATTTCAATGTTAGCAATTTTTCTGAATCAATATAGCCAAATTTTTATTTTAAAAACGAATCAAATATATCAAATTATTTTCAATTTGAGTCTTGGTCCGATTTTTTAGTACTAATTGTGACCCAAAATCCAACCAAAAAAAAAAATTGCAACCCAACTCGAAAATGATGCCCTAAAAAACCAAAACTCAACTAGCCTAAGTTGATGTGAACCCACCCAATCCGACTCAATTACAAGTCTAATAATTATATATATTTAATTTTTCAATGATTAATCAACAATATTTAACAGTTTTTGAGAAATGGTTAACCAATCATTAATATATTGAACTTAAACCTTGATTTTGAAAAATCAATATTAACGTACTTTCTTTCGAAATAGGCTGTGGACATGTTAACCAATCCACGGACCCCTAATAAACTTGTTACGATTTTGCTAAATAAATATTTAAGGTAAGTGCATCAAATGCACACCCTGAAACTTGTGAAAAATAGTATTTCCAGCACTGAAACTTCTACAAAGCCATATTTAACACCTATACTCTTAATAGTTGAAATAAATAAATAAATAAATACTTATTGGGACATGAATACTAACTGAGATTTGGCATGTTAAATCATGCATTCTGAGCGCGTGAATCAGTTATTATTTGGCATGTGTACATCGTGGAAATCTAGCAGGACAAATTGCCTCACTAGTAGGACAATTCTTAGTTCAATTAAAAAAAAAAAAAAACATCGTGTATTTTTTTTTCTCTCGTGATAACATTTGTATATAGATTTGTGCATATAGAATTTTCATATAGCACTATCATAATTCATTTTCTGAAAATAAACACGATCCAAATATGTACAATACATATGTTCTAGATGTTTAAATAAACTTAGCCATGCAATGCGTGAATTGAAAAAATAACAAGGCCAGTTTTGTAAACTTCATAGTATTGCTGTACTTTTATTGTAACAGGAAATCCTAGTTCAGTGGCCAATTTTGCAAATTATCCCGTGCACAAGCAAAGCGGGTAAGCAAAATAAAAATGTTGAGAGAAGACAAGAATGCAATAAAATTGGGGTTCAAATGAAAAGTTGAATCAGCAAAGTGTAATGACAATATACATAAGCACAATCCAGTGGGAGGTACAATAGAAAACAAGAAATTTACATTCGGTGAAGAGTACTCACAATGTGGTTATTATAAGCTACATTATGTGTAATTTAGGTGATCAAATTCTTATCCGTTTGACATCACCCTCAGGAACACTAAGATCGTTCCCCTTTCCTGAAGCACCTGTCTGTCCCTGCACCCCCAAAACTGAATTCATTAACTTTGATTTCTTCATTTCCGTTCCCCTTGATTATTAATTATTAAGACCTATTAACTATATACGATAACATATGCTTGACCACAAATCTTAAAGTTGACCATCTATGAGTATCACATTCCTAATTAACCTAGCATAAAATTTCATCTGCCCGGTTGAATTATTGCTTATTCCATTGATTATTGTTATCAACTTTAAGATTATTTATTATTTAGCATGAATTAACAATTGCCTACTTATTAAGATGCACAATTTTGAAAGTCACCTAATAACATGAAGTATTATCTTTACTATGATGAACTCAATAAAGAAAATAAAGGAAGTGGACAAACAAATGAAGAAAAAGAAAAAGAAGCTTACAGATTCATCAGGAACAATGGCATATCTCTCTGATGGTGAAACCCAGGTTTTCCCTGCCAAGTGAAGCATAAAAACAAAATACAAAAATATCAGCCAAAATTTTCCTGTCATCATTAGCATAAAACAAGAATAATGAGGAGACTACAAACACCTGATGACAGATCAACCATTGAGGTTTCTATCTGCTGGCCACCAGACCCGTCAACACTCAAAGCTTCTATTATTGTTGGCACATTCCTTTTGAAAGCCAAACAAGTAGAATCACTGATTTACTCTAAATATCAAAGATTATATAGCAATACTTTGGAGTCACTAAGTTTCTGATTTTATTAAAAATATTGCAACTAAATATCCTGAAGATTATATGACACAAATGGGGAATACTGGGGCATAATAAGAATATAATTCAAATTAATAAAATAATCTGGCAAGCTGCACGTTGGTCAATCTAGGAGTCTAGACAGACACCCCAGTTCTATGCAGTTGTGTACAACGATAGTTCATGACCAGTCTGAATTTCGACAAGACAAATGGCAGTTTGGCAACTTCATCCATCATTTGCTATTTACATCTGGTCAAATATTTTGAAAAGAATTTATCTATTGCATCCACAATAATGTTTATACCTGATGACCCAAAAATAAGTCTAAAGTAATGTGGCATAATAGGATGAAAAGACCCCTAAAATTATATGAAATGCCTTCTCTGGCCTTTCTGACTATGAAAACCTAAAACTATAAGTAAAAGAAAAATCCAGGGACTAGGTTTTGGAAATAAAAAGATTTCAGTTATACAAAATACAACCTAGATAATTCATAACTTCTACAATATAATCAGTTCAATGCCTAAAGATTAGTTTTGTCCCAGATGATGCATATGACTGACACGCAGTATTGCCAGGACCACTAATAGACAGCCATACAGATGCCTGGTCTACTAGTGTACTGAATAAGATTTTCATCAACTAAATGCACAGAACTCCATGGTGCTTTGGGAGTCGCTGAAAATATCAGTGCTCCAAAAGCAACGGCTGACAAAGAATAAAATAAAAGAATATTAACCCACTTAATGTTGACATAAATATAGCCCACGCTTGTTAGGCATGGAAGTTCAAAATACTCAAAAAGTCACCAAAACAAACTGGGGTATTTGTAAACATCAAGTTGCAATTTGATTCTCAAATTCCGCATTATTAAAAGAGAATAACCACTAGAGTGTCAGATTGGAGGATCCCAAGATTCCTTTCACCCATGGTCACTTACAAAAGAAATATTTGTAACCATCTAGGGTGTTAGAATGGAGGATCCCAAGAGTTTGTAACCATCTTTACTTTTTTTTTTTCAAGAAAAATAAATCCTCCTACCGTATCTTTGCTGATCAAAATTATTTTCAAATAATACTTCTAAGTCCTGATGAAAAACCCTTGTCCATATTAGGCTCTTGGTAGCTGAGCCAAATATATATTTGGAAGAAAGTGAAGTTGACCCTACAGGTGCTCAATGTTACTTCTATTTCAAATTTATAACTAAGCTCTTGTACTTCTTGAATCAACCCACGGAGAAGCAAGTATCAGAAACTTAAATCCTCTTTATAAATTTCTTTTCCTTGCATTCTAAGTGACAACCTTAGTCTGCATCCAGTCTCCACAAATTTACTTCAAACCTAGCGGACCAACATAACCGTGCCAAGACAAAAGGTTCAACAGCCCATAGTTGCTGCATCAGTTCTCTCTCCCTCTCTCTCTTGCTGCATCAGCTATCTCATGTCCACAGATCAAACATACAACTTGCTTTTGTGCAAAAGGGAAAGAAACAGAGAAATAAGCAACAGATGTTCAACCAATAATAAGCAAATGGACCTAATTCTGAACATACTCCTGCTTTTCCGTAAAAGGACAAGAAAAGGAGAAAAGAGCATGATGTTCAAATGATAAAAAGCAAACCTAATTCCACTATGCTAAGACCATTCAACAACCTATAATAGCTGCAGCATTTCCCACAGACCTCTATCTCTCTATCTCTCATGCCTGCAGGTCAAACATCCATCTTGCTTTTGTCTGATAGGGAAAGAGATAAAGAAAAGAGCAACAGATGTTCAACCAAGTAAAAAACCAAAGGAACCTAATTCGAGCATAAAATCCACAAAACATATGTTTGAACTGCAAGCATAACAAAAACATAGAAGGATGAAGACAGAAAGGAATTAGAACAGATGATTATATGCTAGAATTGGTAAAGATCATTTTGCTAACACTATTTGGCGAGCTATTAAAAACAAACCTAACAAGGATGAAAAGGGATAGCTAGTCATAGTAGCTTGCACCCAAGTAGCTTAGTCCCATCTTATCATTTATTCAACATGTTCAAAAGTTAGAAAACAATATAACCAATGAACAAAGAGATGTCAGTTGCATTGGAATAATAATACCATCAAAATACAGGGGAAAAAAAGTCTTAAAGCAGAGGCAGAACACATAAGTCACTCGAAGCTAGGAGAGAGAAGATAAAAGTAAAGTTGCTCTATTTAAAGAAAAATTCACACATAAAGGAAGGCAGGAAAAACATGCTCAATATAACCAGAAAGTGAGAACTGAAGGTTGTCAATTATGAGATATTACAGAGCACAGCAAGAAAAGTTTAAGCATAGGGAACCTAAGAAGAGTGCATTTGAATGGCAATGAATATCTAAGATAGCAAGGGAACAAAAAACAGAGCATAAACTTTTAGTAACAAGAGTGATTCTGATGGACATAACTCAGCAAAATGAAGAAAGGTTTATGGGAATCATCATCATATACTAAAACTAAAACGTTATGCAAGTTTTCGAATATCTTCCAATGAAAGAACACAGGGAAAAATGAGATATTTTCACACAATTTGAGAACTGGCAATTAGGAATGCTGGTCTATGTGTGAACTTTGATGTAGCAGAGCCTAATAATGATCAACAGATTGAGGCATAGTTATTAAGGATTTTGCAAGATTTTAGTTCAGGCTTTCTTATATTCAATTATCATTTGCAGAGGCAGTCTCTAGTTGTTTTTTTTTTTTAAAAAAAAAAAAAAGATAAAATAAAATTCACAGAATATGAGATATTTTGATTTTTAAATCAGTTATGATTATAACTGATAAAACAATGTTTTCTTCTCAGATGGTCAAGTCTCCAAGCAATATTCTCAGACTTATTAAAATAACCTTCTACCGTTCTTTGCTTATCAATCTTTAAACCTTCTACCGTTGTTTGCTTATCAATTTTTAAAAATATTAACCCCTCAATAGCGCTCAAAAAAAAAAAAAAAAAAACAAAACCACAAAAAAAACAAAAAATGAATGACCCAGAGGATGAAAGAACTTCACTCAGAAGAGCAAAATACACAGATGCGTAATAATGCAGTCTATGCCATTACCGGTCTAGAGATGCTCCATGACCAAGTTGCCC